>SEMN01000491.1:0-395268 GCA_005408345.1 Macquaria australasica | reverse complement strand
ATTTATTCTGATTTTACAGGGAGCCAGTAGAGAAGCTAATATTGAGAAATATGTTCTCTTTTCTGGTTCTTGTCAGTAAACGTCAGCAGCATTCTGAATCAGCTGGAGAGTCTTATGTGATTTATTGGGCAGCCTGATAATAGAGAGTTGCAATAGTCCAGCCTAGACGCAATCTAATGCATGGACTAGTTTTTTCTGCATCTTTGAGACAGGATGTGCCTGATTTTTGCAATGTTACGTAAATGAAAAAGGCAGTTCTTGAAGTTTTGTTTTATGGGAGCAAGACATATCCTGATCAAAGATGTTAACTCCAAGATTCCTTACGGCTCTCTCTGGAGGCCAGGGCAATGCCATCTAGAGAAACTATATCTTTAGATAATGTGTTTTGAAGGTGTTCGGGGCCAAGTACAATAACTTCGGTTTTGTCTGAGTTTAACATCAGAAAATTGCAGGTCATCCAGGTTTTTATGTCCTTAAGGCATGCTTGAAGTTTAGCTAATTGATTGGTTTCATCTGGCTTGATCGATAAATATAATTGGGTATCATCTGCATAACAATGAAAATTTATGGAGTGCTTCCTAATAATATTGCCTAAAGGAAGCATATACAAGGTAAATAGAATTGGTCCAAGCACAGAACCTTGTGGAACTCCGTGACTAACTTTGGCGTGCATAGAGGATTCATCATTAACGTGTACAAACTGATATCGATCTGATAAATAGGATTTAAACCAGCTTAGTGCAGTACCTTTAATGCCAATTAAATGTTCTAGTCTCTGTAATAGAATATGATGGTCAATGGTATCGAATGCAGCACTAAGATCTAATAAGACAAGTACAGAGACAAGTCCTTTGTCTGATGCAATTAGAAGGTCATTTGTAACTTTCACCAGTGCTGTCTCAGTGCTATGATGCACTCTAAATCCTGACTGAAAATCCTCAAACAGCTTGTTGTTGTGTAGAAAGTCACACAACTGATTGGCGACTGCTTTCTCAAGGATCTTAGAGAGAAAAGGAGGGTTAGATCTAGGTCTATAATTTGACAAAATCCCTGGATCAAGAGTGGGCTTTTTAAGAAGAGGCTTAATTACAGCTACTTTAAAGGACTGTGGCACATAGCCTTTAAATAAGGACAGATTGATCATATCTAGTACATAAGTGCTAACTAAGGGTAAAATTTCTTTTAGCAGCCTAGTTGGGACGGGGTCTAAGAGACACGTTGATGGCTTAGATGAGGAAATCATGGAAGTTAGTTGATTACGGTTGATGGGAGAAAAGCAGTCTAAATGTACAGGTTTTACAGTTGTTTCTAAGGTTCCTGTGTTTGAAGATAAGTCAGTACCAACTGAGGGCAGGAGGTGCTGAATTTTTTCTCTAATAGTTAGAATTTTATCTTTAAAGAAGCTCATGAAGTCATTACTGCTGAGGTCTATAGGAATACATGGCTCAACAGAGCTGTGACTCTCTGTCAGCCTGGCTACAGTGCTGAACAGAAAAGTATTGTGTATTATGTAAGCATAACACTGCCATAATGATAACGAAAGTCACTGTGAAATGGACAGACAAAAATGAAAAAAGGAAATTAAATTGGAAACTGGATTTTTAAATTTGAACTTGAATTATGTCTTGATTTATGCTCATTTGTAATGAAAATGAAAATGTTCATAATGACAGGAATCTCATTTGAAATCCGTCAAAATCAAGCATTATGAAAATGAATACTTATCTAATTTTCCATTTAATTTCCATTCAGTTTCATTCAATTACATTTTATTATTACTATATCAGTGCCATTTTGGAAGGGTCCACTGAAATAGAATTGTCAATAGAGTTTTTAATTAATTAAAATTTCCTTTTTACTGTAATTATGCAAATTCAAAAATGGATCTCAAAATTTTGATTTTAATTTTTAATTATACATCATGCTAACAAAAATAGAAAAGGAAATTTCAATTTGATTAAATTATTTCATTTTAATATTGGCATCCACAGACTTCCATACATATGATGCTGTTACAGTATGTGTGGTTTGGCTTGATTGGGACAATCACTGCATTGTCCTGTCATGCTCCTCCAACCATAAATATCAATAGATGCAAAGCCTTTAACAGTCATGTACAAAACAACGTAATGACTTCGGACAGATAGTCCAGTTGCTCACCCTCCTAAGTAAAGTCAGTCAAATATGTCAATCTACCACCTGGAGACAGCCCAGTCAATACGTAGACCTCACACAACAAACCCCCTCTCACTCCAGCTGCCAGTTTGCAATCACCAAGGCATGGTGTTACAGGTGGTGTGGATGTTTAAAGGTCACAGAGCTGGAGCACAACAACAACAACATATAATACTATTACTATATATTATTATTATTATTATTATTATTATTATTATTATAAGACTTTTAAAAATGTCATCCTAATGTTGATTTTTGTAGCCTAAATGCTTTCTATCTATAAAGCATCTCATTTACATTTAAGGATGTACTGTTGAAACTAAGTCATGTTGTATATCAATCATTACAGCTCTTATAGTTGAAAGTCCAATAAACATTTATCAGCAGTGTACCTTGCCATTTATCTTGTTGTATAGATTCTGCTCATTGTGGAGTGGTCATACTGTAAATGATGTATTGTTCCAGACAGATTTAGATATCTGACTTAACACTGCATGTTCATAGTCATAGTCATAGGGAGAGGAACTTCTATACAAACAGCAGCCTCAATAGACCAAAATCCAATGCAACCACACCAGAACTCATATGTTCTTGACTAACAGAGACAGTTACAATATTGTTTTCCCAGAGTTGAGTTGGCTTGATATTTGATATTTGGTATTCTGTCATTATTTGTTTATTCACACTTAATAATCAATCCCACCTTGTATAACTGGTAAAGAAAGTTAAACATTATGAATCTATTTCTGATTACTCAAAAATCAAAGATCACTTGTGGTTTAAATTCTATACACAGAATGACCATCAAACTGTTTAAAGTTATTCGCTATCATGGGCTGTGTACGAGGCAGCAAGGAAAAGGACCCAAATGAAGACAACCAGGCAGACGGGACAATTCAGTGATTTTAATGATGGTACAAAGGATCCAGAGAAGAAGAATCCACAGGTTAACAGGAACATGGCAGGTAAAAGGTGCGGACAGGCAGCTACAGGTACAGGTACAGATTCGGGTTTGGTTTCAGGTTCAGGTAGAACAGACAGGAAAGCAAAGGCACGAGGCAACATTGCAACAAAGTGGTTGGTATATATACTGACAGGGTGATTGAAGAATGAGAAACAAGTGAGCAGGTAGATGTGGGAGTCAGGTCACTGGTACAGGTGGAAAAGTTAGGGGGTGTCTGGTGGACGAATGGTGAATGCAATGACTGCAAAGCTTCATGGAAGTGCAGGGGCCTGGGGAAGTGGGAATGTGGCTGAAGGGAAGGACAGAGATGCAGAACAGGCAAACCAGGACTGAGGCAGCCCTGGTGACACTCGCATGTACTGCAAATGGATCGCCACACAGAGTGTGTTCCACTAAATGTGGGATGTCAAAAAGTATCCTGTGAAAGGTAGGAAACAACAAGTCCTCCAAATCAAATGACAAAATACGTTGTTTGTAACTGCCCTTTACGATAACATATAGAAATGTTTTCGGATCTGATGCCCCTGTCAGCAGGACGTCATTTGTCTGTGCCTTCAAACATTGCTACAAATCGTTGAAAAATAACTCCGGTTTATGATGTGACAACACTATGGTTACGGTTTAGTTAGATTTAAGCACAAAAACAACTTGGTTCAGGTTAGGGAATGATCATGGTCAAAGGGTGACAAGCTTAAAGCTTTGGGCTAGGATAGGGTTTTGCTTTATTTTCAAACATAATTTACTACGAAATTTCTCCCTCTCTTGCTCTGAAAGTGCTAATCATCTACGTTTGTGTGTGTCCAGTGGAAAGAGGGAAAAGAAACATAATGTAGCCAGTAACAGTCAGTAATGGATGAAATATAGCAAAAATATAGCTTCCAGTCGGGTTTGGGTGTCTCACAGTTGGCAGTACCAGTCAGGTTCAGTTGTTTTAGGTCTTAAACTTGTGAGAAGAACATGAACAAGTATACATGTATAACAAGTGCAAGTACATTTTTGAAAAGGCTGTATAACAGTGGATTCAAATACTGTAAACAAAGTAAACGTGTAAAAATTATTTCCATCAGAATCCCACATTGTGTTTGTTTTCTTGATAAACAGCTTGGCACAGATAAAATCTCCAGTGCAACTTTGACAAATTCAGAGACAGTGGAAAGCCTTGAGCTGTTGTAAGTGTTGCGATTAGACAGAGGCACCAAGGAAGCCACAGAGCTCCATTGTACTCGTATTTCTTCTGTCAAAGCAGACTGGCCATCCAAGGCCAGTTTCTCCAGGCGCAGGAAGGAAAGACAGTCAAAAATCAGAGGAGTGAATCGGGCAGAGGAGGGATGGGCTGATAAGGACAAGAGCTGGAGGAAGGAAGAGGAGATGGAGGAGTGAAATATAAACAGAGAGGTGGTGCTTGTCTGCTGTGGTAACCGGCGGTAATGGCTGTGCCCTCTTTCATGTTGCATCGTCGGGAGAGGGGGCTTTAGGGAGATTTATTTGGACGTCAGTATCAGGGGAGGGGGACCTGCAGGACATGGCCTGACAGGACGACCCCTGACCTCTCCTCTTGCCAGAGCTGCTTGGGGTCCCATGAAATACCCAAGGGGCCCCCGAGACTAGCCAGTGTATGTCAGGGCCTTCAGCAGTGTCAGATAGCTTAGGGCCTTTTTCAAATGTATTTTTCAAAAGGGGGGAAATCAATAAGTTGGGTCAGAGAGAGGCGGCTGCAGAAACATGAGCCTGTGATATTTACTTTGCTGTAAGGCACAGCATGTTCAGAGCACTTGTCAAAGATGTGCCTCCAAGAGCGTGTTTAGTTGTAAGACAAAAATAAGTCGATAAATGGACCTGAAGTCACTTTTTTGTTTTTTTTTGTTTTTTTGTGGCACACAGTTTTACATTCAATAGCTTATATTTACTATTTTTCCTGTACTATTCTCGGTTTTTAATTTAACTAAAATGTATACTGTATCATGCATTTAGAAGACTGTAAATGACGAAATAATCTATTTCTATTGTAGAAACTGCTTGTAGCCCTTTGTAGCACTTCTGCAACACTAGGTGGATGGGTTGCATATTAAAGGATAAGGATACCGTTATCCTGTATTCTTCTTATTGTCAAAATGATCCAAACCAGCTATGTGTTAAGTTTGTCTTTCAGCACTTTCTGACTTCCTCACCCTTAGCGTCTGTCACACTAAGCCCTGTGGGGTCTGTGAAGGATAAATTATCAATCTTTTCATTAAGGAGCAGTTCAGTACCCTTAACAATCACGAATATATCATCCAAAAAAGGTTTCTGGGGAAAAGTATTCTCCTCTGCATTCATAATCAGTGCTTTTTATTAAAGAATTGTGACCAAGATATGTAGTGAGCAGAACATTTTACAGCTGACAAATAAAATGGTGCATACACACTGTTAAAAGCAAGTAAATCAACAACCAAAGTGATCAGAAATATTAACCAGACTAACATGATCAGAATCAAATCTCCTTGCCACGTATTCACACGGAAGATAGAAAACAGTTTAGGATGGGTTGTGAAATTGCAATGACAGCAGTGTTATTCTTCCTCACCCAGGGTTTCCCCACCATGCATCTTGGATTGCGCTCTGGCCAGAGACAAAGCGGGTAATTGGATTCACATTGTGTCTGCGAGGGGAAGCAGGGAACAAACCCCACCTCTCCCCAGGCTGGCCCATGGCGGCCAGTGTGATGGTGATATTGTACTGACCCTGCCTATCAGGGGTCACAATGGGGAATTATAGTGTCAGCTGTCAAGCTGAGACCCATATTCTGCCCAGAGGTAAGGCACATTCGCAGCTACAGAGGACTAAACCAGGCTCTCTGACACACTCACACACAGACACACACACACACATCCACACTATATCTGTCTCACTTTTGAGAGCTCATTCTCTCTCACTGCACAGCCCTGCTCTCTTGGGCCTGTTGTTGCCCTCCAGGGGTGAGAGAGGGGAGAGAAGTTATAGGCTACAGCAGAGCTTAGCCACTGAGTCAGAGAGACAGACACTGAGGGCCGATGGCTGCTGGGACATCAGTTCATACTCTATAAAACAAACACAACACTGGTAAAAGGCCCTCAAAACGACAGTGGTAAATGCTGTTAGTGGAAAACAGATCATTGCTTTGTGTCCAAGCCACCACAACATTGGTGGAACTTGAGAACAGTCTCAAATCTGAGTTCCACTTTTAAAAAACTGTGTCCCCTTTCATGGAATTATCATGAACTGAATGTAAAATCTGGTCAAATTAACCTGCTTAACTTAGCACAGATTTCCCCAAGAAAATTGTTTAGCAGAGATTGTAAGCCACCAGATCCTGGCAAATCTTGATCACTTTAGATGACAGCCTAAAAAATAGATATCTACCATTTGCTGTGTGAAAGAGCGCCTCACAGCCTTTTCTATGATGGTTGTTTTATTTCATAAACCAGTATTAACTTTTAGTAAAGGTTTGAGGTAAAATAGCCATAGTTTGCTTCATCTTTCATAGCTGCACATCATGTTGTGGCTCCAAGCTTGGTTTAAACACACAGAACTTTAAAGTGAGACTTTGTAGCTTTTGCTGAACAGTGGCCATTCTGGACACAAGGAGACAAGATGGAGACAATGATGAATGCTAAAACATAGTGTAACAGTAGCACAAGTAGAAATGAGTCATAAACATAAACTAGCTGAATAATTTAAAATAATAATTCAGCTACGGTGTGTTTAATTGCTAATGAATTAAACTTTTCATTTGTCATAGGAAGATTGTGTTACATAGTCCTTCAGAGGTTGCATGTTCTAAGTTAAGTTTCAATTCTAGAAGAGATCCCAACATGCCAAATGTGTCAGGCTGAAGGATAAAATGTGTGAAAGTGATGCACAAGATAGATGTGATGGTGGGGCCATGAATAACATGGTCCCTTAGGTTTGAATATTTTACTCAGTATAAACATCATATAGCTCAAATCAGTCTAGAAATCCAACACTGAAATAAATCCTTGAATATGTAGGGTCTACTAATGAAAAATAAAAAAGAATAATAATTTGTTGTGATGTAGGTGGACCGCCCCCAAGAGGGTTAGTTAGTTAAAGGGTTAACTAACTGCTTTTCTGCCCATATAGTTTGTTTTTAGTTTGTTTGTTTGCTAAATATAACAGAAGGCATTTTGTTATGTAGTAATATTCATTGTATATATACTAGTATTTTAGTTACATTTGTAAAAAAAAAATCCTTTTGAAATATTGGGAATTAAACTGTGTAGCTCTTATTTAGACCTTTAAGTACATAGTCTCTCTCTTCATTGCGTACACACACATCCATACTCACACACACTGCTATGGGGAAGTTGACCTCTCCTAGCAGCCAGCCATGTGCTTAAGAAGAACTTGTCTCCTGTCCAGTTTTCAGCTCTCCCATCACACGCTGACATCACAGCAGCACTTCAAAGAGGCCTGCTTTTGATGCTAACCATCAATATGCATTTCATCCTGCACCACTTTCTCCCCAGCATTCCTCCTCTGTGTCTTCTCTGCGCAGTAATTGCCTTCAAAGCCAATTAGCGCAAATTATTTGCGACCGCGCTGGTGGTAAAAATCCAGTGCTTGTCGGCGGAGGTGTCCTGGAGGTCAGATGTATTAGCTCAGTGGCTCTCATTTTCTGTAAGCTCTTTCCGGTCTCTACTTGTACAAATATGCTATCAGCATAACCCGTGTCAACCTTCCTACATTAATCTCCAAATGTGGTGCAGGGGAGGTTTCTGTTAATGCATTATTAGAAGAGCAGCAGCTCACAATTTTTCAAGGCTCACGGGGCATGCTGCCCTAAACATGTGAGACTGGTAAGTATGTTTAGTTAATTTGTCGGGTTGTGTGTTGGCAGTTTGCATCCGCAGCCTAAGCCAGTGTTTGGCTAATGCTGCCAGGGCCATTTCACTGCGGTGCCTGCCTGTATTCCCCCTCGGAAAATACATGTTTTACTCTGTAAGCCAGATCAAAGCGGAGACGCTGGGATCAAAGACCGGCATCGCGCCGCTTTGGTCACATCTGTGTTGTTTACATGAATGCTAAAGGCACTTATATCAAATATTACCAACTTTGAAAGATATATGTGTTCAATCACAGTATTTTGATGTCACTTTTGAAGTACATCAGTGCGTTTGGGGATAATTTTGAAAATCTCCCCACAATTTCACAACAATTTTGTAAGCCTTAAACAAGATGGGAGGACTGAGCCCTGGAAGAGTATGCATCTGTTTGCAACCCCCCCACCCCCACCCCCCATTTACAAATTCCGCCACATCCTCGCTATCAACAGCGCGGCCCCCTGTAGGTATGTCTCTGAAGAGCTTAGCCCGGCTCCCACCAGTGTCCATGCAATGGACTTAACTCCACAGGATCAAACACTTCCCATCAGCCCGTTACCATATAAGATATAAAAAATAACGAAACAAAGGGTGGGGGGATACTGTACCTCTCTCAGACTGTTGTCTGTTGACCTCAGATATTCTCTACTCGGTAATCTTCCCCGACGGGAGGCAGAGGAGGAGTACAGGCAGCTGAGGGGGAGTGGTGGGTGGAAGTGTGTGTGGGTGGGTGGGGGTCTAAGAAGCAAGGAGGGAGGAGGGGGAGAAGAAGGGGGTTCAATGACCTGTGAGCTGGCCTGCTGTTGGGCTAGGGGCTAAACACCCACCCAACCGTCGACACCCCCTTTACCTCTAACTGGATTATAGCCCTTGCCATAGCCCTTGCAAAGGGCCAGATCTGACACCCCCCCCCAACACACACACAAACATACACACACAAACACACACAGACACACATACATAATTTGGGGTTCATGTCTGAAACAGCACTCACCCCTCCTTCTGTTGGAGGTTTTTTCACTCTTTCTCCGAGCTCCCCTCCGTCCCCTCTAGGTAGAGTGAGGTAGCACAGGAGTCTGAAGGGATGCAACGCACCTACTCCCTTACACCCTCACCCCCAGCCCCCCCTCTCTGCCAGCAGCTGACCCCTGACAGAGTGGTATGTGTTGGAGATAAGTTTGTCAGGACTCAGGAGGAATGTAAGGTTCAGTGGTTTGTGGTGATCTGCTGCATCTGGCTCTGTTTCACCACCGGGACTCAAGACATCTTCCTATCTAGATATATATACACGAGTGCACACACACTACACACACACTACACACACACACACACCTCACCACCTCTTGATTCCACACTAAGAGACCACAACAACAGAGACAGTTTCCTTGTTTAGTTTGTCAAGTTCCTCATTTAACACGACTAAACATTTCAGTGGAGTTCAAGAATAGAAAGACATTGTGAAACATTACTGAGATGAAATTATACAAAGATGACACCTCTAAAGCTCACTGATTAACACAAAATGTAAAAATGACAGTCGGGGGTTTTAGAGTAATTTGCGGGAACTATATCTTAACGGACAAGAATAAGTCTTTGTACAGGCATGATGGTACCAAAGCTGGCAGCCTCACTGTGATGACATGGCTCCATAAAGCTGCGTACAGTCACAGCAACTGACTGTTGTTTGCCAAGAAATAGCTCCAGCATGTAACTCTAAAACCACAGACTGTCATTGTTACATTTTGTGTTAATCAGTGAGCTTTAGAGGATAGGTGTGTTTTTGAACTTTGGACAGTCAGGCTGTTTCCCCCTGCTTCCAGTCTTTATGCCAAGCTAGGCTAAACACGACTTGACTCCAGCTGTGTACTTAACACACAGGCATGAGATTAAAATAGATCTTCTCGTCTCATTCCTGGAAAGAAAGCGAATAAGCATCTTTCCCAAGATGTTGAACTATTCCTTTCACCAAAGGATGAGGTGAGTAAATGATAAAAGGGGAGCAAAAATTTATATTTTCATGATTAGTAACTGGTGCTATACTTGTAGCATAGGACATAAAGCATATCACCATAAAAAAGATGTTATAATATCCCAAAGTGTATTTTAAAAAGTTAATATCATATAATCAATATTATCATCAGTAATATCATGCACAACATGTTCAAAATCAGCAGAATTGAAAGAATTTACATTTTAAGAAAGACATTGTTTTGACACTTTAACAAATCAGAGAATTATTGGAGTCACTTAAATTTTATCTTGAACCACTAGTTTAACAAAAGAACCCTTCAGGTAGCCAACTACACCTAAAATCCATTGTTTCTCCCTCACCTCTACTGGTATCGAGCCCTACAGATGAGCTTGGTTTTACTTGCCCAGGTTTTCTGATGTGATGAGTTTTCATATGGACTTTGGTGAAAAGAGGTTACAATGAAAACTGTTCACAGTGCAGTTCTGTGGATTATTTGGATTAAAGGGGACACCTTCTCTGGAAAGAAATATTGCTGAACTTTTAAAAAGACCTTCAATACTGTGAGCAACATACAAGAAAAATCTATTAATCTCCATTGTATTGGGGCAGAGGCAGAAATATCTCAAAACCTGGACAAATAAAACCATGGATAGATCTAAGTGAGAGAATACATGTCTCTGTAATTTGGGTTATAATAATGCAAGCAAGATAAATCAGGACTAAAAGCAAACAACTGTAGTACGAACTCTTGCTGCATTGCCTCCTTCTTTCTCACTTCCCTGAGAAACTACGAGGAAAAAAAAAACTGCATTCCCAAACGCAGAGAGAGGAAGGATAAAAGACTCACAGACTGTACATCATATACTATTAGTCTAATTCCCAGCGCAAGAGAAGTGTGCAACACAGCTCAGTTCAGCAAGCAGGTCAGCGCTTCAAGGTCCTACGCTGGTTGACTGACAGTTTGCTCTCACAGGGCTGAGTGGCCTGAGCATTTCATGTGTAAACCAGCACTGGTCTGGCTAGTTTCAGATGTCATGAAGAGGAGCTGGCAGGTGGAGAGCAGCCACAGCAGATGCAGTCCGACACTCCCAGGCCCCGAAGCAAACGCACCAACACAAATGCCTGCTCAGGCAACCGGAAGAGGTGACAAAACACATCAGGTAACTTTGCCTTTCCGGATGGTTCCCACCCTCTCCTGTCACATATGCCTTCACATAAGACGGTAATGGTCATTGAAAGTGACAGGCACCTTTCCGAGGCAGTGGAGGCGTTTAACTGGTGGTTAGCTGGTGCAGCTGATGCCAACTGGTAGCTACCAGCCAGAGAACATAGAGCTGTAAATATTGATATTGTATCGTCCTCAGAGGTCATTAAAGCAATTAGGTGTTCATGTGCACCAAGGACAGATGTCAAGAAAAAAAGAGAGCATAATTAAGAAAGCAAAGCTCATTAGTGGGCCTGTTGATGTTAAATAGGACAACAACTTAGGGTCTGACCACTTCTCATTCTATTCAGTTGCATGCATTGGAAGGCAAGGCCATTACAAAGTAGTGATGTCTGTTAAAGGGCTGGCTGAGACGACCAAAAATCAATATCACGATTAAATTGTTACATTTACCTCTGTAATGTTAAATTAAACAATATCTCACTAAAGTAATGGCTGAGACCTTGGAACGTAGCAGCATTGCTTAAAGGTCCAACAGGACAAGAAAAAGCCCAAGGGTTATTTTTTTTTTGTGTTATTTGATTTGAATTTTTTTATTTTTTTTTTGGGGGGGGGGGGGTTATGTGGCCCCAACTAAAAGGGAACCCCAGCTGTGACCTATTCACATTGAAGCAGAAAAACTAGCCTCTTCCTCAGCTGCTTGGCACAGGTTCTTGTAGAAGTCAGTGCATCTATAGTAATGTATTGGAAATAGCAAATATTTGCTATAGTTGCTGTTGCCAAGCTGCAATGTTCAGCTGAAACTGAAGGCTGATATTTCTCAACACAAATGTTTAGGGTTTGGTCTCCATATGACGAGGACTTTGTAATCATGTAGTCACTCTCAGAAACACACTCCTTATTAATTTGTCCTCCATCTTTAATCGCAGCACAGCCAATATCCTTCAGTGATTGGCTGCACTTACAAAGGTCAGTGAAGATCAGTTCAACACATTTGATCTTTGAACACAGTGCAGCTCTGCACAGGACCGTCACAATACAAAATAATAGAGGAGGCATGTGCAAAAGCAGTTTTTCAACAATAATGTGAATAGGGCTTAAGAATCTCCAAGTAATTTGATTTACACATCAAAGTGTGTAAAAAAAAAAAGTTGTATAGAGCCTTTAGTGTCTCCAGAGGGAGCTGCTGATGAATTGACTCAAGTGATGTCACTCGAGTAAGCGTCGGTTGGGGCTGAAAACTACAAGTTTGAAAATGAAAACAATCTGTTTGTGTGGAGTTAGAAAGAAGTGAGCTTACCAGACCAGGCATTAAATTCACAATATGAACCAACAACATCTGTATAATGGAGCCACAGGATGCAACAACCAATCAAAAAGGGAGCCAAATCATAAACACCTGAAACAGTTACATCAGTATTTGATTAAGATATTCTTAAAATGTCAAGATACATAGAATACACATGAAAACTGGAAATAGGGAAAAGAATCTAATTATTTCATTATTATTAATATATAAAGATTAGATGTGCAGCAGAAACACAAATCACACAAAAAAATCTGTTTCATAAGTCTACTAGGATAGGACATTAAAATGTATTACTATCAAGAAAATGAAGTAAACAGTCTAATGCTACACAACACATCAGGTCAATATTTCAATGCACTATAATTATTTTGAACAAAATATCAAGTAAACAGCCTAAAAAAATAAAAACATATAAGATGATGTGATCAAAATATCAGTCAAGCTGAGGTTATCATGGCTCATATTGTGAATGTGATGCCTCACCTGGGTCAATGACTGAAATATTGTATCTCCAGTAACCTCAGTATTAAATTCAACTTTTTCATTTGCATTATTTCATTTTCCTGCATGCCTGTCTACAAGGTTAATTAAGGTCTTAATTTGACCCATGGCATAAGCACACGCTGACTGACAGTCATTACAGTTACACTTTGACTGTACATCAGATCCATAATGTCAGTTTTAAAACCAAATTTTTAATTTATTGATCAGCCCTATCTCATAGCAGAACTGACAAAAAGCTAGACCAATAAATACATATATTCATAACTGCAGCGAAACCCAAGAAAGGGCTTCATTTTCCAAATAGATTCAGTCATCTGTCATTTTAGATCACATATTTAAATCTCCAAACAGCATCGAGCATGTACAGCAGAAAATAAAGAAATGGGGGATATTAGATGATAATTAGCCACAGTTTTGTGATCTCTGCAGATGTCCTTGGGTTTTCTACAGGGGGATTACAAGCTGGAGCAGCGTGAGGGGATGGCAGGGTGGCATACCAAGTCCAGTCATTAATCCTGTTCTCAAAACTTCACATCACAGCCAGGGCCGAGGCCGTCAGTGAATCCCCTCCACTGGTGCAATTGGTGACATTGCACTGAAATATTAAACACTTGTGCGCATCATGCTTTTTATGCACTGAAGCATATTTTGTGTAGTGCTTAGGAATATTAAAGCATAATTTATATTTCAGGAGTTTGACACCTTGACATTTTGGCACCTCTGTTTTGAATTTCAACATGCGGTTTGACATGTTTGTATTAATAACATTGTGATCTCGGAGGGCCATGGCCTCAGGCTACTTGAACAAGACTACTAAAGAAAGGGATTTCAAAAGGAATTGTAGAGCAGCCTAGGGACTCGTCAAAATCAGCCCTGATACTGTTGCCCTGATAAAAATCCATTACCCACAAACGTGAGGGGGGATGGTGGTTTGTGTTGTGTGTGTGTGTGTGTGTGTGTGTGTGTGTGTGTGTGTGTGTGTGTGTGTGTGTGTGTGTGTGTGTGTGTGTGTGTGTGTGTGTGATAGAGAGACTGAGGCCTGTGAGTTTTCTCAGGCAGTGCAGTATGTTAGAGAGGCGTTCAGTGTTTTATTGGGCCTTACTGGACTGTTTGTGGGGAATCGTGGCCTCGTGTGATCTCCTAAACCAAACATCTATTTTTTCACTCCAAGCTCTCTCTGCTCTATTCTAGTCACATCTTTTCTATTGTTTTTCACACACTGTTGTCATGAAGAAATCGTGCTGCTGCCTGCCCATTTACACTATTGTATGTTGCCTACTGTATATTCTGTATGTTTTTAATGGTGTGCTGTGTCATGTGCATTGTATGTACCTTGGGAGAAGCCAAAGACAAATTTCCACTGAGATGAACAATAAAGACAATCTAATCTAATTTTCTGCAAAAACCATAGCTCTCTGTGTCACACTATACATCCCTTCTTGTGTTGATTCATTTTCCTCTCTTCACCCATTCTCTCTAAATTCTGTCTACATCAGCTTAAATTCTGGCCTCTTTCATCTTTGGGCAAAAATGATTTAATGTTTGTTCTGAAGTCTAGTTGTGTCTACAACACGCTAGCAGCTCTGTGAGGCTGTACTTAGGCACAGTGGTGCTGGTAGCTAAATCAGCATGCTAACTTGTTCACAAAGACAATGTTAACACGCTGATGTTTAGTAGGTATAATGTTTACCATGTTCACCATCTTAGTTTAGCATGCACAGGTAAACCAAAGTATTGGACAAAGTAAAATGTTGACCTGATGGTGACACTAGATGTAAAGTTAAGGAATCACCAAAGTTATTACAATTCATCCTATGTGTACCAAATTTTGTGGCAATCCATCCCATAGTTGTCAAAATACATTTAACTTAAAACCAAAAATGTCAACCTCATGGTGGTGCTAGATGAAAAGTCAGGAGATCACCAAAATCATTAGGATTCATCCTCGCAGGACCGTGAATATCTGAACAAAATTTCATGGTAATCCATACAATCATACAATATTTTAGTCTGGACCAAAGTGGTGGAGCGACTGATATTGCCATGCCAAGAGCCACATCGCTGGGGGGTATCAAAAATGGGCTATGAGAGTCTACACTGCTCCCCCAATACAGATGTGAACACCCATAAAGATGAAAGTCAACTCTTTAACATCATAGTCATGGTTTCATTTCAAATCAAATGCATTGAAGTACAAAAACACACAATAACAAACATCACTGTCCTAATACTTTCTGAATGTACAGGTTAGTACATAGTAAACAATTGGGACATATAGGGTGTGACTCTTTGGTTGCACTCATTAGTGTTTTACTCAACCAGAGAGATTGTTTCTGCCTCCAAAGCAGCTCTGCCTCAGATAAATATCTTCATACAGTTATTAACCCAGATATTCTTTTACTTTACCATTATCTGCTTATTATCCATTTACTGGCAGTGGGTATGTAGGCAGCAGGTTCTGTAAAACGATTCGATCTGAAAGGTGAAACATAAGAATTAATATGCAGTTAGTACTAGACAGAGTGTAACACAACACATAGGAGCAGAGGGGAGTGCCAGTCAAACATTATTAGATTATCGCCCTGCAGTTGTGGAGACATGCACTCTATACGTCAATTAAATATTACCAAATATGCCTCTGCCAGACACCTCTGGGGTGACATTTATTACCCAGACATGTGATACTTCCTCAGTCCAACATTGCACATCTATCTAGTGTGTGTGTAAAGCAGACCATACGATTGAAACAAGTGAAGCTTTTCCTGAAGAAAATGTGTGTTGATATGATTTTTGGATGACTTTATAATCACAGGAAAGCTCACTGACCCTAAAGCAATTCAGCATTAGGTTTTAATCCATATGTAACACAAAAACCGAACATTTAATCAGTTAACAACAGTTAGTCAGTGTGCAATACTTATCATTTTCACATTTGAATGTTTGTACGCAAGTGACGAGTTATAAATGCATGGGACTGAATGGGCCTCCATAGACTTTAATTCATTATGTATCTGATAATAATTCATAAACTGTATATGTCATTATACATACATAATGCGCTTATTCGCAAGTGATCAGTGTGCAATACTGAGCATTTTGAGATATGATAAAGATGGATTTTTGTTGTATGCAGGTGCTGAGTTATAAATACAGTGGGAGTGAATGGGCTTCCGTATAGACTTTAATGCACTATATACCTCAGAATTACTCATACACAAATGTCATGATAACAAGCTTATATCATGGAATTTTTTTAATATATTTTTAGAATAACTCATAAACTGTACATGTCATCATTTTGACCATTTTGAAATATGAATAGCATTTTGATTGTCTACAGGTACTGTGTTATAATGGGACTGAATGGGCATCCATAGACTTTAATGCACTAGGCTATATAACTCAAAATAACTTATAAAATGTAAATGTCATCATAATGAGCATATGTGCAGTTCATCAGTGTGTCATACTGAGCCTTTAGAAATATGAATGGAGCTTGAACTGTATGCAGTGGCTGAGATAGAAACAGAACGGCCACCGGTGTCACCAAAAACAACGACTTTCTGAAAACCCCACAGCACCTTTAATACTCAAAAACTCAGCTAATTAACTTCATCAGGACTCTGTGGGTGTGGTCTGATGAAGACTTGATAGACATGGGGAGCCTGGTAATATAAGCATACAACCCACAACTGTTTTCAAAAATGTTCCAGAATTTGGACTGGTGCATGGAAGCACTCAGTATCGCCTTTTTCTAACAGAGCCCTGCCCACTTCAAACCAGGGAGAATGGCACAGAGAAAAACACAAATATAGTCTCAATATAGTAAATCTCTGATGTGAAATAACCACAATTGCTCTAAACTGGACAGAATCTTTTGTGTTCAAGTAGGACCCCAACACTTAATCCAAAAAAAGTGATTGAGAATATGTGTTTTCAGTGCCTTTTAATATTTTTATATATGTATTAATTGCTTTGTATTGCCTATGTGTGAACAGATTGCAACATAACATAAAAATGAGACCTTCCCCTACATTCTCAGTTGTCTATAACAGCCTGTGGACTGATTTCCATGTAAAGGAATTTTCCAGAAAAATCCGAAGGATGTGACGTTTAAATGCGAGCTCCCGAGTCCAGTTCAGCTCAGCTCCTCTACATCGCCAACAGTGTGCAATGCTAGCTAACGTTAACTAGGCTCGGCCTGGCAGATCTGCTGCGTGAATGTGTTACATCATCTGTAAATGCAGGACCCTGAGCATCTGCCAGGCCGAGCATATCTGGTACCTAGACCGGCACCCACCACAACACAGAGTCTAACACAAAGTCCATGTATCTTGCTTGCTAACACGGAAGAATTGCTAGCTATCTAATGTAGCAAAATACTGTCAGGAGTGGATAATGTCAGCTAATTCATCCAGACTCTCACGGCTGATCTGGCTGGTAAACTGGCTAGCTTGCCGTTTGCATTTGACTTTATCAGCTAACGTTACGAAGCAGCCAACAGATCCATGCAGTGTAGCTAAGTTTTGTGTTTTGGCCAAAGTCCAGGATGAGTGATCAACAGGATGCCAACTGCAGCTCACTTAACGGCCACCAGGTTTCATTAACAACAAGGACTTTCTCCTTATAGTACCTTCAAATATTGGGGTGTTGGGGGGGACGCAGTTGTCTCAGTTTTGTCTGAGGGCCCCACAGTGACAGACTTTGAAAAAGCCCTGCATTAAAGGATATGTTCACTTTTTTTGTCTTAAAAAAATGCTCACCTGCCCATATGTACATTAAAAGCATTATTGGTTGCTGTAATTGTTCCTGCGTTCCTAATGACTGCAATGAGATGCCTTTCTAAAGCCATTTTAATGTAATGGGGACAAAATTCACAGTCCTCGTTCTGTGCAAAAAATGTAAGTCATTTTGTATGCATCATTCTTGTTGTCATTTTGATCATGTGTACTGCTGTCCTTCCAGACGTCTCCTTTCCCCTGCTGACTACCCTCTGAATGTGAAACCACAGCGGTCTCAGACAGTCATGACCATCTGCACAGTTCTCCATCGCCGTACAAAGTGGCCAGCTCCACCTTTTGCCTCGTGGCTATCTCAGTGTCAGCACAGCACCGAATTGTTCATGCTTTACAAATCTCCCACACAAGACAATAAATGGTTTGACTGTGTAAAACGTATATTAACTAACCACACTGTTCGCCCACACAGTGAGTCACAGTGCTGGCCCTTAGGTCACTACTATTTGAAGTGCTGAACAAGATGATAATATGTTGTAATGAAGTGCAGCTTTACATCTGGCTCAAAATAATGCGTTAACTCCCAGCAAACCAAAAGTTTTTCCTCTGGAAAAGATTCCCTTCCTTTCTTCTTGAGGCAGCACCTTTTAGCCACCTTTGACCCAGTCAGGCTGCAGTATACGTCAAAATCCAGCCTTATGGTCAGGACACAGGCTCTGAATATTGAGAACATAGATTGGTTTAATTGAATTTCCAGTGTCCTCTAGTCCAAGTCACCAGAGTAGAGATAATTCCCTTATCCACATCAATGCTGGCCCTCTGCTGGGCTCAGTGAAAGGGGCCGTGGACCTGCTGTTTGCTGGCAGGATCTGCCACAATCAATTACACAAGCCTTGTTAAATACCCCCGCGATTTCCTGACTCCACTCACCCCACACTGACGGTGAATTAAGTTAAAGGAGCCAAACTACAGCCGCTGAGACAAATAACCCCAGATCATTGTCCGGCTACAGTGCAATTTGGTGTCTTAAGATGGCTTAAGCTAGCTGAAATAATGCCACGAGATGCCGGACTTGTGCTCGTTGATGTGGGCTATCCTGCAGCTAGCTGGGGGTCTGATGAGGAGGGCTGAGCATTGCCCCCACACTAACCACCACATAGCTGTGTTGCCTCACCAGCTGGCTGCTGGGCTCCTTTCATCCTGCCCGCTCACCCAAGCATCCATTCTTGGCTCACACACTCACAAACACACAAATAGAGGCTTACACATGCAAGATGTTGTTGGAATACAGTCAAAATAACGGTAGTTAAATATTTCCTACCTTTGTTTTCCTCTCTTCTACATGCAGTAAACTCTCCAGTGAGTACACAAACCACCTTTTTACCCCTCTGAATAGGGGTTTGAAATACAGTTTGCAACAAAAAACTGTCAATATGTTCAGCTTTTTGTAGCTATACTACCAAATGTGTTTACTGCAGCTGTTTATTGTAATGCTGTTGTTGTATTTTCATTTTAAATCACTGAAAGTAACATCATGCAACTATTTGACCTTAAAATAACAGCTTCAAAATCATTTTGATGGCACACTGACTTGTAATAGGGAGGATGGCGGCTCTTTCATTCCCACTCCGTGCCATAAACGCCTGTTCTTGCATTATGTAACTTGTGTCAAGCGGGTACGATCTCCCGCGAAAAGTGCTTAACGCTTTACGGCACTACGTCACACATGGGTCGCGCTCGGTATTCTCAGTACGGCCATCATGGCAGAGGACAAGAGACTGAAGAAGAGAAAAAGAGAGAGTGACCGAAAAAGAGGCCGGACAAGAGTAAATCTCAGACTGGCTTTTAGTTGTTGGTGAGAGCTTGGTGAAATAAAAGGCTGCAGGACAGACGGCCAGCTGACCTTCTGCTGTTGTACTAGGAAGTAATATTAACTGGCTTGCTGTGTCATGTGTTGTTGCACTTTCTTGATGTTTGGCTGTGTTAGCAAAGTTGTCAACACGCTAGTTTGTGATCGTAAGTCAGCCCACCAAGTCCAAATCCTTCAGCTGGTCAACAAATGCACGTGTACAGCTGTTAATGAGGGGGAACTGCACTCCGAAAATTGTAGAGGCACCAAATCGCAGAAAATACCAATTCTTGCATGTTACAGTATTTTCCTTATTGAAAACAAATCCCATTAAAAGACCAAAACCAATGTAATAGTCTGTCTCTCAATACTTTTGGACTTCCGTACCCCCCTGTAGCACTCACTCTACCTCGCCCTACCAAAGAAATCTTTAAAAACTTAAGACACAAATTCAGCAAAGAAATGCACTGCAAATACAAAAAACACTAGCAAAAACAGAAATTCTCTAAGCCCTTCAGAACAAAACAGAACTGAATTGCTGCATCAAAGAAGCTTCCATGGGAGACTAAAGACTGATGAACATGCTGGTAATTATGAAAGGGTAACTTTCACAATGTTAAACTCAAATAAATGCGGGCTTATTTTCCAACACAAAGTTGTGACCCACTACTAACAGGAAATTATATAGTACTTCCGTCATCATACGTGAAATCAAACTGTGACTTTAGAAGATGCTGACCTGAGCCAAAGCCAGTTGGGAGAAAAGCCTTCAGTGCTGTTCTTTGCTTAGTATTGCTTAGCATTAGTATGCAGTATGGATTTGGAACAGGGCTAAGATCACACGTCTGCATGTTCATTAGTTTGTAGTGTCCCCGGAAGCTTCTGTATCAGTTAAGTGTTATGTTGTGAACAACTTGCATTGTTTCTGTATCTGCTTGAGTTTTCTGTATTTGCAGCCCATTTCTTTATGCTGCATATACATCTTGTCAAATTGGTGAAGGTGTTTCTTAATTGTATTGTATTTTATTGCTTTTTTTTCATAAATGCATGTGGTGCATTACGCTCTCTCAAGCACTGCACACTAGTGAGTATTTGTGTTCATGGTAATGAAGGAAAATGTCACCTGTTTTTAATTTGAAGTTTAATGGAGCTCTATGGCTCAGAGGAATAAGATTTAACAGTACTTGTTAGTAGGATTGGATTATTGTTGGTTTTGGTCTTTTTTTTTTTTGACAATAAAGGGTTAAAGGATTTTAAATAATTAAAATATTTTAGATAATTTTAGTAATTTCCACCATGTACTTTATTTTCAAGTTATTTACAATAACTTGATTACAAATGCATTTTCCATTGACTATTAGGAAGAGCTAACTTTTGAATTCCATGGTATTTAGTTTATTAGACTGTCTGTGGTTTTCTACACTTTGACTCAAGCTGCCTTTGATTTTAACGTGTACTTAAATAGACCTCTCAGAGTAAAACTTACCTAACAAAAGAAATGGCAGTAATCGAATTCTTTGAGCTGTGGCTGTCTGAAATTATAAATGAAAGTTTTTGAAGTTTTCTAAGAGTTCACTGTTAAAAGCCAACTGTTTTGTGGTTATTTTACTGTATGTCAGTCAGTTCTTTCACGCAGACCAATAGAGGCTCTTTGTGTGTCCAAGATTTTAAAAAGTGTCATCTCTTACAAAGTTTCTATGAAGCAGCGGCTCTCATTGGATATGCTATCGCCTCTGATGTGTAAGATGATTTTTCTCTTTTGTTGGCTGCTGTATAGAGACAGGTTTAAGTGCCTTGGTGGAACTCTAATTCACCCCCATGTTCAGCACTCTCCCATGGCCTCTTCTCCATTTCCAGTGCCCAGAAAAAAATATGTCATTGTGAACCCTGACCCCACCCTGATCCACATACACTCTCCATCAGGAAGCCAAACACATGCCTGAACAATTAACTCCTGCACTGCCATCAATTTAGCCCAGAGGGAAGAAAAGATTGAGTCACCCAGGTTCAGGCAAAAAAGAAATGGTTAAAAACATGAGGATAAAAGGGTTTTCTTGAGAAAGAAACTAAAAACATGTTTTTTAGTACCCGCAAAGTAACTGTCACTGGAGTGACAAGGAGACACTATTGAGAGCCTCCGTTCATTCAGCCGGTTTGTCTGAACTGTTCAACAAACAATTACAAGGAGTCATGAGGGTTATGTTTATCTTGAGACCAGGCTTGCGATGAGCTGCCTTAAAAGCCATGGTGAATTTAAGAGGTAAGTACATCTGCTTCATAAACTTGTGATGTTGGGTCTCAGTATTGATTCCTGTTCAATGCAGCCGTTGATGGTCAGCAGGAGGATGATGGCAGCGTGACCCACTGTCTGTTGGAGTTACACTGAAGCAGCTCCTGCTCTCTACTTTGATTAGACTGAAACATTCCGCTCATATTGGCCTTGTATTAAAATAAGATATCAGCCAGTCATAACCATGCATCTGGAATGAGAGATATATATATATAATGCAAATTGCTTGATTTTATTTTTATTGTGGAACTGATCAATACTCAACACCCAGAGAGGGCACTGGAGTAGGGTTGCCACCTTCAATGTGGAAAAAGCACAGTTGCATCAATTATATTAAGGATTAAAACATCATATCATAGACATAGACAAAATGTGTGGTCTATTCTATAGAATTCTGATTTAATACTTCTCTGCTATGTCTTGTGAAACTCTTTTGGTTTTATTAGTTCTCATGTCATTCCAAGCATGTGAAACCGTAGTGTGTGCATTAGAGTAGGGTGTAGTATTTTATTAAGCTAATCATATAATGCTAACAGCCTATTGTTAGTAGTTTTGCTGCAATGCATGCATGCAAGAAAACATGCACACCTTCTAAACTAAGTTAAAGTCTACTAAATTTTAGACATTTCTGTGCATTATAATAACATCATGGGCTGGAAAAGACCTTGGGCTTTGCAATATTTCCATCAGAGAAATAAGTCATATTGTAACAGGGAAATTAGTATAAAGCTGAGACCCTCCCATTGACATCTAGCAAAAATTAAGTAGGCAGAGTCTGCATATTTTAAATTTCTGTGAGCACAGAAGTAGGTAAAGTGAGCACTCTTGTAGAGTGTAGAGCTGAGCCTGACAAGCTAAGTTGGAAATGTCCTAAATACCCAGTGTACCTACAAAGAAACTCTTTGGGTTTAGGAAACAACAAGATAAACCTGATTCAAAGTTTTGTCTTTATTTTTCAACCATTCAACAATTTGTTTACTGGTGTGTGCTTAGCAGTACAGCCCATAGTGTCGCTAGTGTAGCCATTGACTTTTATTTTTGTAAATATGGCTAATAGTGATTCTAACCACATTGGTCCTACTGATACAGGCTATTTGTCTCTCTTTCACTTGCTTTCTCTGTTTCTTCTCCTTCCCCTCCAACCCCCATCCTCTGCCCCCACCCCCACCCCCACCCCCTGCCAATTAATGCCAATCAGGCCAGCGGTGGGCTGATGTGGCGGGAGGGTTTGGGACTGGGACCACCTGGCTATCGCTCACAGCTGGCCTCTCCTCCCTACCTGTCAGGACCAGGCCTCTCACAACACCCTGTGTTGTACACCACAGAGAAGCTAAAAGGCTACACCGGCAAACCTGTGTCCGCTATGGTTTATTAATGCCACCCAGCACACACTCAGTGTATGTTATCATTTCATTCTATCTTGCAAACTGCTCTTATTGTGAGGACATTTTGGAGAAGTGCCAGATGATCAGGGCCAGTTTTATTTTCACAGGTGGATGATTTAGGTTCAGACTTGAAGGTTAGTGGTAGGTTACAATTAGGAGTAGTTGTACGTCAAGCTCAAGCTTAAGGTTAATTAAGGACTGCAATGTGAGTTAGGGTTAGATTAGATTTAGAAATAGGGTATGATACCCTAATCTGCAATCTGTTTAAAGAATCCCACCATGCTAACAGTTATTTCTCCAGACAATGCAGAAAGCAGTTTGTGATGATGGGGGGCTGTAGGCCAATCACAAGCTGAGTCCTCGAAGATACAGTTCATGATTGCTGTTATTTTATCTCTCAGTGACACCACTCAACCACTCATGTGGTTGTTTTGTAGAAGATATGGGTAACACTTTACAATATGGCACAAAAAAATGTGAGTAGTTACTAAGGAACGAGAGAGTTACAAATCTGATAATTAATTAATCCTCTGAAGTGAGGACTATATTGTAGATGCTGATGAGTTACTAGAGAACAGACTGGGAGATACTATATTAATGAATCATTTGGTATTGATTAGTTCATAAGTATCTGTGAATGGGAATAATAACCACTTTCTTCATAAGTTGTTCCAGATTAACTCTCAACTAATAGCCACTCATTAATGACTTACTCTGTTTATGCACAGCCAAGTAAAGTGGTACATCATGAGTAGTTACAATGTAGTCCTTCGTTACTTAATGATTATCTGACAATTACTTTATGGAAATTTTTATTGGACTTTGATAGTTTAATATTTGTAAGTCCAATCAAAACATTGTAGGTGGGACAAATATGACACTCAATGTCACGGTAGTTGTACCAGGGATAGGACCCAAATGCAGACGGATACAGAGGCTCCAGAGGTTCCAAGGTTTTATTATTGAACACAAAAAAACTTACTAGCAGGTGATCCGGGTTCATGGACAGAAACACAAGGCAAGGCCTGTGGCGGGCAAGACACAAGGAAACTCAGATGGCAATAAGAGAAGCAGGAGAACTGACACACAGGGAGAGACAACCAACAAGGAACAAAGGAAAAGGACCGGTATATATAGAGGAGGAGACAACAAGGGAAGCAGACACAGGTGGGTAACAAGACACAGGTGATATTAATCACAAGAGCATGAAATGAGACATGAGGACAGGAACAAGAAAGGATTACAAAATAAAACAGGAAACAAAGACCAGAAAACACAGTCCAAATAAGAGTCCTTCGTGGACCATGACACTCAATACTGATTGGTTAGGGCAAAACTATTGTTTTATTTTGGTGAAAAGTAATTTAAAATCTTCCTAGTTTAAATAATTGAACACCATTTTGATCAAGTATCAGGTCATACATGTCTATTATTCAATATTAAGCTCTTTTGCTCTTTAATCTAACAGGTCATATATTAGCAAACTTGTTTAGTCAGTTGGTTTAGTTAGCAGCAACAGTTACACCTAGAATATAGTGACAACTAATCTTTATGTCAGAACTAGTTTGTGTGGTGCAACCCATTTTAATTTAGTAACTTTCCAAATGTCCACTTAGTAAACACGTCATAAGTAGGCTGAGTTCGAAATCAGTTAGTTCAACCGGACCAGGATCCCAGGAATTTCATTCCACACAGCTGAGCAAGACAGCATCAGTATGACAATGTGAATGAGCTTATGTTTATGCTATTTTGTTATAAAACAGTAGATTTATGGATTATTTGTCTGGGATTTAATGCAGGGAGACACACTCTGTAATATGTACAGTAATCAGTAATCTCGTGGGGCCACTGCAGATGGGTGGCTACAGCTGCTGACAGATGTACATCCACAGGCTTTCATTCCATGGCCCAGCCATAATTTCCTCAAGTCTGTGCACTTTTAATGTCATGACTGACAAAAGAAATGAAGCCACACATTGCTTTCAAGCAAAGAGACATTTATTAATAATAATAAATGAGATCTGTTCAAAATCTACCAGATCTACTGCAGCTGTATTGTTGCAGCTGCTAGAGGTCACATACTGTACGGCCGCCAGTAGCCCATTACTGACTTTCACCACAGTTCAATGACGTCTGCCAGGGCTAAAGTGTGTTCTGCTTTTCTTTACCTTTCTCTTGAAGGACATGTTCATTTACAGCACATCTCCAAAAACGTGACAGTCATCTGCAGATGTTTGCAAATCTATGCCTTTTCACTCCTGCCAGTTAAAGTTGTTTAACCATCACATGAATGGTAACCATAGGCTTGTTGAATTAATATTCCTGTGTTTCACATTGTCTTGACTGGGTGCTGGATTGTTTTTGAAATCTCAAACTCAGTTTACCATATTGATTCCACCCACATTTAGGCCAACCATGGTTGTCCACAGATGTAAATACATACCTCTGTATTATAGGATGATTAGGTAAGACTTGCTAATCCAGGATTACAATCACTGATTCACTTCATTAAAAACAACATTCAGACAATTTTCTGTGATTCTTATTCTGTCTGGATAGGGCCGATGTTTTCTGGTAACCCAGCAAAGCTAGATTTGCCGAAACATAGTCTTTACATTCATGTATTTATGTAGTTCCCGGTGCAAGAGGGAGGAGCGCATGCGCACAAATCAAACACTGCTTGCAGAATGTATTATCTTTAAAGGATAAATCTGACACACACTGTAGTTTACTTTGAGTCAATAGCTAGGTGTCCATCCAAATGTAGCACAACTTTTAACAAATTTCCAGGAAATCTGCAAAAGCAAATGCTTTTCCATCTACTATTGTTATGTGAATATTAGGAGTTGGTTCATTGAGATAAACAGCTGGTGGAGCTAACTCTCCAGTCAGGTCCCATTAAACCATTGCAGATGAAGAGGGGGCAACGAGATTAATTAATTAAAAGATATTGCTAGTCAAACCTCAAACGTTGGAAAATCATGTGGAAAACCTGATGGAAATATGACATTTCTGTTGGCTTCATGTATTCATTTGAGGAACGTTACAGTCTCTTCATTACTCCCCACAGATTTGATGTTTTATCTGCCGCTATTTCTGTCTCTTCAGTGGACCGAGCTTCATTGGATATTTAAGTCACATGCTTCATGCAGGGGCATGTCCAGCTACCCCATTATCCTAAACTATGATTGGCTATCTGCCCATAGTTCGAACCAACTGTTTGACGAGTAAATCGGACTTTCGTTTATAGGTGTAATTCAGTCTTAAACCTGAGAGGCAGCGATGTGCCGGAGTAGCACCTAGCCTGAAAAACCCAAAATAAGAAGAAGATTTTGGTAATTAAAGTAGATATTAGTAGTGGAGACAGAAATGGTAAATGAATGCTATTCTGACATGTGTGCGTGTGCACATACTTCATGCCACCCCTTTCATGAGTCAGTACCCCGCTTGGACACGTCACTGGCGTCATGTATGTTGTGATTTATTCGCTAAGTCTGTTTCCATTGCACTTTGTTGCATTTTGCTTTTATTGATACACTAACCTCTCCACCTCAGCTAAGTGTCAAAACCTTTTTGCCATATTTTGTGTGTTTTTCAAATGTTTGGCGTTCCCACAAAAAAATAAAAATGTGCATAAAAGGCTTATATGTGTTGGTGGCAGGAAGGAGCTTTTATTTTGGTTCTATTTATGTGATTATTATGAAAATATCTATTAGTTTTCTTTTTGGAAGTGACAGTTATTGACATGCACTCACGTGACTTTTTCAAGTGTCACTAATCAAAATAACCAAACAGGAATCACTGATCATCTTGTCAGGCAGACCCCTGATGAAAGAGAGCTGTGTTTCATCCAGCCAATTAACTGATTTAGTAGAGTGAAAGTTTACCTTTGTAGTGCTCCACATAAGGTATAGAAATAGATCTATCAACTGTAGATGTTGACCTAAAGTTTGTAGGATTTGCATAATCTTAATTTAATGATATTGGCGTCATTCAACTGATTCTCTGTGTGAGAGTGTGAGTGTGTACATCTGGGCGAGGGAAGGAGAAGGAGCATGCGTATGGACAGTAGTGGTGTGTATTTCTGTCTAATTGTCTGGTTTACCAGTGAAGTGTATGGCCCAGTGTATGAGACTACACTGCTAACAGTGACAGGCAGAGATTAACCTGTGACAGCTGTCTCATATGAATAACTCCAAAGCAATCAAACACACATTCAGAAACTCCCGTAGCATGTACAAGAGAAAGATAGGGCCACGATTTACCATAGTTCATAAAAATGCTATGCAGAGGATGCTGCCATACACCCCCTTCATACAGGAGATGCACCTACAAAGCTCTCTCTCTCCTTTTCACTTGACAATGGCCTACAGTGCTTTGAAACAGACCTTTATGTGATGTGCTAGTTTGCTTTCTGTCACTGATAGTAAAACATTCTCAGATAAGTGTACGCTGTTGTTATTAATGTGTATACATTAGCCTAGCCATTCAGATTCATGTGAAGACCATTGCACAGTATTTAGTACGATGTCACTGTATGCAGTGAGTGAGTTTCTCTCAGCACCTCCAACTTAGATTGCACCAAAAGTGTATTCATCCGTGATGAAAAATAGCCCCCAACAAATGCACTATTTCCTCCAGTTTGAGTAACGTTTGCTGAAAACTACAGCCAACTTATTTTAGAAAATTACTGAACTTTTTTTTTTTTTTTTTTTAAATGTCCTCAGTATGAACCAATGGGCTTGAGGCTGAGTGCCACAGACATGATAGGGAATTCAGAAAGTGTTAAGAGACCGACTCTCACATTGTTGGTTTTAGTCTTTACATGGGATTTCTTGATAATAAGAAAAATACAGAATACCACCAGCTTTATGACAGCAATTGAGTGACTTTTTAATAACAGAATAGTGTAATAATATGCAGTATCACAAAGTACCATCACAACCTGACCACAGGTGTCCGAGATAATGCAGGTGACGTATGGACAGACAGGTTAGGTTAACATTAGGCATATAGTGGTGAGGATTACAGTTAGGGTTAGAGGTTTTAACATAGCAAATGGAAGGTTTTCATGAGGACAGAAGTGTGTGGTATGTAGGTATGTACTTGTACAGCTATCTTTGTGAGAACCAATTTGAGTTTTAGACCTTGGGGATGAGGACATTTTGGAAAGTGAGGACATTTTGGCCGGTCCTAGGGTCTTAGGGTAAGGGGCTAGGGAATGCATTATGTCAATGAGTGTCTTCACAAGTATAGAAGTACAGGGTTGTGTATGTATGTATGTGTGAGGAAGAAAGAGAGAAACGGAAGCAATCCTGTCACAGCCACCTCACCGTCACCCAGGAGCCTTGGCTGCAACCGTCCATTTTAGAAGTCAAGATCTTTCTAGAAATTACGCCTGATCTCTGTGTTAAATAATGCATCAAGCATCTTTTTTTCTTTTTTGTAATGTAAAAAAGCTGGCTTTTAGCAGCGTCAGTGGGACAGTAATGCCACCTGACAATTACTCCCCCAAGTCTTGACTGTGGCCTGCAGGAAAAGAGGAAGACTCCTTGTGATTGACAAGGACAAAAAGAGTAGTCCCACTTCTGTTTTTGAATTGTCAACCACAGCCATGGGATTTGAGAGTGGAGGATGAAACCGTGACTTTGACTACAAGAAGCAAAGGACTTAAGCATGACAAGTGTGATTACAAGTCATTTAGGGCGCCAAGGTAAGAGACAGTCTCAACAGGACATTCAATTATTTATAACACTGGGGAGAGTGGGTACTTTCAAGGCCAAACAGCTTACAGCCGCTTCAAGGAAGGTGTATTCTCAGATACTTCAGTAACACCAACTCCACTATATACAGTTACAATAAAACAGTTTCATGGAAATGGTATGCCAGTTAACTCCACTTTATGTACCCCAGCTATTTGAAGTTGGCCTGTCATGATACTGACAGAGCACCGTGTTGATGTAGCTTTTTGTCGTAGAGGTAACTAATCAATAAAAATGAAGCTGTGATGCAGGCTTAATACCTGTGAACTCTGATCAATAGCAGGGAGAGCTATTGTATTTGTGTTTTACACAGTGTATTAGCATTGAAATCCATCACATTTTCAACATGTGGGTTTAATTCAATAGCTGCTGGGGAGGTGAATACATACCCTGCTGCTTCCATTCGTAGCTCTATGATTAAGTCCCATGATTATTATGCCTCACTTAACTAGTCAGAAAAAAACATCAGCAGCAGCTTGGGTGGAAGGTTTAGTATGAAAATGTAGGACCAGTAGTGTATTCTTACTAGGAGCGATAAATAACACAGATGTGCACCCACACACATATTCATACTGTAAATGGTTTTTATTTATTTTATTTTTAAATGACATTGTAAAAGCATACATACAAGCATGCTTAATGTTCCACATAATGTAAAAAAAGAAAAAGAGAAAATAGAGTGTCCAGTTATAGATGCTGTGTTATGCCTTAATACTCCCAGATAGTCTGTTTTTGCTTTGAATTTTGCCCACCTTATGTCTGCTGAACATGTAGATCATTTTCTCTGGCACCCATAGGAATCAAAAGCACTCCATAGATTTTCACAATGCACTAGCCCATACTGTGGATCAGGTGTGTACCAGAGGACAGCAAAAACCCAGAAGCCACAGTCCAACCATGGAGAAGAAGAGTCTGTGTTTCATTACCATACAAACAGCAGTTCGTGGGCACACTTTTTAATATGGCTCTTGGTTGGTCAGTCTACTTCTTTGGTCCAGAGGAGTGAAATATCTCAGCAACTATTGTGTAGTTTACCAAGAAATGTTGTACGGACATTCAAGGTGTCCAGAATACTGACTGTTACCTACCCAGTGAAATATCTCAACAGCTACGATACAGATGGTTTCCAGAAGATATACTGTAATGACTTTGGTGATCCTCTGACTTTTATTTACTTCAGTTTATGACCAAGTACCTGCAAAATGATTCCCATTCCCATAAGCCTGAGCTGTACTTTGTTTAATGCTTCATCTAATTGCAGATTAAAAAGAAGTCATTCAGTCACTGATGTTTTTGTTGAGCTGACAACATTAGCTTATTTAACTTTATTTTTCTTATGTAGACTTCTTTGTCTTGTGGGATGAATTACGCTTGCAGTTCCAAAAGTGTCGTCTCTTCAACCAATATTCTATGTTCAGCATAAATTGTAAACTTTTACTTTACATTTCATGCTACTTTATACTTGCTCTACATTGATTTAACACCAATAGTTACCAGGTACTTTGATGTTACATACAAAGCATTATCAGATTATAAAATATGATGTATTATTACAACAACAAAATCGTTGTCATTTGTCCGTGCTTCCTAGAAGGGCACATAGTGTTTTCTGATCTGATTCCCCTATCAGCTGAACATTAGTCAGTGCCTTCCAAAACCATTACAAATCACTGTTGGAAAAGAAACACTGATGGTTAAGGTTTGGTTAGGTTTAGACACAATTTGGTTAGAGTCAGGGAAAGACCATGGTTTGGGTTAAAATTAAGGCTTCATTAACGTTAGGGGGGTGTCATCGAATTGGTCTGGGCTGACCAATTTCCCAGCCTGAATTATTATCTCAGTCCGGCCCTGGACACATGACTCTTTTGTCCCTCACGGTCGTATATACATATGAACATACACACACATTCAAGCACACTGTAGCCATGCTCAGTGGGCTGTAAATCCAGTGTGAGCAGATCTGAAAAGTATCAGTGGCGTAGTCACACACTTTTACAGCGAGCAGCATCGTGGACAGACATCCATACCAGATGCCGTGTGTGCCCTGGGCTCAGAGGCATCACTACGAGGGGAAAAGCCAGTACGGGGAAATAAGCACCTGTCATGTGCCAACTGAAGTGTTAAGTGCACAAATTGTGGAGGCGAGGGTGATGTTTCCGCAGGGGTGACAGCTCTGGGTCTGGGTGCCATGTCAGGCCCTGGCATATCATGCGGAGCCCCCCCTCCCCTCCAGCCCATCCCCGGCCCCGCCGCTTGCCGAGGGGCACAATGGCAACTATTATTTACTGGATGTCTGCCTCATTTCCTCATATTTACCCTGGCTGGCCATCACAAGGCCACAGGGGGTGTGTTGCCCCCCCTTGTGTCATCGCTGAGGGGCGGCAGTGGCAAAACAATCTCTGGCGAGCATTTAGATCATTTATTCAGAGCGCCGGGTGTCAGCCGCAAACCAAATTGCCCATATTTGTGTGCCGGGGTCCTCTCCTCGCGCCTCTCCCTTCAGGTTGGGCATGAACGCAAGCCGTGGAAGGTGCATCAGGCGGGGTGTCAGAGGGCCTCTCCACAAACTAACACTAATGCCACACGAAGGTCTTTCTGTGAACAGTGTGAAAGTGCGAAATGTATGATAAATTGAGCGTGCCAGGGGGGCTTTATGGCTGTGAAGTGCCGTGGCTGGTCGCAGGCATTGTTATGACTGTGGCTGTTTAGGATCATGGGAGTTGACAGTACACTACTGGCAGCCATAGAAGCCAGATTTATCAGGGTTTTGTGCACCAATGAACAGCAGTCACAGTGTGAGAGAAAAACACAAAGTTTTAGAACATTTCTGAATTTAACAGAACTTCAAGGACATGATAAGCACCAGTGACCCAGGCTAATGCTATTAGCTAAAAAGCCTCATCCAACAAGATGACAGCACCTTAGGAATACCTCTCTTTTCATCTGACCACCTGTTGTCAAGGTGTTAGCAGCTGAGAGATGTGAATAAAGGAATAAGTGGGTGCATTCAGAGACAAATAGCTGGAGAGATAGATAGTAGGCAGGTAATCGGTTTGGCCTAATGGTTTCCTGATGTTGAAATAGCAGTACATGACACTGGTTCAGCAGTCCACAAACATCTGCAGGAGACACATGAGAACCATGTGAGCCGGTGTAGGACAAGCAGTCTTGCATTTGTCCTGGTCTTTGCTGCCACCCACAGTACAAACTCTGCCTGGGCTCCGAGCTGCTACACCACACACACACACACACACACACACACACACACACACACACAACATGGTGTGAAATGTAATCATGCCTTGTTCCTGTAAAGACATCTGTGGTTAAGAACACATGACATAGGTGGGTTTTAGTATTTAATGCTTCTTAATACATATTATTTAAATTACACATTGCTTAAGCGTAGCATAAAGCAGACTTTACATCTTTCTTCTTGCTTTACATGTGAGGTAGACGGTTGTTTCTTGCTGCCATCTGCTGGAAGACTTTATGAAAGACGGTCCTCTCACGTCTAAAAAACAGCCATGATTTCAGAAATACTGAGGTCGAATAAGAATACTGATAAACCAAATAAAAGAACACAAATGAATAAAAATAAAACAAAATACATAAATTGACAAATTAATAAAATTAAATAAATACAAACAACAAACAACTCCCAGAATGGCTGACTTATGTTTTAATACATTGGCTAAAATACCTGAAATAAACCCACAGTAATTAAAACTTCCACACTTTATAATTTTATTTGTCTTTCAATACAAAAGTAGATAGAGACCCCCCCAATAGTGTGTGATAATTTAAAGTAGGACCCATGGCAAACATGAACTCAGTAAATAGTTTCATCTATTAAAATTGCAGAGGCAGAATTGTGTGTTTTTGACCGCAATACATTGGTATTTTTAAAAAGACAGACAGCACTGAGATGCAAACAATAGTCAAACATGTTTAGTTAAAAGCTGTCCTGAAGTAGGCAGATGGAAACAGTGTCAGGATGGTGTTGTGGTGTAAAACATGAGGTCATTGAACTGTAGTGGAGTAAATATGTAGCAAGTTATCTGAAACTGATCCTGGCCTGATATGTTGGCTGATGGATTTCTTAACTGAAAGGTTAATGGCCTTTTATCAGATCTTCTTTTTTCCTCCACCAGATCGCTCCAGGGGTGCATCAAGTTCGCAGATGATTCTGTCATTGTGTCTCTTCCCAGCATTGATGACCCTGATCAGTGACGGCCTGGTGCAAGTTGTCCTTCGTGGACATCAGTGTGTCCAAAACTAAAGAGATGACAATAGATTTTAGTAAGAATCCTACAGTCATCTCTCCTGTGGTGAGTGTTTGTGCAGCAGTACAAATATCTTGGCACTGTAATTGATGACAAGCTGACCTTCCGGTTTCATGTGGATGCTGTGTGTAGAAAAGCCCATCTGCACATGTACTTTTATCGTAAGCATCAGAGTTTTAATGTTGACAATACCGTCATGAAAATGTTTCATTGAATCAGTCCTGACATTCTCCCTTCTCAGCTGGTACGGGTCATTTACCTTCAAAAAAAGAAATAGATTGCAGGGTATCATCAAAGTGTGCAGTAAAATTGCAGGCACGACCTTCCTCATCTGTACAAGGTTAGGACTTTGAAGAAGACTCAGTCAGTCCTGGCTGATCCTAGGACTGTAGGACCGATACATTTAAAAATTCATTTGTCCCTACTGCCATTGGTGATTTTTACATTGTCTTTATTGTTTTATTGTTTGTCTGATGGTTATGTGGTCACTGCTGGCTGTGCAACAAATTGCCCCTTGGGATAATAAAGGTAAGAACTGAAAGACTGAAAGAGTTAAGTGAAGGTATTTCAAAGTTGTATTGTTGCTTTGTGCATCATTTACATTACATAGTTTACATCCAGTTCTGTTGGAAAGTTCTCAGAATCACTGTTTCTAGAAAATGATGTCATAATGTTAGGATTCTAGAAACAGTACCAATCTGACAAAGAGGCATTTCACAACCAAACCACATCAGGTTCTGGAGAGAATTCAGTACCTCAGCTTACTGTGGTCATCATTACATTCATGATGAATTATAAAAGTTTCATGGAGAGCCGTGGTTATACATTTAAGAGCAACCTGGGAGAGGGCATGTACGGCAAAGTTGTGTGTGCATACTCATCCCGGCTGAAGAAAAGGGTCGCCATAAAGGTTATAGACCAAAAAAAGGTCAGTTCTAGTTACTTGGAAAAGTTTCTGTCTCGGGAAATGGAGATCATCAGGTCTTTGAACCATCCCAACATTGTCAAGACTCTTGACATCTTTAAATCGCACACAGGCAAGGTAATGCATATTTTTAATGTTTTCTATTAGTTATAATAGTTGTACATAGCCAGTGTGTGACTTACTGTACCAAAGACGGTTGAGGTTGTTCACCTGCCTACTGTTCATTCCCTTACTTAAATATTAACGATAACTGAATTTTTTAAGGCTCTTTTTTCTATTTTAATAAATGTTCAAATTATTCATAAAAGAAGACAAAGTTATTAGTACAAAGTGAAAACGAATTATCATCAAGTTACATAAGGCAGATAAAATAAAACAAGAACTTAAAATACATATAAATCAGGGACAGAAACAAATATGAACAGATACAATTATTCTAATTTTTTGTCATAATATTTGTTCACATTGAAACTTTACATCACTTCTTCTTCAAGTCTTAACTCAGTCCAGTTGAAATACACAGACATCACACACATTCAGTGATCACTCTTTACAGTTGTGGATCCCTCATGGATACATGTCCATAAATCTGTTTAAATTTTATATTAAAAGGTGATCCTTATACCTTCAGATCTTGTCTCAATCATCAGATTCAGACAACTTTCTCTTGAGTTTTGAAGCAATCCAGGTGATTATTGTCTGTACAGGACAGCAGGACTTTTCATGATGCAGACTTAAGTATGTTTAAGTTTCATACTCAAAGCTTTAGAGAGGGTCATCCTCAATAACTTTTCATCACTTTTCACCATTAGTTGTGCAGCGCCAGATAAAACTTGAGTGATGTTCTACTGGTGTTATTTTTACCTCATGATCCCATACTGAAGCCTGCATGGCACCTGATTTGACAGTAAATAGGAGACTCATGAGCTGAAGTTAGGGACCATCTCAAAAGTGCATGCAAAATGGCCAAGAGAGCTTTTCAGTGTTTTGTCAAGGGCCTTCTCATTTTTGATCATAGACACTTCAGACCAACTTTACGTTAACCAGGACCTCCCCCCATTATATACACAGCCTCCAGTTTTAAAGAAAACTCATTCAGTATGGTCCAATGCAAATCTTACTTGTATTTTTCCACTCGGCCTATTCATTTCATCCTGAAGCATTAACAGCTACATAGCTTTTATTTACAGGCAGTTTAGAATAACTTATTTATTATTTGATTGAATAAGGTACATAGTTCAAATATGATGTTATTTTTTATATTTTATGGACAGCTAAACATATACATATACTGTATAATGGGTATAAATGGCAGTAGAAAACCATTTAACAGAAAATCAAACAGTCTATATGATTTCTGCCAATCGCTGGTCAGGGGCGTGTCCAGAGGAGTGGCCTGGCCACCCCTGAAATCTGACTGGCCATCCCAGGTGCCACCCCATTACCCTAAACTATGACTGGCTATCTGCTCAGAGGCAGGACCTTAGTTCGAACCAACTGTTTGGGCTGTGTTGCAAGAGGCAGCTAGTAGTAGTTTTGTTTTGTGGCATTTCACTGTCCCACATTTTCTGTAAGAGATTTGTGTTGTAGATTTAAAGTTTTGCACAATTTTGTCAAAACAATATTTTGTCCACAGAGGCCTATTTGTTTTAATTTTGTTGGTACTTTATACTGTGACTGTATTTGAATGTGCATTCTTTTGTATGTATTCTGACGTGTGTGTGTGTGCACGTGCATGTACTTCATGCCACCCCAGCATAAGTCAGTGACCCACTTGGACCACCCCTCAGGATACGCCATTGTGTGTAGCCCCCGCCGATTTCCAGTGTAAAACCGAATGCAGATGCTTTAATGAAATAAACAGATATACATTGTAGCTTTGCATTATAAAACACAAGGTATTTTTGCTGATAAAATAAAAACACTGCGTTTCCTCACATGCAAAAGATGGATTTCAACATTCTGAGCAATTTCTTTACTCTGCATTTTCTTTTAGTCAATGTAATATTTCTTTGTTGGAGCTTACCTATTAACTCACATCAAGAGCCATATAGATTTGAATGGCTGGTACTGAAAAGACAAAAGTTTGTCACTGTATCTGTATCGATTACAGTTAGCTACATTTGCTAATGTAAGAAATAATACATGAAAAATATGAATACATGGTAAGAGCCAGTTGCATTTGAAATGGCTGAGACATTAAATGGCTATAAAAATAGACTACTGATAGGACAGATTAGTTTAAAGAGTCCACAGAGGGAGGAGGTCAGTGTGGATGGATGGGTCAACAAAACTCGCATCAATGGGTCAACAAAACATAAGATTTTAACACGGCAGAATGATATCAAATGATGTTGTCCCGCAGATAGTGGTGTTAGATCAGAAAACACTTACATGTGTCGTTCCAGAGGGCATGTTCCAACAACAAATTTTGTCATTTTATTTGGATGACTTGTCTTTTGTTTTGGTATTTGTGGTATGGTAGAATTAGAGGAAGTCCAGTAGATGACAACATACTTCTGTCACTTAAACAAGACAAGTGTCTATAGCCTTGATAGCAGCTCTGTGAGGCTGTACTTAGGCACAGCAATGCTTTGAGCTAAATGCTAACATTAGCATGCTAACATGCTTACAATGACAACATATTTGATGTTAAGCATGTATAATATTCACCATGTTCACCATCTTAGTTTTAAAGTGTTAGCATTCTAACATCCCCTAATAAGCACTTAACACAAAGTACAGCTGAGGTTGATGGAAATGTCATTAGTTTTGCAGGTATTTGGTCATAAATCAAAGTCTTGGCATAATTGAAATGTTGACCTGATGATGGCGCTAGATGAAAAGTCAAGGGATCACCAAAGACATTACTGTACATCCTGAGGTGAATATGAATGTCTTTACCAAATTTCATTGCAGTCCATGCAATAGTTGGAGACTGTCCTTCCCAAAAATACGACCATATAGTTTGTCTGTGCAAGCAGCTTATTACAACCCATATTCACATTTTTTGTTAGGCAATAGGCGGTGACCTATAAAGAGCGATAAAATCCACGTGGGAGGAGGTCAGGGTGGATGGAACAACACAGGACTTTCACCCAGGACACCGCTGTTAGTGTCCTGTGTGAAACCAAAAGTCAACGTTGACTTATTTGAACTTACTAACGTAATTATTTGAACCCAAACCATGATCTTTTCCTAAACCTACCCAAGTAGTTTTAGGGCCTAAACCTAACCAAACTGCAACTGTTATTGCAGTTTGTTATTAGTATTGCTATTATAATGTTGCTCTTAGTGTTGTTTCCGTTGGTGTTAACATCAATGCCATTACCATATCTATGCTGTATTGAGCTGCTGTATGTTCTCTTTCCTCCTGCTCTCTCTCTCCCGCTCCCCCCTTCCCCCTTCAACCCAACCGGTCGAGGCAGATGACCGCCCACCTTGAGCCTGGTTCTGCTCGAGGTTTCTACCTGTTAAAAGGGAGTTTTTCCTTGCCACTGTCGCATAGTGCTTGCTCATGGTGGGAACTGTTGGGTCTCTGTAAATATAAAGAGTCGGTCTAGACCTGCTCTATTCGAAAAAGTGCCCTGAGATAACTTTGTTATGATATGGCGCTATATAAATAAATAAATAAACAACTGTTTCACAATGTTAACCACGTTTATTATTGTTACTATGATAACAAAGGTCCGGTACGCCTTTATATGTCGTTTTGGAAGTCACTGACAAACGACCTATTCTGTTGTTTAGGTAGGAGGACTAGTTGTTGAGATCTTTCACTAAAAGCCAAACATGTCAACCTGCTGGTAGAGCTAGAGAGATCACGGAATCATCAAAATCAGTAGGATTCATCCGCTGGGGACCACAAATGTCTGTACAAAATTTCATGGCAATCCACCCAATCGTTGTTGAGATATTTCAGTCTGGACCAAAGTGGTGGACTGACTGACAGACACTGCCATCCCTAGAGCCACTAGCAGGGCTGAAAGTACTAGAGTTTGTGTTGTGGGTTTTTTTTAATATTGCACATTTTTAGTCTTGCATATATTTTACTGTGCACTTCTGTATCTTTAGGTCTACGTGGTGATGGAGCTCTGTGTGAAAGGAGACCTCTTGAAGCACATCAATGTCAAGGGGGCCTTACCTGAACATTTAAGCTGCAGGCTTTTCACACAGCTGTGCGAAGCGGTCCATTATCTTCACAACACTGATGTGGCCCACAGAGACCTTAAATGTGAAAACCTGCTGCTGGACAGGCATCACAACCTCAAAGTCTGTGACTTTGGGTTCAGCAAGAGGCTCACTTACGTAGACGGGCGGATGGTGCTGAGTGAAACCTACTGTGGCACGTCATCCTATGCAGCACCTGAGATTCTGAGAAGTTTTCCATACAACCCCAAAGTGTCTGATGTGTGGAGTATGGGTGTTGTGCTGTATATGATGCTCTATGCATCGGTGCCCTATGATGCCACCAACATTAGAAGGATGGTGGGAATTCAAATGCAGCATAATATCAACTTCCCAAACATTCCATCTGTTTCATCTGAGGCAAAAGACCTTATCCGGAGCATTCTGCAACCTGTTGTGGAGCAGCGGATTACAATCAGCAGCATATTACAGAGTTCCTGGATGTTGCAGGAAGGGAGAATGGAGGACAGTGCTGAGGCCCCCACATCAAACACTGGCCCTGGGCAGGAAGGACCTCCAGATGAAAAGGCCAAAGTGAATGATAAACTTTCAAAAGACAATTCAGATCCAGGGGAAGGACCATCAACCGCTGCCCCAAGACGGTGATGTCAAGTTAAAAATTAGAAGCTGACAAAACTTTAAATAAAAACATTCATTAACACTTTTTTTAAAAAGCAACCAGCTGCAAAGTGTTTGAGTTTCCTCAGTTGTATGTGTGGAGGGTCGTTAGCTGATTAAACTCACCTGGGCTCTTAGACTATATAAACCTCTCCCTTCCTACAGCTGACACCCACCTAAAGCACAACCTATTTTGTTTTGCAACTTTAACACTTCCACACGTCACACATCCATGCATTGCTGATTTACACCCATTGTTCATTTGTTTTAATAATAAAATATTAATTTTAAGAAAATCTCTCACATGGACTCCTTGTCACATTCCCTGAGCCAGTTTGTGACATATGGCCAGTAAGGTGCATCAACAGTAAAAAAATTCTGAGTAAACATTACTGCATTGAAATTATTTTTTTAAAGGGGTGGGTAAAGAAAACAATTCTATACGATGTTATTAGATACTAATGGTGAATTAAAAAACATCTTTAGGCTACAACATAAATTGCATTAGATGTCAACGTATACACTAGTGGAACAAAATCCTGCCACCGAGCCCTGATGTCCAAACCAACAAATTCCTTTTCTATAGACAGCACTTTGCGGCCTGTGCATACTACTGATCATCACTTATAAATACACAATCACCTTCCTTTGTATCAACTTACTACAATTAACCACAAAAGAGGACAACACAGAGAAAAACTCCACAGCAGCTGCAGCCACAAACACACAAGCAAAGGATAGACTGCACAGTTTTTACACACCACATAGCATGCAGACACAACTCTTCGTTGCTAGGCAACACAGTGGTTGTTAAAGTTCTTCTCTGGGCAGTGAGTGTTGTACTCACCTGTCTGAACATCATTCTGTGAGACCTGTGCACCAACAGGTCCTCCACAATCTGCTCCAGGTTCAACTTCTCTGCTAATTCATTCTCAATGCATGATACAACCAGTCCACTCAGCCTCTCTGTCCCACTGCTGCGCTCCTCACAGTTTTTTGTTGTTTTTTTAGTTGAAAGAGGCTCTGCAGTCACAACTGTGTCAGGGATTACGGTCACAAACAGCAGAAAGGCGTCACACACTTCACTGAAGGTAGACGTTCCTGAGCAAATGTAGAAGTCACCACTGGATGATCCAGCATGAGCATGTTAGCATTTTGCATGTTAGCCAGACCCAGCGTGCACCTATTGGTCATGCAACATCGTGGGTGTGCTTGATTTGGGTCACTTAGCATGCTCACCCAGTGGTGGATTAAATCAGTGATTAATTAGATTTATAATATTATTTAGGGTTGATGCAGCCTTTTTTAAAGGGAAATTTTGCCACCTGTCATGTGGATGTGCACTCAGTGTTGATGATTAATGTAGTCAATTGAAGCAATACATTCCTCAGTGATATGTTGACCGAGAAAGTTGAGTGTACAGAGCCGTACACTGGCAGTACCTACATGTACCAGGATGCATTGCGTGTAAGCTTGACCCCTATGAGCAATCTAGCTGCTGGGTGCTGCTAATCAAAGTTACACAACGTTTCAATTCCTGCAGTTTGACCATGTATTTTTCACATGCCTTCAGGGCATGTCTATTAGATACAGCAGCAACACACACACATACCGGCGAGGAGCAGAACAGGTTTCTTATAACAACAAAGCTACCGCTAGCTGAGCAAGCACTGCAGTATAAAGTTCCACAAACGTGAAAAAACAGTTCTGGCATCCAACCTACTACTCTTGTTATTTAGATGGCTTCAAATGAGGCTTAACATTCACACAGTTTCTCCTGACTGTCCCTCAATATTACAACTTTAGTCTCGGCTGAATATCCGAGTCTGCCAAAACACCCCTGTAAATGTATCCTCGTCCATACCATCCTCTGCACTCACATTTTGGGATGCCATTTTCGCACAACGCTGAAGTTGGCTTCCGATTCGCAGCTTCAGATTCAGCAGTTAAAGGGAAAGTTAAGGGAAACTTAATTTACACTGCTGAAGCTGCAGATTTTTTGCATCTCTTACTGTTGTGAAAGCGTGTTAGACATTTTAGGTAAAGCCTTAACGCTGTCTGGAACCCATTTTCAAATTTGTGAAAACTTTATTGTATTTGTGAAAATACAAAAAAGGGACATTTCACTGCTTTTGTCACATCTAGACCACATTGAACCAGGTTCAGATCCAAAACCACTATACCTGGACTTGTCAAATCTGGCCTAGATTATCCCAGAGAGGCTAAAGACTCTTTAAAACACAGTTTTAGATTTGTGAAACCTTTATTGGATTTGTGAAAATGCAAGAAAGGGACATTTCACTGCTTTTTTCACATCTGGACTACTTTGGACCACATTGGACCAGGTCCAAGACTAAGTATAGTGGGTTTGAATCTGGACCTGGTCTGATGTGGTGAAATGTCCCTTTCTTGCATTTTCACAAATCCAATAAAAGTTTCGCAAATCTGAAACTATGTTTTAAAGAATCTTTAGTCTCTATGGGATCTGGTCCAGATTTGACAAGTCTAGGTATAGTGGTTTTGGATCTGGACCTGGTCTGTTGTGGTTTATGGGGTCCTAAGCAGGTGCTTAGTGCAGTTCATATGTTCACCACCAGAGGGCGCCACGCCACCATCAGTGAAGAGAGATGCTTTCCTACCATTAGAAGAAGATCTTCCTGTCTGCTGTGGGTTAACAGGATTAAACTGTGAATCAGAAATGTTTAGCAGAGTTTAAATGGCACCTTTTCACTTCTTCTACTGTGTTCTTTGGCATTTTCAGCTCCGCCTGCAACGAGAAGAGACACATTTCAACAAACCTCCTCTGATGAAGTCACAGATCAACCACACATGCACCGACACACCTGCTGCGTCCCAACTCAGACCATACTCCTTGGAAACATCTGATTTAAGGAGCAAATCATCTATTCTCTTTGAATGGGAGCAGTGTCTCCTACAGAGTGTTGCATTATGGGTTGTCTGTAGACTTATTGTTGCTAGTCTATCCAGTTTCTTCCTATACCATATAACATATTAGGGAAAAAAATAGGACGACAGAAACAATTAAAGCCATCAGGAGAGCGAGACCCCATTAAAGCTCATCACATGTCGTAACATCAGCTGCAGGTCACTGCTGTTGTTTTCAGTCTGTATTAGTTTCCATGTAGTCAAAATGTCTCCATCAGCAGTGAGCTGAATGAGCTGTCAGCAGCTCCTGTTTGCAGTGTACCCATGGATGTACAGACAACTATCACTGGATTACAGTACTGAAGAAAAGTTCAAAACAACTTCTGCAGCCTCTTTGTTCTTTCTGGACATTTGTTCTGGATGAACATCAGATATAATGATTTCCTGGGGAAGTGGAAGTCACACTGAATGATTCAATATGAGTTTCATGTCTATGAGTTCAGGTCTGACTGAGTGAGGACTCTGAGGAGGAGGAGTGCCTCCTTCCTCCTGCAGGATCTCTACCTCCCCTTCAGCTCCCCTGTGATGTAAATCCTGTCTGAAACGGGCTTAACACACTGAGTGCAGTACAAACTGTATATAATGAACATGTAGCGTGGAACTGGGACACAGCGAGCATCTTACAGTGAAATAAAAAGGTAAACATGGCATTTTGTGGGCAGGTTCTGGGGCGTTGTCCTCACCATGTAGCTGTTGAAGGTGGACGAGTCGGTGTCCACTATGATATATTTATTGATTAGGATGTAAATGTGTTGATATCTGTATGCAGCTCTGTTGTTAAAGTGTCCAATAAAAACGTGACGCTTCACATCGCCTTCAGATAAACTCAGTATTATTTACACTCAAATTGATGACCATGGACACTGACTGAAAGCTTTTACCTGGCTAGCAGCTCCCAAAACACCAGAGTGAATTTTACAGGAGGATTTATTTGGATGAATCATGGTGGGAACTCAATAAAGTGAAAAGTCTGACTCCAGTCCTTCACCATCACCGCTGCTTGATGTGCAATGCATGCTGGGATACTCTATCCTGATAAACCAGGAGGAGTGAGACCTCTTCATTTGGACTGAACTCTTGTGAACAGAACAGAACAGAGAGAGAGACAGGCAGGCAGACAGACAGACAGACAGACAGACAGACAGACAGAGATACAGACAGACAGGCAGGCAGGCAGAGAGACAGACAGTACCTGTACCCAAGTCTCTCCTCATCTTTCTTTGGGAGGTTAAAGTCTCGTTGAATCACCCCCCAGATGTGTTTGGTCTCTTCGTCCGTCAGATGAGACAGATCCAGTTTACGCTCCATGGCGTCCATGCTGAAATAATACGACGTTGTCAGCAAACAAATGCATTTCAAATACGTTCAAACTGTATTCGTTGGCTTTAACATCCAGCAGAGCAACACGATCATCACACTGACAGTAATGACTGGTGGAGTTCCTCAGGGTTCTCTTGTCGGTCCTCTGTATTTTCAATTCAGCTGCTGATGTACATCGTTTTTCAGTGCATTAAAAACACATACTGTACATTACAATAAAGGTGGAATATTTTGAAAACAAAGATTTAAATATTTAGAGGTAAAAAAAGTCCGTTTTTTTAAAAAGTAGCAGTATGTTTCAGGTGTGAAAAGTGCTAAAAGTCTCAAAGTGTAACTGAGTGAACAGCAGCCTCTGCGGCCACATGTGGGAACTACAGGATAATGACACTGAACTCTGTGCTGAAACCAACCAGATGTTCCTGAGTTTGTCTGTAACAGGAGCAGAAGAGTCAGTGATGTTGCTACTTAGCTAGCTAACGTTAGCCGTCATTAGCTCCTGCTCATACCAGACCACATCTGAGTGTTGAAGCCAACAAAGCTGCGTTTTCTGTTTTATGGATCAACCTTTTGTTTAATTAATTCATTCAATAATTAAACAGCAACAGTCAGTTCCAAAAAGTCTGACTAAATGAAATCAGTTTACAGTAAAGTTTTAATGAGATGTAATGAAAGTTAATCTGATGGAATAAATGTGATTAAAGAGAAGAATAAAGACTCACTATGTGTTCAGCTGCTGAGACTGATGAACCGTCTGACTGATTTTAAACTGAGAGAATCAGCTGATCACATGACCACCATCCTCATGACAACAACTACACACTGATACACACTCAAATACACACTCAAGTACACACACAACTTTCACAACGGAGTACAGGTGGAAAAACACAGAAAATTCTAGAATAAAGTCAGAATATTTAGAAAAAAAGTTAAGATAGTCATATTCTAAGAGGAAAAAGTGATTTTATGAAAAAGATTGTACTGATAAATTTAAAAAAAACTGCAGTGTTTAGATTAATGTGACTGTTTTCATGTTAACAGTCTGATTACTCCTCTGACCTCCATGTTCATCAGTGGGATGATGCTGCCCTCTGCTTGACTGGAAGAGTTTCATGAAGGTGTAGGCCTCACTAAAACTTAAACACCAAACACATTCACTGAGTGTAAAGAGAGCAGGTTTGTCTCCTGCTGCTCTAACAGCCTCCACTCTTCTGTTTTCAGTCCTTCCAACAGATGTTGAACCTGCTGCAGGGATTTGCTCCCACTCAGGCCCTCTTTCCACCAAGTCATCTCTGGTTGTTGAACCAGTTCCATTCAGGACTCTTGGAACCTTGGTGCTATCCAGAGAAGCAGTTCGTGTTTCCATCAGTTTTGAGTGGAACCATTGTAATCAAGGACGCATCATCAGTGGAGGGCGTTGCACAATGGAAGTAAACAGTAGGAGCAAGATGGCAGATTGCATTGATTACCTGCAAGCTTTTGTTCTGTTATTACAGATATTTGTTTTTGGACCAACTATTAATGATGAGATGACGTAGAAGACTGTTACCATAGAAGACCAGAGACAACTGCTGCCTTCTCCATCCTCTCTTTCCAACCTGTAGAATATGACATTGGACAGATGACGTCCTGCTTCGCACTTTAGGTCAAGGAAAACCTGCTGTTTTTTGGTTCCATCTGGGAACCAACTTTTCAGGTTCTGAACTGATTTATTTGTGGTGGAAATGCTCCAAACGGTTCAAAATTAGGTGCTCGAACCTGGACGGGGTTCAGGTCTGGACTTTGTGCAGGACAGCCAAGTTCTTCCACACCAAACTGGGAAAACCCATTTCTTTTAGGACAACGGCATCCACAGACTTTTGGCCATATACTGTCTCTTTGAGCTGAATCATGTCAGTAGTCCTGACCTGAGAAAGACATCAGACACACTCACAGTAACATTCTGCTTTTATTGGAACAAGAGCCAGAATTCAAACCAAACATGATAGAAGGTACAATTTTTCCACCATTTAATGATCAGAGCCTCCATCTTGAAAGGACTGGAAGTGGAACAAGTTTACATCGTTTCACTTTGAATGATTTATCACTTTGAATGATTTTGTACAAAGTTCATTGATTCATTTATTACAATAACCTGAAAGATTTATGTAACTGTGGTCCTGTACAGACTCAACTGATGTGTTTCTTTAACAGGAGGAGACTCTCCCTCCTATAGAGAACACAGAGACACAGAGGAACCAGACCAGGGCCAGAACCAGAACCAGAACCCAGGATAAAGAGGTTCAGTGAATGTGGTGTTGAAGGTGTGGAGGTGGATCTGAGTGTCAGAGGAGACTCTGTAGAAGGACAGAGAGCCAGCAGGACAGTCCACATACACTGCTACTCTGTTGGAGGAGGAGGAGGAGGAGGAGGAGGAGGAGGAGGAGGAGGAAGAGGAGATGGATATTTCTCTGTCATTGTGCCAGACAGAGTAACCATCATCAGAGCACCTCAGACTCCAGGACTGATCATTTCTTCCACACACACAGTCTTTACTGTCTCCTCTCCTGCTGATTCCTCCATAACTCACTGATATAGAAACTCTTCCTCTCCACTCGACCTCCCAGTAACAGCGACCAGTCAGACCATTTCTACACAGGAGCTGAGACCAGAAGTCAAACCTGTCTGGATGATCTGGATATGACTGATCCTCCTCCACAAGTGTCGCCTTCCTGTTGTTGTCAGACAGTTTGATCTTCCTGTTTACTGTGTTTGTGTCGAGTGTGAGTTCACAGGAATCTGATAGAGAGAACAAGACACAATACAGCTGCAGGTATGAATCTATCATCTGTTCATTGATTGACAGTTTGATGATGACATCAGAGATTTGAATGAGTGATGTCACAGTGTGAAGACAGTTGAATGTGTGCTGCTTTGTTTTACTTACCCTTCCTCAGACCTGGTCTCATCCAGCGGACTCCAGCAGACTCCACCCTGAAAGAAGGAGGGGGGTCAGACCAGCACATCCTCTTTCAGCATGCAAACATGGACATTGCATTCCTCTCATCCACATCAACACAATATGTGCATCCAGCCTGCTTCTCCCTGCCCCCCCAAACCTCTTCAGCCACTCCCCTCTTACACTGAGAGCCACCCACAGGATGTTGCTGAGTGTGAAAGACAACATCTGATAACACACACAAACCTCTTTCTGGAGGATCCTGTTGGAAAAAAAAACTTTTGTTAAAGTTTGCTGTGTTATAGAATAGTAAATGATAATCAGTGTACTCAGTATATATCATCTGTATCCATTTCAAATGTGAAGCCTGCATAAAGGGGAGGGTGTGTGTGTGTGTGTGCAGCATGCTCACTGCTTTGTGTGTGTGTGTGTGTGTGTGTGTGTGTGTGTGTGTGTGTGTGTGTGTGTGTGTGTGTGTGTGTGTGGAAAGATCACTGCTCTGTGTGTGTATGTGTGTCTACTTGGCACTAGAAGAGATTGTGTATGTATGAGTGGCATCAGAGGGTTTGTGTGTGTGTGTGAAGGATCATACACTGCCCCACACCTGTGTGTGTGTGGGGGGGGGGGTGACGTGCCACTGCTGCTGCATATGGCAGTGGGAGCATAGTTAGCAGCATAGTTAGCAGCATATTGTTTTTAAAAAAGGTAGCTGGGAAAGTCCAGATAAGGGTTCGCACCTGTGTTTGGTGGACACTTTCCAAAGTTAATTGGAGTCAACAAAAACAGGCCAGAACCGCCGAACAGGGGGCCGGGCCATCCCAGTTTAGACATTATGTCACCATTAGTTTCAGAGCAATGATAGGTTGTTCTTTGGGAAAAAGGTAAATCAATCACTGATCTACACCAAGAATGGGTTGGTTTCTTTTGTGTTATAAAATATTTTGTGTCTTTAGTTCAGCTCCGGGGCTAACTCGGGTTTATTTTCTGTTAAGAAATAAACTCTATTGCATCAAGATCTGATTATCTCCAGTGTCTTTTTGAACCTATTTGAGACTTCAACAACAGAATAGCTGAGCAGAAGACTAAGTGTTGGTGAAGAGGTCCAGACTTAGAAATCTGGCCCAAAGCTGGACTTCTTTTCCTCCAACAATCCCGTCTCCATTAAGAGTCCCACTTCAGAAGCAGTCCTTGGTTCCAGACCTCTGCCATAAAACCAAGTGACAGAGACTCTGAGACTGTTTCCCTCCAAAACCTCTTTCTGATACAAACAGCATCATTTCATGTGTTGGGATGTTTGGTGCATGTTCATGTTACTGTGGTTTGGTGTTGAATTGATATCTGTGATGTATATTACAGCAGTAATAATTACTATCAGGATCACTTCTATTTCCACTGTGCTGCACACGTCATCTTTAATGTCATTAAAAGCAGAAATAATGACAGTTCTGGGAAAATTACTCTCATATTTATATCTGCTGTGACAGACATAAAATGTTCAAATGTGAGGACAGGAACATCTGTAAAAAGAGGTGTAACTTTAGTGTTTGAGCCAAGACTCCCCTTGTCACCGCTCCTTCAACCCAAAACTAGAATTGGTTTGGACTTCCTTTGTCCACTCTTCCTCTCTTCTTCTCTTCTTTCTTCCTTTCTTCACTCGTTATTCTAGGCTTCATGCTGTCTTTCTTCCTGAACTGACCTGAAGAACTGCAGACGGAGGAATGAAACAGCAAAGACTTACTGGAACTTCTCCAGCCTGCACCATGTTGGCCCCTCGGTTGGTCTGGTCAAAGGAACCAGGCCTCCCTACACTGAACCAGCTACAGCAGAGACCCAGAGTCTCTCTGTCCTCTCCTGTGTGAGCCCGACTCCTTCAACTCAGCCCTCCACCTGCTCCATGTGGGATAGCCAACACTACTTCAACAACATGCGCTGTTTGCCAAACAGCCACATTAAAAGCTGCATCCAGTAGCCACATCTGGCCCAAGACTTGGCCTGCATGAACGCTGATTAAGCTGCAGGAAACCGCTTCCTTGGAGACCTCCTACACAAATATCTCCTTAATGTTCAACCACTGTTTCTGTTAATGTTCAATCACTCATATCCACCATCAGCCAGAAAGACCTCCTCTATCACACTGATTGTCTGTGGCGAGAGTGCCCAGTCTCCAGTGTGGATCCTCCAGTCCAGCAGACAGCAATTTCACTCCTGAGTCTCCTGGATGGTTGTAGCTCAGGTCCAGCTCTCTCAGATGGGAGGGGTTGGAGCTCAGAGCAGAGGCCAGAGAAACACAGCCTTCCTCTGTGATCAGACAGCCTGACAGCCTGCAAACACACAAAACAACACACAAGGCAGATCACCTGAGGGCCCTGCTGTGTCAGTCAGATACAGAAGAAACTGTCTCCAAATAAATAAATAAATCAAAAATACAATGACTGAATCAGGGAGCTAACAGTAACCATGTCACTGTGATCTAAATGTTACACCCTGTAACAGCCATGCTAGCAGCTCTGTGAGGCTATACTGGCAAAGGGGTGTTTTGAGCTAAATGCTAACATCAATATGCTAACATGCTCACATTGACAATGTTCATGTTTAGCAGGTATATTGTTTGTTGCTAATTAGCAGTAAACACAGAGTGCAGCTGAGGCTGATGGAATGTCATTAGTTCTGCAGATATTTGGTCATAAACCAAAGTGTTGGACACGTTAACATGTTGACCTGATGATGGCGCTAGATGAAAAGTCAGAGGATCACCAAAGTTATTGCAGTTCATCCTGAGGGGAACATGAATGTCTGAACCACATTTCATCACAATCTATTCAATACCTGTTGAGACATTTCAGTCTGGACCAAAGCGGTGGACTGATTGACTTGACCCACATTACCATCCATAGAGCCTCGCTGCTAGCATGGCTAAAAATATGAAAATGTGTTTATGGAGAGTGAAGTCTTTGCCAAAAAGGGAGAATAAAGACATGTTCTTTGAGCAGAGTGCTGCGTGCACTCACAAAAGAAAACTGTGACTTCACAGTGGTATATCAAAGTAGCCACCAGACAGAGGCAACTGGTCTGCTCTGGTCTGGTCAGCTTGAAACCAATGCTTGAGGAACCCTCCTCTGAATACACTGAGTACAGTGTTCATTTTGGTCCAGGCACAAATGTTGGAGCCATTTCAATGGTGGCCTTTAGTTGGCGCTGTGGACATCATGAAAGTCTATTTAAGCATATGACTAATTGATACAGGTGCGCACAACGAGGTCGATAGTTTTTGACCGTAAGGCACGGTAACGATTTGTGTTTATTAATTTGAGAAACATTTTGGGAAAATTCAAAATAAATGGATTGGTATATCCAACGCAAGATTTTGGCTGTTGGACATTTTCTTTGGTGACTACAGAAGACAAAGAGCCTATATCGAAGCACGCCATCTACACCGAGCCACGTGTACAAAAACAGACCAAAGCAAACGGTGCGTCAACAACAAATTTAGAATAAATCTTTAAAATCATCAGTGATTTTTAATGATTCAACAACAAAAGCAAAAACAAGAGAAAATGATTAAAAAAAAAATCCTTGAGGAAAATAATTCTCACTGCCGAAGTTTAGTTAAAGGTCCTTTAACAAATCATATTAACAGACACAATCCTACACAGGTTAGCTGTTTATCAACTGATATAAACCAGATTTTAAATTTTCATCAGTTGAATGGGTTAATGAATCCTGACCTGAGAGTTTCCATAGTACAGAGTGGACTCTGCAGTCCAGCAGAGAGCAGCTTCAGTCCTGAATCCTGCAGGTTGTTGTTACTCAGGTCCAGCTCTCTCAGACTAGAGGACTGGGAGCTGAGAACTGAGGATAGAGCTTCACAGCTTCTCTCTGAGAGGTTACAGCCACTCAGTCTGGAGTCTCAACAATAAAGTTATAAGTTATTTATTTTATCTCTCCTGTCGAAAGACAGCAGAGTATTTATTGATGAATAAATCCCACTTACAGAGCTTTCTTGGAGGTTTTGACCACTGGCAGCAGCCTAAGAAGAGCCTCCTCTGAAGCAGAGTATTTCTTCAGGTCAAACACGTCCAGATCTTTTTCTGATGACAGTAAGATGAAGACCAGAGCTGACCACTGAGCAGGGGAGAGTTTATCTGTGGACAGTCTTCCTGAACTCATGTACTGTTGTATCTGCTCCACTAGAGAACGATCATTCCATTCATTCAGACAGTGGAACAGATTGATGCTTTTCTCTGCAGAGGGATTCTCTTCGATCTTCTTCTTGATGTACTCGACCACTACCTGATTAGTTTTTGAGCCCCTTCCTGTCTGTGTCAGCAGACTTCGTAGGAGAATCTGATTGGTCTGTAGAGAAAGGCCCAGGAGGAAGCGGAGGAACAAGTCCAGGTGTCCATTTGGACTCTTTAAGGCCTGGTCCACAGCACTCTGGTAAGAAGTGTGTCTCTGCAGATTCATGGTAGATTGATTGTTCTTCTGACAGCAGACTCACACCAGAGTTGATGAAGGTCAGATGGACATGAAGAGCAGCCAGAAACTCCTGAACACTCAGATGGACGAAGCAGAACACCTCCTGGTACAGTCCTCTCTCCTCTTTAAAGATCTGTGTGAACACTCCTGAGTACACTGAGGTTGCTCTGATATCGATGCCGCTCTCTGTCAGGTCTGATTCATAGAAAATCAGGTTGCCTTTCTGCAGCTGCTCAAAAGCCAGTTTTCCCAGAGACACAATCATCTTCCTGCTCTCTGGATTCAAGTGTGGATCTGTCTCAGCACCTTCATCATACCTGACGTTTGGACTGAACCACCAGGAAGTGGATGTACATCTCAGTCAGGGTCTTGGGCAGCTCTGCTCCCTCTCTGGTCTTCAACACATCCTCCAGAACTGTAGCAGTGATCCAACAGAAGACTGGGATGTGGCACATGATGTGAAGGCTTTGTGGTGTCTTGATGTGGGAGATGATTCTGCTGGCCTGCTCCTCATCTCTGAATCTCTTCCTGAAGTACTCCTCCTTCTGTGGGTCAGTGAACCCTCTGACCTCTGTCACCATGTCAACACACTTAGGAGTGATCTGATTAGTTGCTGCAGGTCGTGTGGTTATCCAGAGGTGAGCAGAGGGAAGCAGGTTCCCCCTGATGAGGTTTGTCAGCAGCACATCCACTGAGGTGGACTTTGTAGCATCAGTCAGGATTTTTGTGTTGTGGAAGTCCAGAGGAAGTCGACACTCATCCAGACCGTCAAAGATGAACACAACCTGGAACTCTTCAAACCTGCAGATTCCTGATTCTTTGGTTTCAGTAAAGAAGTGATGAACAAGTTCCACCAAGCTGTACTTTTTCTCTTTCAGCACATTCAGCTCTCTGAAAGTCAATGGAAATGTGAACTGTATGTCCTGGTTGGCTTTGTCTTCAGCCCAGTCCAGAGTGAACTTCTGTGTTAAGACTGTTTTCCCAATGCCAGCCACTCCCTTTGTCATCCCTGTTCTGATTGGTTCATCTCTTCCAGGTGGGGGTTTAAAGATGTCTTCTTGTCTGATGGTTGTTTCTGGTCTGTCTGGTTTCCTGGATGCTGTTTCAATCTGCCTGACCTCATGTTCATCATTGACCCCTCCAGTCCCCCCCTCTGTGATGTAGAGCTCTGTGTATATCTGATTCAGAAGGGTTGGGTTTCTTGCTTTAGCAATCCCCTCAAACACACACTGGAACTTCTTCTTCAGGTTAGATTTGAGTTTATGTTGACAAACTGCAACAAGACTTCCTGAATTAATGCACAACAAATAAGATCAATAAGTGATTTATAAATAAAACACAACAATTTAATTCCCCTAAAGAATGCATATAAACATATTTTGGTCCGTCTCTTGAGGCATTTATGCAGCATGTTAACTCTTTAGAGGAATTCTCTTACTGCGCTGCAGACAGTCAGCCAGCTCCTCCTGCTTCATTCTCCTCAGGAAGTGCAGTGTGATCTTCAGAAATGCCTCTCTGCTGCTCCTCCTCTGCTCCTCATCCTCACCGCCCAACACCTCCTCATCGTCCTTTGTACTCTCTAAGCATTCTGAGTAATCTGAACTCAGATCCTTCTGGATCTTCTTCAGCTCATTCTTCACATAAGTGACAATGTTCTCCTCCAGCAGCTGGAACAGAATATTATATGAATAACACAAACTAAAATCATGGAACCAAACATCAGATCCATGTTGGACAGACGGACAATGGTGCAGCATGGAGATTATTGTGAACACAATAGATGTAAAATTAGTTGTTGTACAGGTACAGACCATAAATATGGAGTCTAGGTGTGTTTGATGCTGCTGGGCAGAATGACCAATGGGAACCTCTGAGCGCTCCTGGTCGACTCTGTGGAGGAATCATGAAGAATCAGCTCACATTATGTCCGTCCACATCATCAAAGAGAAAACATCATCAGAAACATCATTTCACTAGCAAGGACCACACCTGTTGTGTCTCGCCAGATTTGTTAATGTATTTCATGTTCATGCCTTAGTTTTAGTTTTATGTACTTTATAGTACTCACCTTTCCCTCTCGTTTCAGACCTTGACTTCCTCCCTTTGTGTGATGTTCCCGCCGTTGTGATTGTCTACCCCGCCCCTGATTGGTCTCACCTGTTTTCCCCTACCTCACGTATAAATAGTCCTTGTCTCCCTTTGTCCTGTGCCAGTTCGTCTTGTTCAGTCTGTCAAAGGAGTCAAGTCAAGCGTATCAGCAAGTGTTCATGTTTCCAGGTTTTGTTCAGATCTGTGTTATTGTTTTTTGTTTGTACTTTATCCTCCTTGTGAGCGTTTTTGTTTTGTACTTTTGTATATCCTCCCTGAGAGCGCCTTATGTTTGTTTCTGCCTCAGTAAAGATTTTGTTATACCCACAATATTGTCTGGAGAGTCGTGCAATTGAGTCCACCAGTTTTGTGTTTGAGTTCATAACAACACGATCAACAAGATACGTTTAAATGATTTATTGAACAATAATGATACTGCGAGCTGGAACGGCTTGGTCTTTCCGTTGGATGCTGTGGTGTGGGGAAGCTTCATGGGGGAATCCGCCGTAGCACCTGGGTACGACGGACCCCCTTCAGGACCCTACCGAGAGGAGAAAGGAGAGGAGGAAACGAAAAGAGAGAAAGGGGGTGGGTTGGGGGGCGGAGATTAGTGGAAACTGGAGAAGGGCGGAAGATGAGCGTGTTAGGATAGCGAATGGGGGACTAAGCTGTAGCCAGGGTGAAGTTGGTAGTTGCCTGCGGGGCTGAAATCGGTTGAAAAGGAAGACCGGAGGTGGCTAGGAGAGGAACTTGCTGCTGCAAGGGCTGTGGAGGAAGGTTTGGTGCTGGCATCCTGGTGCCGAAGGCGTGAGCTGCAGAGACTGGTGGAGCTGAGAGATGGTGGAGCATCCCGGTGCCAGAGACCCCAGATGAGGCGATCCGCTGTTGTCGGAGGCCATGGCATCTCGGTGCCAAATGCCCTGACTGAAGATAGCTGCTGTGGTTGTTGGAGGTTAGCGGCCGGGGGCACTGGCATCCCGGTGCCAGGAGCCCTGGTTAGAGCTAGCTGCTATAATTGCTGAAAGTGGGCGGCATGGGGTTCTGGCTTACTGGTGCCAAATGTCCCACCTGAAGCCAGCTGCTGGGGTTGGAGGTGCCCAGTCGAGGGCAATGGCATCCCAGTGCCGGATGCTCCGACTGAAGCGAGCTGCTGTGGTTGTTGCAAGTAGGCGGTGGGAGAGGCTGGCATCCTGGTGCCAAGTTCCCCAGTTAAGGCTGGCTGACGTGGTTGCTGGAGCTGGGTGGCAGGGGGCACTGTGCCCATGCTAACTGCTATGGATGATAAATGCTGCTGGTGCTGGTGGTGGGAGGAGGGCCCCGGAATCCCGGTGCTGGGTGATCCATCTGCAGAAGGAAATGGTGCTGCGTCTTGGTGGAAGGTTGCTGCTGAAGCCCTGGTGTTCTTTGTTCTGGCTGTAGATCCTTGTTTTTTCTCTAGATGCTGGCTGTTCTGCTGCCTTTTTGCTGGAGGACATGGGTGAACTGGCCCTTTAACAGGGGCGCTGACGTCACGGCATTTTCCTCGGGTGTACGTGATGACATCACCCAGAAGAGCGCTGGTGTTGACAGAGCTGGCATGATGGGCTAACATGAGTGTACTGAAAAGTTTTGCTTTATTGTCCGTTCTGTAAAAGGGGATTCCCAACCAGAAGACTGGTTGCCAGGGGACTTCGCTGGAGCGTGGTGGCAATGTGACCGGGTACGATGATGGGAGGCTGGCGTTGCCCTTGTGGGTGTCGGAGGATCGCGGTGGCAGTGGCGAAGATGTACTGCCCTTGAATTCCCTCTTCCCCTCTTCTCTGATGAGGGTGGTGGGCTTGGGAGATACGGAGGATTCATCGGATGAATGGTAGTGGTCTTTTATGTTGAGGAGAGATGAGCCGGGGGGGATGTGGACAAAGGACGAGACGGTGTGCGAGCTTGCTGGACTTACCCGTTTCCTGGAAGGCTTTTGCTTTACGGAAAGCGGGGTCTTGGGCACTGGGGCGGTGGTATTTATGGAATGCCGGATGCGGCGTAATTGAGGTGTGGTCCTGCTCCCAAAATTCTGCTAGATAGCTTCACTTATTTGGAGTGAGGAATCTAAGTCCAATATTCCCTCTCTTTCAGCTCTTTTTTGGTCACCACTTCCTGAGGGACATATCTGGCTCTTTAGCTGCTAAATGCTCCACAATGTTCACCAGCTAGTCTCTAAATGTCTGTCTGCTGTTTGCTGCTTTGCAGGTAGTGTACTGTGGCTTTTGACAGCTTCTTCTCTGAAAACAGCTGCCTGCTGCTGCAGAAAACAATGCTATGAGAGCGGTGAGAGTTTTGCTCAAACCATGAGTAATGACACGCCAGCAGAGGTGCTTTATGGGTAAACCGTAAACCCATGGTTTACGGTTTACCCATAAAGCCATAAAGCACTGTAAACCATGGTCGGGCAAGCCAGTGGGTCTTGAAGAAGTATCCACATACCTTGACCATGTGGGGATCATTCCTCGTACATATGGAATATGTAAAAGAGTGGAGAGATCTCTTCATTCGGAGAACCAAGGTTACAATGTAACCACACGTTGACTCCTCTTGGTTTGTTTGTAAAAAGTCAGTGTGAAAAATGAGTGAATATTGGACCGAACAAAAGCTAAAACACCTGAGAATATTGTACAAAGTCTGAGTTAAAAAAAAACATAGAATATTAGAACTGAATAACTGAAGTCAAGAGCTGAAGACTGGTTACACTGGTTATACTGGGCAGCTTTCAGATGGGAGAATATAAATGTATGCGAAGAAGAACGATGCTGAAAATAAACAGGTTTAATAAAACTTCTCTGGATAAATAACAGTTAAAACATTAATCAGTCAGATTTTAATGTTATTAACAGCTGACCTCTTTGCAGCAGAGGGTTGTTGTCCTTTAAAATGAATGGGAGGGAGGATTTGACCGGTCACTTTTAAAGGACACACAGCTGGGTCCAGATTCAGGTTCAGGAGAGTCTGGTCCCTCATAGATCCTGTTAGACAGAGGAAGACCACCATGGATGGAAATTCACTTTTTAGTCTTTAGGTACAGAAGCTGCTGAAGAAACGATCAGCGATCAACAAGAAAAGGATCAACACACCAAAGATCAATAAAACATGAAGCTGAATGATTTCAGTCTGTGTATCAGTGCTTCATGTTTCTGTAAAATATTGAACCAAACCAGGACTAAATGTACTGATTTCTGAGGAGACTTTACTGTTTACAGATAACAAACTTACCTGTCGGGTCCATCAGCAGTGACACTGTTGGCCTGTATTCTAATGTTTGTATTACTAGACTCACCACAAACATCCTGACTGTTATTTGTAGACATAGGTAAGTGAAGCTTTTTAGCACAAAATTCAAAGAGGAGGTTTCAGACTAAAAAGACTTTAACTTTGGAAGATCCCCACTTGGTTTGTGTAACTCAGACTGCTGAAGCCTCGTATTATCCTCAGCTGAACTTTAGGATGTGTTTTTACACAGAAAGAGGACTGTGGATTTTGTCCTCCATCACAACTGGTCAGACTGGATTTAATGAAGACAAACATCAGCAGTGAGCAACACGAGGAGGGAATGTTTTAGCTCATATTGTCCAACACTGTTTTAATACTGACAACAACTTACTGTCCGTCACATAAAGGTCTTCATTTAAAATCAATGTCGCGACCACTTGACCAGTCACTCTTGAAGGACACACAGCTGCGTCCAGGTCCAGATCCAGATCCAGGTCCAGGAGAGTTTGGTCTCTGATGGATCCTGATAGCAAAACAAATTAAGTGAAGGTCACATTTTCAGTAAAAGACTCTGTGCATAAAATACTTACATTATTTTAAAATAAAATATAATAATAATATAAAATATATATAATTATTAAGAATGCTAACAACAACTTACTTTTTGTCAGATGAATGTCTTTGTTTAAAATTAATGATGCGATCATTTGACCAGTCACTCTTGAAGGACACACAGCTGGGTCCAGATGCAGGTTCAGGATAGTCTGGTCTCTGGAGGGTCCTGATAGAAAAAAATTATAAAATGAACTTATTATGAACACAACACACGCAGAGCATTGAGTGTGAATAAGGATGGTGGAGTGATTTGAGTCCTGGATAGTCAGAGATCCTGGTCTCACCTCTGAGCTCTGATCTGGTTCTCAGGTTCCCCACACAGAGTGGTTTTAGAGGGAGGGACTCTCTCCTCTCTGTCCTCACACTGATTCATGCTGCTGAACTCACATCCACATCAGCGCACACACACTTTGATCTGGAGAGGAAACACAAATCATTCATCTGCACATCAACTGGAATCCTCCTTTCCAACATTTCTCCTGTAGAAAGATCAGCTGCTACTTCCTGTTTCATCATATCAGTGTCAGTTGAATGCAGTCGGGCAGCAGTGTGAGGCAGAGGAAGTTGCCATCAGCTGCTCTACTTCTACTATCAGTCCACTAGATAGCGTCATGAAGCTGCAGTGAAGTGAAGAGCAGATGCCTGGGGGACCATTTCCATTCACTGACACACTGAAGGACTGAGGTGGACTGATGTGGTCTGACAGAGTCTCTCCATATACAGGGTCCCTGTAGAAAAGGACTTGATGCAACAAGCTACAGCTGATTATTTCACACCAACAACCTGTAAAGGACTCTCAGCTTCATGTAGTTAAAGTAGTCTATCAGCAGTAAAAGCACTTGTGCAGTAAAATGTCTCTGTAACTAAAGTACAAGTACCTCTAAACTCTACTTAAGTTCAGTACTTGAGTGAATACTTTCTCCCACTGTTGAATATGATCCTGAATATTGATCTATGAATATTGATCCTAAATGTCGTGAAATAAATAAAGTCTCAATAAAACAGTGAAAGATGAATGTAAATACATCTCTTTCAGACAGCAGGAAAGCAGGAAAAGCTGCCTTCAGTCATCAGTAGCCTAGTGGAGCTACACAGTAATGACAACTCTGTGTTCAACTACTGACGACCAGCCAGCTCTACTTCTGCTCTTATTCCCCCCTTTACTCTCACTAATATAAAACGGTGGAGAACCGTTGAGAGATTTTGCTTCTCAGCTGACTGAATATCAAAGTTTTAACAACCGAGCAGCAGATTTCTGCAACAAGCCAACAGCAGTTAGCCTAACAAGATGAGCAGAGAGTCATTAGTGTAAAACAGTGACTTACCTTTAAATGGAGAAAAGAAGCTGCGCCTCGACGGCCACAGAAAGAGAAAATGAACATGAAACGGGAAACAGGAGGGGAAGTCCTGTGTTTACTGGAATTTGGGCCTGATTCCTGTTGTGTGAACACAAACTGGTGCCAATAAATCAAAGTTGAACCGCATCAGGAAACACTTTGATTTAGTGCTGAAAGAATAAGCCACAAGTCAGGAAATGTCTAATGATTTATGGTTTTGCTGTGAATTTTGCTGAAGACAAATTGAGTTTTAAATGCATTCACAGTCTCTTCTTTACATAAATAAAAACTTTCTACACCTGTTTTTAAAAACTAACAGATTCAGAGGAACATGAACTTAAATATTCATCAGAAATGTTCGTTTATATTCATGTCAAACTGAAATAAAGTGCTGCTAACATCTTTAAATGAGGAGCATCTCTCTTCACTGATGGCGATGTGGCGCCCTCTGGTGGTGAAAAGATGAACTGCATAATGTCCGTTTCATTAAAACAGATGACATGAAGTGTTTTTAAAAGATAAAAAGACATAAATATATAAACTATCATGAATATACATATTAATTACTGACACTCATGACGTCATCAATACTGATTAATATATATATACATATAAAGAGTCTTTAGCCTCTCTAGGATAATCTGATCCAGATTTGACAAGTCTGGGTATAGTGGTTTTACATGTTCTTCATGGAGTGGTGCACATAGCCTACCTCCTGCAACTTCAGCAACATGCAACAATGTTATAGGCATTGTAAAACAGTGTGCTTGGACAGGGCTGATAGGATCATTTCACATTTCAATAGTAATTTACAGTCTACCATGTAAATGGCCTGTTTATTAAATATCATTATATAATTTGATAATTTTGGCATCATATTTTTGTATATATGACCTGGGTAAGTTACCTAAGTTATTTACCCAGTGGTGCTATAAAAAGTGGTACTATTTTATGCATGTAGAAATGTACTGGTTGTGACAGACCCAACCCATCACTGTTTCAAAGCTGCATTTTCCTGTCACTGTGAGGTTTTGAGGATCTTGGTTTGTAGAGAGAGGGCATGTGCTCTCTTTCGCATCCTGCACACGGCCTGTCAAAAATGTATTTCATTTTTAATGAGACGCAACAGAGGCAAAGATGGATGCAATTAAGGGAAATGTCTTCCTGGGATAGGAGCAGTGTGGCTCATTAGAGCAAGTGGCCACACCTCTGCCTGGTGAGAACTTTGTGACTGTCTGTGAAAGTGTTAAATAGGACAGAGCCGAGTGCCCCAAGCAGTGCTTGATGGATGTAAACGGCTCCTGCCCAGCCAAGCATAGTGCTGTGAACTCATATCTGTGGGGTTAGGGCTGCTAGCTGGGAAACCAGATGAAAAGGGAAGGAGGGAGATAGAAGAGACAGAGAAGGCAAACAAGAGATAAGGGATAAGATAAACCTTTATTGATCCCCAGCGGGGAAATTCGGTTGTTGCAGCAGCACAAGGACAGCAATACATACAGATAAATAGAGAAAGTAAAATAAATAAATAATAAGAGGTAAATAAAAACTGAAATAAGAATAAAATAAAAAGATAGAAACTATACAAGAGCATTGGAGACAAATATTCCAAGGTAAAAAAGACAGTGATGTGATTAATAGCAGCAGAGGGTTAGGGTTAGTCTGATGGCAGCAGGGACAAAGGAGCACCTGAAGCGTTCTGATTTGCACCTGGGTGGGATGATCCGGTGGCTGAATGAGCTGCCCATCTGCCACAGCTTGTCATAGAGGGGGTGAGAGGGGTTATCCAGGATGCTTTTGATTTTGTCCTTCATCCACCTCCTCCAGACTGGGACAGTTATCATTCAGTTACCTATTCCTCTGGTAGTCCACCGCCAGCTCTTTGGTCTTGCTGATGTTGAGCGTCAGGTGATTTTTTGTTACACCATGTAGTCCTTTGTAGTCCTCCTCGTTGTCACTGTTGATGCGTCCAACAATGTAGGAGTCTGAAGTGTAACTAGTGAAGAGGAATGGCGCCAGTACAGTGTCCTGTGATGTGTGCCATGCTAACTTGGTGACAGATGCTGTACCTGCATCATTTGATCAGAGCTACCACCAACTTACAATGAAAAACAAAGGAGGGCTGATGATTCCTTCTGAAGGTACAGTGAAGGTGGTCAGATCAGCTGAGCGGTTTATTCGAGTGTCCTTGATCAGTCAGTTTGTCCGGGCTGAGATTGGTTCAGAGGATGTGTTTTTTTGTTTTGTAAAAGAAGAGAACAACGTGTTGAATTAATATCATATTGAGGACAGACTCTTGCAATATTTGGAGTTGTTACAGTTCCTTATGAATTATTTTCCACTGCGTAAATCATTCAGTTCCTGTAAGCCTAATGTCTCTTGAGCGTCTAGCAGTGATTAGTTTAGTTTAGTTTATTATTTTTATTAATTTAAAAAAGAGCAGGAATTGTGCAGGAGAGGTAAGAAACCCCATATGGCTTATAGTAAAAACCTCACCTCTATGATTTACAATTTATCCTAATAATATGGATATTTGTTTCCTTAACATAGGAAGATAAAAAAGAAGAAAACCCCCCCAAACATTTGACGTCACTACCCAGACTGCATTGCAACGTAAACAACCTACGAGTGAAAGGATTTTTGCAAATTTTATAAAACTAACTAAACTAACTTATATCACATTTATACAGTATAGCTGATGCCAATGTTAAGCTAATAAGGTCTACAAGTCTTCATAGTCCTTTTTAAAAAAATACTCACAGTTTTTGCTTGCTGTAATCATTCCACCTGTCCATACTGGCCATGAAAAGATCTCTTCCTAACATGCTTCTGATGTAGATGTTTTTTGTGTAAAAACATATTCTAAAGGGATGTATGGCAATGATGAATATATTCTAAAGTTCCATTCCAGTTCCACATTTTACTTATAGAGCAGCAAATCATAACAGATGTTATCTCAGGGCACTTTTCATATAGAGCAGGTCTAGACCGTACTCTATAATATTCTATAAGTCTGTTGCAGTCTGAATCAGACCCAGAAAAACCTCACTCACTCAATGTCTGTGTCAAAGCATATCACAGTGTAGGGTCTTTTTTTATTGTGTTTATTTTTATTTTTTTAATCGTCAGTTGAATTTCCTTTAACATTAAACCACTGTCCTTTTATCCATGATCACCATACATTACTATTTGGTAACTAGCTCCTAAATTTATTTGTACGTGGTGCTTAACCTTTAACCTCACGGGTCATCTTTAATCTCGCAGTTATGTGCGGGATTTGATGGTTGACTGTCCTCCTCCTGAATTAAATTAAATTACACCCCAAAGCAGTTCTTATCTAGGCTATAATCTCAAACGCAAAACACATATTTTTCATTTTTATTAACAAATTCATTTTGCCAGATGGAGGGGTGCAGCATGGCATAGGTGGGTGGGTACGAATGGGGGTTGGGTGCGAGTCCGGGAAGGGATCTCTCACAGGCCGTAAAAACACAAGGATTACAGCAAGCTAAAATAGATTCAGTGCATTGGCACCTTACTATTAAAGACAGAGTTGAAAAGTTGTGAACCTATCCTTTAAGGCCAGGATTGGACAGTGTACTGGCTCCATATAAACTCACCTGCCACACTGTCATAGTATAGATAACTTGTTTTTAATATTAATAGTAATGCAACACAGGTTAATCTTAGCGTTAACTATAACTTAATAGTTACTAAATTAAAACTGGGGCGAGGGTAAAGCAAGAGCACAGGGCAGCTTCATCTGTGTCACTTGGTCCACTTTAATGTCCGCTTCAACAGTAGGACAACTGAACACTCACAACCAAACGTGATACATCATCTCAGTCTCAACCATCACTAACATCACAATCAAGGTGCACCGTATTATGAAGTTCCCGAACAGACTACAACATACATCAGGCCTACATATGTGGTTACCATTCATTTAATTATGCAAATCTCTCACTGAACCTGAGAAGGTCATCTCTAGAACAGATGTTCAGAAAACTAAATCTCATCTTACAATAGTATGTAAGTAGGCGAAGTAACCAGTTGGATTGGTATCAATGACTACTTTTTGCGGCAAGGCTCAAGAAAGCGTCAGGCACCTCAGCTTGCTAACATCACTTGAGAGATATGCTTCCACCAAGTGGCTGCCAGCTGTCATTAAACTGTGGGATGACCAATACAATAGAGACATTTAAACTGGAGTTACATGTCTGAGTAAGAGTAGGAATGTGCAGTTTCTGGAAGATGGGTTATTTGATTATTGCCATACATCCCTTTATTGGTCATACTTTGGCAACTTTTACCATGTTTTTAACTGTTCCATTTCACTGTTTGCAAAGTATTTTAGAGGAGTAGAGACAGCACTTGTTCATCTTTTCATTCTTGGATTAAAGAACACGCTCAATAAAGTTCCTTTAAGCAAATACGTAAATAATAAGTAAAATAAATACCGTATTAATCGCATGTGCGTCAGCACTGCTTTTATTTCGAAGACCGGAAGTTGGATCTTTCCTATTCTGATAGACTTTCGTTTCTTACAGGTACCTTACTCCAACTTAAGCCATTCTTGATTACGTTTACACCTGTATCTGTGCGTAAGAGGATAGCCCTCTACCAGGCCCCGTTTTCCGCGTTTTTTAATTATTTATTTCCGTGTAAACTGCAGTCTTGATATAAAAACATTGATGGTCGATAATTTAGCCCTGCGCTGAGGGCCCCGGGGAGAACTGCAAAGGATTATAAAGTCATCTCAGACCTCAGTTTTTATCCAGCGACATGGCTCGACCACGGCCGCGGGAATACACGGCAGGAGATTTGGTTTTCGCTAAGATGAAGGGATACCCGCACTGGCCGGCGAGGGTGAGTCTGGAATGCGGCCGGGTTGGGAGCACAGGGAGGCGGGGTTGATTTACACAATACAGCCGCTGCTTCGCTGGGGGAACAGGAGGGATGCTACGGTCCCCCGAGCTCGGCTGGGGCTGACTCCAAAGGCACGTTTGGTCCGCGTATTTCTGTTACTGACCACCAACACGACTATTAAAAGCCTTTGTTTCCCGCTGGGATGAGTTAAATTGTAGATATTTTAAAATGAGGAAAAAGCACAACATTTATTGGGCTCCATTTTCTTAATACGTTTCCTGCTTCAGTTAAAACGCAATTTTCCATGTTAATATTTTCCACTAATTAGTTCAACGTATGTTTTTTCATTTAATGTTTGCATTTAGCCGTGCAATAAATGAGCCAGTAGTTGACCTCAGGTAACCCGTAGCGCCTCTGTTTCAACACTAATACACCGTCTCATTGGCAATAAATGATGTTATGTGTAGACACCCAATAGCAGACAGAGTACGGCCTCACATTCAGTGGCGCACATGGGCTATTATGAGTTACTGTGGGTTTCCTCCATTTGTAACCTCTTACAACAAGTTACAAGGAGCATCTCTACCATTATACAGTAGGTCTGACTGACTCAGTTTAGTTCAATTTCACTACGCTTTACTGTATATGTGTGACAGGACGTAAGCCCATAGTAGCCCCATGCATCATTTAAGGTAATATGGTAGACACTAACAGATGTATCTGAAGTATTAGCATTAGGAGGAGTATAATAAATATTCAGTAACAGTTTCTCTCTCCCTGTCCTTCAGATTGATGAGCTTCCAGAAGGAGCTGTCAAACCACCTGCCAACAAGTACCCCATCTTCTTCTTTGGGACCCATGAAACGTAGGCACCTTTTTTCCAGGATGTGCCTTATTCCACTTCCACTTATGTTATTCAAGAGCAAAGCAGCTGCCACACTCATATTAATATGAATTGTTGGGATACAGTTGCAGCATATTGGGACTCAGCCGGTTTTTAAAAGGGTATTGTTTGACAATGCAATACTGTTTTCAATACCTTAGTTTATGGAATATCAACATGTTTTAAGTTTGAGCATGAAAGTTCATTCTTGACCTTGGAAAAGATAGTTTGAAAAAATGATTTTAACTCGAGGTTCACTAGCATTTTACGGTCTTCATGGTGGAGTTTGCTCAGTTGTCATCACGTGACCTAAGTATGAGACTTTGGTCATGTGATTAAGATCATATACCACCACCTGTAGTCATGTGACCAAGATAACATTTTCTTTAACAAAATGTGATGAACTGCTAAATGCAGATGGAATGAAGAATTTGAATAAGATATAGCATAAAATTAAAAAGTTTCCTGATTTAGATCAGATATCAGATCAGATATATGATCAAATAATAAGTGAACTAGCCTATGAATCTGAGCGAGCATTGATACCCAATTTTACTACTTGACCATTTTTGATACTGAATGTTACAGATGCATTGCTGTCAGTACTCAAGTATTGAGGTTTGATATCCATGATATGTATAAGCAAACTTTATTTTTTAAATAAATGGGGTCAGCTAGGGTTTTACCTTGATAGGTTATTACAGTTTAATACTCAGTGTTTTGGTTTAAAGTTACCAAGCTGCTCATATTTTTACAAAATGTTATATCATTAAATTTGTAAACTGTTATGTGTAAACTTCCAATTATTTAGTGTTTACTGCTGAATTGAAACGTCATGTGGTTTAGTTTTAGTAATAGCAGTAAATGTCCCCCTTCTTTAGTGCATTCTTGGGCCCGAAGGATCTTCTGCCCTACAAGGAGTATAAAGACAAATTTGGCAAATCCAACAAGAGGAAAGGCTTCAACGAGGGCCTGTGGGAGATTGAGAATAACCCCGGAGTCAAGTTCACAGGCTATCAGGTCAGTCGGCAGTCTATTATGTCTGTAGTTCAGAGAGAAGGCAGAGGGAAAAAACATGAGGGGGGAGCAGACATGCTTGATGCTCAACAAAGCCACGTTGTCGCCTCACCAAAACTGTTAGACCCAAATGAAAGGGCTGTTCAAAGCAGACAGCGTATGAGGAAGGAAGAGTGACTCATTTGTCTTAACTTGCTGTCACACATTTATAAATTTGAGGTGTCAGCTACTGGAACTCGCCATGTCTGCTTTTAGTTTTGCAACAAAAAAAAAATCGTGGGTATCTTTTGTACACAGGCCATCCAGCAACAGACTTCATCAGAAACAGAAGAGGGGGGAAACACTGCTGATGGCAGCAGTGAGGGCGAGGAGGGCGACTCTGTTGAGGAGGAAGATGACAAGGAGAAGCTGAAGGGAGACAAGACCGGATCCAAACGGAAAAGGACAGCCACCTCCAAGGTACTTTACTTCAGCTGGGGAACACACTAACACAGGAGCGAGGACAATGGGTATAATAGGAGCACTGAAGATGTGACAGTGACAACCAGCCTGATTTGATACAATCAGTTTAGAGGCCAGATTTGATCAATTTAGATAATCAGCCGTCACTCTCTACACACCTGGCCAGGTGTGTCACTTGTTTTATTAGTGGCTATTCAAATCTGATATGTCTTCTTCCTCTGTGCCATAGAGCTCATCACATCAATCAGTCACACTGTTGCACTGGCTGACATGTTCCTTCATTACAATGAATATATACACTGCAGTTTATTTTGACTCAACCCCTCTGGAAATACTCACTGTAGCAGCAAATGTGGATGAATCCTCCGCTGAAAATGGCCCCCATCAAATCCTGTTTGAGTAACGTTTGCTAAAATGTAAAGCGGCAAGCTATTTTAGGGGAATCAGAAAATACAGATGAATTAATGCATTGTTGGGTTTTGTCTTTTCATGGGATTTGTTAAGAGTAAGAAAAATATAAAGTAACGCCAGCGTTATCCTCCAACAGATGTCTGATGTATATTTCCAGAGGGACATAAAACCTATGAGCAGTACTTCAGTATTTCAGTGGTGGATTTCTTAAAATTACACTACAGCTTCACTGTGTGGTATTCCTCCACATTCTATTCATCCAAACATGTTTCTTTACCAGCCTCTGTTCTTGATGATCTGACTGTATTTATGACGCCCTTCTCTTCAGTTTGACCTTGCCTTTATTTTGAAAAAAAGCTCCCAGGTTTGAAGGCATGGAGTGCTGCAGAGATGGCCACTGCCACAGTGTGTTACTGTGTTAGTGCATAAGCCACTGCTGCTGTAAATGGAAGCAGGTTGAAAAAGTCACACGCATCCTGCTCCTCACTTAGCAACCACTGTTGCCTAGCAACTGGGCTCCATTACACGCAGCACATGTGGTGCATCCGAAGGAATGTGGTGCTGTTGGGGAGCAGTTTGCGGATGTGTGTGTGTATGTGTGTGTCCTGTCACATCATTGAAACACTGTGTGTGTGTGTGTGTGTGTGTGTGTGTGTGTGTGTGTGTACAAGAGGTACATGAGGGAACTGGAATCTCTTCAGCTGAGAAAAGATAAGATAAATGTGTGTTTATGGGGTGGTGAGAGGGGGTTAACAATCATTTGGTTGTTCATCAACCTTCCCTCACTCCCCTTTCAACCCCACCCCCTCACGCACACACACGCGTTTTCTCGCAGAAGTCTGTCTGTGACTGAGTGATGAAGTTACACCATTGGTAGGTGGAGAGTTGGGGTTTCCCCATTGATCGTTGCTCTTTCAAAATTAATAGTCGCGAACAGTCCTGAATTACAGGGTTGGAACATACACTGTGTGGGTGCCGGTCCTGGATGCAACTATATCAGAGTGTAGGGTAACATTAGCACCTCTGTTCAGCTCTTTATCTGGTTTGGGGATGGTTACACGCCAAACCTGTGATGTTGAGTAGCGCTACATTTTCCCAGGCTCATCAGTCATTGTCATCCTTTTCTTCTGTAAAACTGAAACATACTGTTTGAAAATAGGAATAATAAAACAAAAATCTTACTTTTTCTTCCAAATGTATTTTTATCTGGAATACTGTGTAATAATACCAGGGCTAACTAGCTCTATCCTGTGATACAAGAACAATGCTGTTTCTTTATTTCCATGTCTTCTACATGGATCATCAGCTGGTGAGGATGATGACTTTTTGCCTGGACCTGTTAGCTTTAGCCTCAGTCCTTTGGCATGATGTCATGTATGTAGCCATCAAGTACATATTTAAGACGCTTTTACACGGTTCTCGTTTTAAAAAGAGTCGGCTGGGAACATAAAAAATCAGTCATCGGCTACTTTACTTAGTTTACTTCTGTGTGAAATCCAAAACCCATTATTTCAAAATGACTAATAATTTTGATGGTAAATTTGCCATAGTGCCATTGTCTGAAAAACAGTCCAAAACCTCAAGAAACTCAGTTAACTAGAACAAAAAAGACAAAAGCCACATTTGAGACACTGGAACTAATGAATCGTTGTCAAGGTTACTTGATAGTCAAATATAAACACATATATTACACATCTAAGTCTGTTTCCAGGAGCTGTGTGAACTCTGATAAATGTCCTCAAGTTATTTTACAGTCCGCCATTTTATCTGAGTGTGTAAATCTATCCTCTATAATAGCCTCAAAAATTCCACACTGGAATGAAAAAGTAGTGTCCATGGCATGTACACGGCTTTCTGCAAACAATCCCACAATGCAATGCTCCGCATTTTATAGATGCAAAAATTACCACTGAGCGACTCAACAGCTGTCAGTGGTGATGCAGAGGGATGATGATTAATAAGTCTGCGAAATCTCAATTTCCTGCTCACTGCTGAGTGTCCATTCTATAGTAAAAAATCTGAGGGTGAGCTTACCAGACCTCTGTAGCCTGCTGCTCATCTCTGCTGCAGGCTACATTAGCTGATACTAGCATAACACACCCAAATGTCCAACCAAACTGTCAGCGGTCAAGTTGCATTGTGGGTAATGTAGGGACCAGGGTTTGATAAAGAAGAAGAATGTGTGGAATAAAAAAGACAATATCTCTGGTTCTGCTGCATCAGTTTTGATGCTTATTTTTTTAAACTGTCCATCATGAGTTGGTCAGTGTTAAAGGAGTGCAATGCTAAATCTGTGGAATACTCGTTTAAGTGTTTAATCAATTTAGAAGTGACAAAAAGGTTTGAATTACGGTGAGGAGACACTTTTATTTAGATTTGCATCATGAATTGTGCCTTCAAATTATGCTACACCTTTATATATAACATATTCACAGCACAGTATTTCTTATTTTATTCTGACCTGATATTTTACTTCAGTGTAACACTTTAAAAATACACTTTTAAAACACTTTTTTAATATATTTGCCAGTTTATATAATAATGAGCGTTGCTTGCCACAGGGGCACTGTGTGCAGTAAAGTCGTCTTGTGAATGGTCATTGTCCGCTTCTAACTGTGTTGGTTTATCCTTTGCAAAGCAGGATGTGCTGCTACTGACATTTTTTGCCTGTTAGAAATGAAAATTGTGACACTCAGCAAGCGTTCCCACATCCTGGTCTGTGTGTCTGTGGCAGAAATCCTCCAAGCTGTCGAGGATCTCATCTGGAGAGGATGACCTGGAGAAGGATGGGAAGGATGACGACCAGAAGAGCGGCTCTGAGGGAGGAGACCCCGACAGCGACATCATCCAAAATATCACCGACAGTAAGGTGCGATTCATAAACGCCTACATAGTCTAATCATTCACATAGTCTAATCATTCAATAGAGCTCACTCAATACAGGTGCACAGGAACAGGCCACAGTTTAAAGGTTGATGTTCCATAATCCCTTCTTCAAATCTTACAGCTTTTGATTGAGGCTTCATTTGCAGTAAAGCTGGAGGGACAATCAAATAAGACAGCTGCAATAGTCTGTTTGATGAGAAAGTACTTTTCCTTACTCTGGATTGCTCTAGATTTAAAAAAAAACAACAACAGAATTTTTCAGACTGAAACCCACAAAGTAACTAGATCTAGGGCATTAGCCCCAGATGCTTCCCAATGAAAGGTTTAAGGAAGTGGCTGTGTGCTCTTTATTAGAGGTGGAGAAGTTCACCAGACATGCATTTGACAAACAAACCACTTAATCCACTTCCTGCCACTGTAGAAAAATGAAGCCAAAATATCCCGGATATGGGTGCTGCCATCTTGCACTGGTGACATCATTTGGTGCATAGCATCAAATAACTAATTAAAACCAAACTTATCAGAAAAATGAACACTTGAACATATATCAGTGTGATAAGAACTACCTAAAATGACAGAAACCATCTTTGGGAACATTTTATTTGACGTGTACTTTGAGGGTTTAACTAACTTGTTAGAAGATGCATGTTTTCATAAATAAATTAGTTAATTGTGTTATTTATTATATTTAAACTTCAACATTTTGTCTCATTTTGTATGGTTTACTAGTTAAATTTCTTTGCAAAGCACTTTAGTCAACATTTACAACATGCTAATAATAACTGTGTTCATTTATTACTGTGTCCCCCAGAACCAGCTGCTCATAGAAGAACATTAAGTGAAGAACGCATGAAAGGGAAATCATTCTTTGTAGCTGTGATGTTGGAAAGGTGAATCTACAACATGATTTCTCATCAGCACCATCTACTGGCTGCCATCGTCACCTCCACTTCTGTGTTGGACTTCCAGTATGTGTTTGTATGGAAGATGCACCCATACTGACACTGGTATCAGTCATCATGTGGATGCCAGGGTAGAACTGGGCATTATGTCACACAGTTTTTTCATCAACTTAATGCCAAGGGCCGTGTCAGAAATCAAAGAGTCATCTTGAACTCTCTAAAATAGACAGATACAGATTTGTAATCACTTTTATCCAGTGACTCTGACTGCTTGTAAGTTTATATTGTTAAATAAACATAAAGTACAGGATATTTACAGGGGCATTAAGTACTTGAAGACTTTTATCATGCTGTATTGGCAATCATTAGGAGTTGTGATAACGTTAACTGTGTTTATATGGAGTCTTTTTTCTGCAAGGCTCAGACTACTAGCCCAGTCACAATAAAAATGTTTGAAATTGTAAGGTATACCCCTTTCAGAACCTGTTAAGTGACATTTATTTGTTAAGCATTTAGTGGGTGGCTCCCTCTCCCCCTTAAAATAACTGCAAGAGTAGAACAAAATCTGTTGCTTCACTGGAAAACAGCAGTAAAATGTCCCATCTTTTTCAAACGTTTGCTTGTTTTGGTTGTACAGGTCAGAATACTTATTTCTGAATCTTGTGGAGCACATAATTATACTCTACCAAAACAATCATTTAAATCCTTGGCAAAATAACCTTTACTCAAGGTCTGCTCACTAGCTTTTTCTGGAACTATCAACTGCATCTCAGTCTTAATCAGGAATTTGAGTTGTTGGAATATGTAGAGATATATTGATAGGAATCATTAATTGGATAATTTCATACAGAGGGAAAAAAAATGATGCACCTGCTGCAGCCAAGTCACAATGCAAAGTCACAATTTGACAATAGTAAGAGGTAAGGTAGCTAGAGCTAAAGTCCAATGAAGAAATAATATTTCAGTATGCTAAATACTAACACAAGTGTGTTTTGGCTTGAGAACGAGGCTGTTCAGTTGCAGAAATGTATTTTCTGTTGGTAAGCAGCTGAATATGCCACTTGGAGAGACATCCACAAATTACATTTTCAGTACGGCAGCCCAGAGGATACCCTGCTACGCTGTAACTCCAGTGGGGGTTTTTAAAATGTAATTTTGGATTTGTATTAAAGAATTAAGAGTTTAAAACAGGCCCATCAAGAGTTAATCTTCACAAAACTATTTTTGGCAAGTTTAAAAGGATGAATGTAAATTGATATTAGTAAAAACCTGATGCTAGGCTAACCTGTGTAAAACCGAAACAAACAAGAGGATGAATTTCTCCAATGTCAGTAACACAGCTTCTTCAGGTTTAGGCTAATACTATGTTAGTTAATTTAAAAATCTGCTATTTAAAAAAAACTACCTTATTAACAAAGGAAATGGCATATAAATAAGTGAAAATGTAATGGAGTACCAGAGTGTAAAGGCTTTAAGTTAACATAATAATTTGAAGACTCTGGGACAAACCTGCTAAAGTTCAATTTCTAATACAATAATTAGCCTCTTACTTTTTTAAAGCTCCAAAATTCACAAACAGAATGTGAAATGGTTAGCTTTATCTCTCAGAGTGAAATGTGAAACTGCTAGTCTTAAACACAGGCCTGTTTCAGGCATTTTAACCTAACTTTCTTCTAAAATGCGAATCACTTTTTCAGCTGAAAGGTCATTGGTATTTATCCACAACCCTGGTATTCCCTACAGTACATATGTTTTACGCGTATGTGCTAAGGAACAGTAAAAAAGATTACTGCCTCTTTAGTAGTTTGTGAAATCTGTGTCACAATAAAAATACAGTATTGGTGCATCTCTGCTCGATATGTAACATGATATAATACCATCATGTCGGGTGGTTTGTGTTCTTCCCAGTACTTCATAATCACACATAGTGTAGATATTCATCAGTCAGTATTTATACTGGCCCGTGCATACCTATCTGTATTGTATCACTGATGATCACCTGTCACTGTGTACAAATGCATTTGATAAGAACTCCATATATATACTCTCCTACCATCTATGATATATGTTGGGTATTGCAGTGTTCCGATCACTCTAGTTGTAGCTTGAAATTGCTTTTTTACAAGGATAATTGTGGGAAGGAATATTCAGTAACTGTCAAACATTATCCATCACCCTATGTTACTCTTTTATGTAACCAGAAAAAGATGAATGGAAATACATAGATAAATGTATGAAGTGTTGTGCACAACTGGGTTACACATTGTAACTCAATATTAACTATATCTGTATATTTTACTTTTGTTGTAGAATATAGGCCCACTATTCTACTTGGACTGCTCTAGGTAACAGCTCATCTTTTTATGGAAAGTGACACATCTGTTCTTCTGTGTATCTGTGAAATAGATCACTGTATATTTCAAAGCTTTTTATAGTGGCATGCTCTACTGTTGTACTCCAGATCATTCTTATATGAAAGTGTCCATTGCTTCTTAGTTTAAATCAGATATTTGTTGGTATGAGATGGACTTGGAGGAAAAAGAATACACCATCAACTTTTTTTGGTTGCCTTGTCTCAACGTCTAAACTGAACATTACTTTTTAAGGAAGCTGAGAGCTGTGAAGATGGTTTTCCGCTGAAACATTGTCAACAACATACAGTGATAATGCATTTTGAAATTGCCAAACCTATCATTGTCCCTGTGAGAGTTTACATAGATTGATTAAAGATGACACCAGACTGCTCTGTCTTTTAACTCTGTGCCAGTTGCCTTTACTTTGCTTCCACTATAGTTGTCATGAGATACAGACCTATTTATTTTTTAATGATAGCTGATTAAGACGCCTTCTGTATGTAAACTCATGCTTTTTTTTTATTTCCTTCAAATCTTTGTTATGCTCGTATTTGGAACATGTTTTGCATTTTCAAGGTTTGTAATTTACTGTAAACTGTTTTTGCTGTTTATGGATGAGACTTTTACAAAATAAACTAATTGGAATGCACAGTGAGGCTGTAGCTCATTACACACCACAAAACAAAACTGTTGCATGGGTGAAAAAACACTTTTCTACTCTTAGATCCTTGCCACTAGTGGGGGACAAAAATATCATGTTTTTCCTGAGGGTGGTGCCACGGGAAAGGCTATGGTGTCACCTAAATCAAATCAGCTGTACTTTGTTAGCCTCAGATGCACTTGGGCTCATCTGTGGTTTGTGGTCTTTTTAGACTTTTCACTTAACTTCCATCGACTTCTCACCACATAAACATTACTATGGACAGAAAATAATATCATACATTGTGTATTGCATCATATACTGCATTAGTGATCACACTGTATATTAGTCATTACAGCACCATTTATACTGTGACACACATGCCTAGCTGTTCCAATAGACCCTTTTCACAGCAGACATTTGGACTTGTCAAAGCAGGAAAAGCACAGGTGGAGGTAATAACATTAACCATGGCTCCACTCCATTCAGTGTCCCAGTAAGCCATGTCACTGAGCGAACATACACAATACCAGAGTCCTGGAACTGGCTCTCCTAAACGGGATGCAGCCATCGTTCATGTTATTGTTTCCACCTGTGCTTCTCCTGCTTTGACAAGTCCAAATGTCTGCTGTGAAAAGGGTGTATTTGCACATTTCTCACATTTGCATTGTGTAGTCTGCCTGTGCAATTTCTAATTATTGTTGTCTAAAGCCATATAACAAATGTGTATGTGCATGAGCAGAATTCTATAGTTCTCCATTTCCCGGCAAGCGATCGGTCTGCGCAGTCCGCGCGCAGTGTTGGCCCTCGTTGGTGTGGGCGCACTGACGCATGCGCAGTGCGCGTCGAGTAATTCGGCGCTGAAAAGGAAGGAGTAGCGGTGATACAACCTAGCTAGGGGAACAGCAGCATAAACTAAAACAGCGTCTACTTAGTTAGTTTGCTCTCGAGCATCGTGACACAGCGCAGAGTTGGGAACATGGCTGATAAAGAGGGTAGGTTTATTAGAACTACCTAGCGTATGAAGCGGTGGCCCGTTTTCCTCGTGTGCGGCTTTGTGTGCGCTCCACACACAGCCGTTCATCTCTGCCGTGGCTGCTAGCATGACGTGCTAGCTTAGTACAGTACAGTACTATCCGGAGGCTTGTTGGTTTCTGCCGGTCTGTGCAGTTCTCGGTTATAAGACTTTAAATGAACGGCACACCAAACCTCTACTCCTTAAGTTCAGTATACATCCAATGCACCGAACAGCACTTATTTCAACTTAAGAAATAGTTTGCTTGTTGTTACGCTGCCACAACCCCCTTCACCAAAATACGCCGTAGTGAGCAATACACTAGATCTGAATCCAGGGAAGAATACCCTAGCAGCTACTATTGTTGAAGTTCTTTGTCAATCTATCACAGATTATCGTTAAGTAACATTAACAGCTAGCATGACACTGTTGTAACGTTAACGCGCGTAAGGCTGCCTTGTTGTTGAGCAAGGCACTTTGGCTGAACCCCCAGTTGCTCTAGAGCAGCAGTACCAGGCTGCTAATACTTTCTATGTAACCGTACTTGTGTGTGCTTATTCTACTTTCCCCGAGTAAATACGTAAACTGACGAAGGAAAATACACAGTAGCTTCCATTATTGGCCTTGTATCTGTAACTTAACACCATGTTTTTCTGCTGAAGTGTATGATGATGCAGTGGAAGAAAGGGTCATCAATGAGGAGTACAAGATTTGGAAGAAAAACACACCTTTCCTGTACGACCTGGTGATGACTCATGCGCTGGAGTGGCCCAGCCTCACTGTCCAGTGGCTTCCAGATGTCAGCAGGTAAAACATGGTTTAAATCCCAGCAACAATGTCAAGAAGTGTCTGTCAACTTATTACGGCCACCAGATCTGTCACAGCTCCTAGAGACAAACTGTGCCACTGTCCGCCCCCTCTATGACCTGACAGTCACTTGCAGCTCTTTGTTTCGCTTCTCTATCTTTTCATGCTGGGTCTCTTTTTGTTGGCATTTTCCTGCAAACATCCATTTCTCTAGCTCCTCTCTTTGGTTTGCAAATAACAAAATTGTACATCAAAGCCAACATGTGGTCAGGAGTGGGACAACACAGCCCATTGCTCTGCTGAGTATCAGTCCAGTAAATGTCTGTTCAGCCCACTCCCACTCTCTGATAAACCATACCTTGTTTTAATACGACAGAACTCACAATTTAGTAGTTCTCGTTTATATATTCTTCTGATGTCAGACAATAGGAGAAGTATGAAATTTTATCACACCTCATACTACTAGGCAGTCATTCCCCATCATTCTTTTATGATGACGACATTATCTGACAAAATACACATAAATACGGGTAATGCTGCTGCTGTGTGATTGGCTATATAGACATTTAATTGACAATGAGCGATCACAAGGTTGTCTTTGTCATGCCACACAGCCCCCTACCCTCACTGGGAAGGTCTTTTGCAAAAGCTCCATTTTGGATTGAGAAAATGTCAGAAGGGCAGTTAACATCACAGGGTCTTCCATTTTAAGACACAGGGTACATCTCCAGTCTCTTAATTACACCCACGTTTTCCTCTCCTGCATCTTTTCTTTGCATCTAAGTACCTCCCACCAGGGATGCACGAAACAAGGAAATATGTTTTTAGAGAAATGAGATGTCCTTTTGTCTGAAGCGTCACACGAAGCAACGTCTGTTTTTGATGATGGCGGCAGCTGATCACAGCTGGATCAGCTGTCAGTCGGTTAACGGCTCTTTTGAACATTGGAAATGATTTATTACATTAAATGTTTCAGGGGAAATTGAAATTATGCAAGTCATATCAAACCCAACGCTCAGGAATTATCAGCCTCACATAGGACTGAATGGAAATTATGATAAATAATGTAAAAAGTGTTTGCTGTCAGTCAGTCTCTCCTACTCCCTCTGACTTAAATTGTATCCATAATAAAAGTTAATGGGGGGGGGGGGGGGGATCTTTAATAAATGAAGAAAGTTGTTTATGGCTCTTAAAACTTGAGCTTATAGACAGCACACACAAATTCAGAAACACAGTTTGTGTCATTTTAAGTTGCAGTGTGTTGAGCTCTCAGCCACCGTAGACGAGCACACACGAGAGAGTGGCTGAGCATAAAAAACTAAACTTCAGTCATTCCTCTTGAAAATTTAAAAAATTCTGTCAAGTTGGATGATTTTCAACTCGAGTGGACTTATCTTCACCATGTGGCACCTAAAGTGTGTTTTAATCTGTATGCATTCGTAAATGGACTTATATTGCGATTTTATAAATATCACTTTGCACTGGAAGATGCAACAAAATTGTCCAACTTTGCATTGAAAATTGGGGTTTGTGACCAACAAGGTGTTTGGAGAAAGTTATGTGGCTTATACATTTGTTTTGTTAGATATTCTCATCCATTTTGTATTTTTTATTCTTCACTGTAGTTTTATGAAGATGATTTATTTAATAGCTATGATGGTAATAAAGGACATCCCTGTCTGTTGTCTTTGTCACAGTATGACTGGTATTACCAAATAAGAATGCACTAAGAGATTCATTAAAGCATTTTTATACCTGTATAAAAGCTTATTGTGTTACTGTTTTCCTTTTACTATCAGCAGTCTTTAACAGTTTTGGAATGTTTTATGAAAACTTTGAAGAATCACATTTGCCTTGTTTCCATACCCAAAGTCCTGCTCTAATTAAAATGACAGGCATAGCTATTTTTGCTACTGAGTATACATTAAAATCATGTCCATGCTGTGGAACTCTGCAGGCCAGAGGGGAAGGACTACACCATTCACAGGCTGGTTTTGGGGACCCATACATCAGATGAGCAGAATCACCTTGTGATTGCCAGCGTCCAGGTACCAAATGATGATGCCCAGTTTGACGCCTCGCACTACGACAGCGAGAAAGGAGGTAAATACAGCAGGAGTACTGCAGTAGAATACTTTTGACATACATCGGAATAGGGCGGCAATTAACAATTTTATTATCCATTAATCTGCCGATTATTTTCGCAATTGTTTAGTCTATAAAATGTCAAAAAATTGTGAAAAATGCTCATCACAATTTCCCAGAGCCCAAGGTGACGTCTTCAGGTTGCTTCTTGTGTCCAACCAACAGTCCAAAACCCAAAGACTCTTCATTTACTGTCATAACTGACAAAGAAAAGCAGCAAATCCTCACATTTAAGAAGCTGAAACCAGCAAATGTTTGACATTTCTGCTTGAAAAATGACTGAAACAATTAATTATCAAAATAAATAGCAATTTATTTTCTTTCGATCTACTAATTGATTAATCGACTAATCGTTGCAGTTGTACAATGAAATATTTGCTTGTTAGGCCTACCGGTATAAAGAATGGTCAAGGGAGTAGGTACGCTTGGCATACAGTAATATTTGTATAATTTTTGTTTGTTTTTCGCATTAATTCTCACCTAAATACACTGAATCTGTAAGGCCTAACGTGTGTTTCCTACCTCATAAAATATTTGTAGAAGCTTTTGTAGTGTTTAGAATCCTGCATTGTTTTGATCAGATTGCAGTTTTTTCGTTTTATGGCGCATTATCACCACCAACTCTGTGTCAGTATTCTCTGTTAACAGAAGCGTAGATCTTGCAACCACGTAGCATACATGTGTGCTTGTCCACATGCTGGTAGAACATAACACAAACAAGTAGAGTCATCAAAGCATTACTTTGCCACCAGTGGTCAAACAGTCAACAGAGTGCCTTAAGACTGGTTTCACACAAGCTCAAACCTAAATAAAGGCTGAAATTTGCAGCAGCATATTGTGAGGTACTGTTGTGCTTCAAAACAGCAAATAGCATAATACTGACAAAATCCAACCACAATTTTAACTGTGTCCACAGTAAGACACCGAATTATTAAAATCTTGAAAGTGACTTACATTGCTTGCCATGAGTTTTGATCATAGACTGTATATCAAGATCGACGACGCGTCTCCACTTCCTCCCACTATACAAAAATGGAGCTAAAATATCCCGGATACGGGCACTGCCATCTTGCGCTGGTGACGTCATTTGGAGCCAGAGTCTGCGCAGTAGTGATCCGCAGTGGAGGTGCGGTGTTGAAGTGCTGCCATTCGCCCACCTGAACCAATCGCGAGCACACCACAATCAAATCAAACATGACGTCTCACACCATTTTTATAGCATCAAATAACTAATTAAAACCAAACTTATCAGAAAAATGAACACTTGAACAAACATCAGCGTGATAAGAACTACCTAAAATGACAGAAACCATCTTTGGGAACATTTTATTTGATGTGTACTTTGATTTTTCAGTTTGTCCCATCCACTAACATGGAGGGGTGGGGGTTTATGACCTATACTGCAGCCAGCCACCAGGGGGTGATTATGTTTTGGCTTCACTTTTGGAGAGCTGTTATGTCGTCCATTTTATATACAGTCCATGGTTTTGATAGACACTGTCTTTGTCAGAAACTGGTTTAAACATATTAGTTCAGACATTTCATATGGTGAGGGAATTAATGAGTCATGTCCCATTCAATCTTTATGCTGAAACTGTATTATTCTGTCTTCCAGCAGGTATGTTGATGGGTGCCCAGCTGTGTGTAGGTGTGCTAAAGGCTCACTGCTGCTTTGGTGTGTTGCCAGAGGTAGTATTAGTATGTTAGTATTGCCGCTGAACTGAATTCTAAGGTACAGTCCAAGTCTAAACCTCAATACACACAAAGCCAATCTAGCATACATATCAGAACCCTCAGAAATCAACCATCAACCTGGTTACCAGCTTTAGTACATTCACACATAATGGCTTTCTGTAATCAGCAAATACAGAATTCGGCAAGCATATTGTTGCTTGTAGTACAGTGGATGTGTATGTCCACTGGCCTCCGTAGCCGTTAAATACAACAGTTTCCAGGCAAAGTGATTGTATGATAGCAAAAAGAACCCTCAAACAGTAACTCTGCCAACATGAGACATAAAATATAGAGATGCACAGTTATGGAATTTCAGGGCCGATAACTTTAACCGATAATTATCTGTTCGATGTGGCCGATACCAATATGTTTATAGCTAATATTAAATGCAAAAATGTGGAGAGGCCATCATACATATATTTTTAGATAACAAGTTTATTTTTGTAACAACACTCCTGTTTGATGAGCATGTATAGGCTACATCTAACTATAAAGGAAGGAGTCTATGTCCTTTTAATATTCTTGACAACCGTTCATCTACTTGGACTAGTTAATTGTTTCCGAAAGCCCTTGGACTCCACTGTTTAGAAAGGCTTCAAGTCTTTTCCAGTAAACCGGCTAACAGTCCTGTGACATCATCCATCCTCTCCTCTTGTCATAGAACAGGTACTGGTAGAGAGGAGGACTGGCTGGTTGGTCTCAGCCTCAAAAACTACAAGAGTTCAACTCATTTTCAGATACATAGCTAATTAGGCTCAAATATTACATAGTGTTCATTTTTAGCTTGTTCATGACATTTCGCTATTAGCAAAATGAGCTCTGTTCAAGAGTTCAATGAGCCTCCCCTCCATCTCGTGTCCACACAATCCATGGACCGCTTCCCTTTTCAGAGCCCCATTTCCTCGTGCACTCTGATTGGATGCTGCTCTCCTCTCATCTCCAACTCGTCTCCACAGTGCCCCAACTACAAGCGCATCTTGTTTTTGGCTACTCTGAAATCAAACATGTTTTAGAACTGATGTAGCATCTGGGACAGCTCATGACTTGGTGAGGACCCATCTCAGAACCGCTTGAACTAGAGGACCCGTCATGACGGACATGGGCACAGATTTTGGTCTGACTCACGGGTGTTTGTCTCAGATCTAAGAAAATTGTCGGGGACAGACAAATTGTGGAAAAATCACAAGTAAATTTTTTTACATGTTCAAATTGCGTTAAAAAAATTTAATTTCTCGTACTGTCTCCCTTACCAGTGGATTTTGTTTAATTTAGAACCAGATTGACGTCACTAGTCCGCAGACAGGGCTCCGCATTATTGGATGCAATTATCGGCTGAAATTCCATTATCGGAAAATAATAATTTCTTATTTATCGGCCAATAATAAACCAGCTACTGATGTATTGTGCATCCTTAGTAAAATAGACCAAAACTGACCAGTTACAAAAAAAAGGTATTACCTGCAGTTTTCAAGTGTCTGGTGTCCATTTCTAACCTTGGATGTACTACAGTCTGACTGTATTCTCTTGTCAGAGTTTGGTGGATTTGGTTCAGTAAGTGGAAAAATAGAGATTGAGATCAAGATAAACCACGAGGGAGAGGTGAACCGAGCCCGCTACATGCCCCAGAATCACTGCATCATTGCCACGAAGACTCCCACCTCTGATGTGCTGGTCTTCGACTACAATAAGCACCCCTCTAAGCCAGGTTGGATAACTGCTGCTTATATACTTATGACTTATGCATCAGAATGTTCATGGTCCAGTGAATTACACAGCATGAAGGTGAATGCAGGGTGTATTTGTGTGTTTCAGATCCCAGTGGGGAGTGTAGTCCTGACTTGAGGCTGAAAGGCCACCAGAAAGAAGGGTATGGCCTTTCCTGGAATCCCAACCTCAGTGGCAACCTACTCAGTGCCTCTGATGACCATGTAAGTGACTAGAACTAAAAGCTAACAGGGCCCTCGTTTACTGGTTATCCAGTGCAGATAGGAGAATGTGCCAGAAAGAAGGCTCCAAAGGTTTGTGCAGATTGAAAGCAGAGGGAATTTTAAAGACAGTGTGATTATACACAGTCAATGGTGCTGCTGACCAGCTTTCCAGAGCCGTCGATGTCCTTCAGGACAGGTTGGCTGTTGGTCTAGCTCACTGTGTTCCATACTGCCAAACCAGTCCTTCCTTACAGTGATTATCTAAACACATGTCCTGCTTTATTAATTGCCATGTTGCAAACCAACTGTAGCATTCCTTCCCCTCGAGTACCTGGAACTTGGATTCAGTACCACCTCCTGAGGAGCCAAAATCTAGGTTGAGGAACTCGCCCCTAAAGCACGGGGAATACAGTTGAAACAAAAGCAGAACTAGAGACCAGGACTACACCTTAAATGACATGGTGTTAAGTTCCTGTAGTGGAAAAGGCCTATTTGAAGGGGTATTTAAGCACATCTGATTGGGCTGTGGTGGTACATCAGACATAAAAGGAACCACTTCCGCCGACTGTTCATTGCTGCAGCTTCAAACCAGTGAGGACTTTCTTGGAACGAAGTTATGATGAAAAATTGTTGGTATATCCAGTGATGCAGCGCTTTCCCAGCTTATCACTGATCATTGTATCAAGGGGATAAAACATTTATTGTGCTCCCCCTTTTTATTTCAGACCATCTGTCTATGGGACATCGGGGCCGGCCCAAAGGAAGGGAAGATTGTGGATGCTAAGACTATCTTCACTGGCCACACCGCAGTGGTAGAAGATGTTTCCTGGCATTTACTCCACGAATCCCTGTTTGGCTCAGTGGCTGACGACCAAAAACTCATGATGTAAGTGGTTGATATAAATAGGTAGTCAGTGGTCTGGACGGATTCATCAAGTTAAAACTGCTCCATTTTTTTTTTTAATGTCTAACCAAATAAATGATGGCCCTGCTTAATCCTCCACCAGATGGGACACTCGGTCCAACAACACTTCCAAAGCCAGCCACTCAGTAGATGCTCACACTGCTGAGGTTAACTGTCTGAGCTTCAACCCCTACAGCGAGTTCATTCTTGCCAGTGGTTCTGCTGATAAGGTAGAGAAGAGGCAAAAATACACTCTGAGCTAGTCTAAAATTGAATAAATTGGAGTAAATACTTAGTGCAAAGCTTGTTTTGTTTCTCCCAGACTGTTGCACTGTGGGATCTAAGGAACCTCAAACTGAAGCTGCACTCCTTTGAGTCCCACAAAGATGAAATTTTCCAGGTAAGAACTTCAATTGCTTCCATGTGTTATTTATTTGTTAGTCCAATAAGCTTTGTATGAATCTCAGTCTGCAGTTATTAAAATATGTGTGTAATAAACTAACGGCCAACATGGTTCCTAATAACGGTAATAATAAAAAGCTGTCATGGGAACATGAAATTCAATAATGCTGTCAACGTAATCACTTAACAGATCAACTTGTAGTGTAGTGTAGTCAAAGTTAGACTGTGATTGAAAAAAACTTAGAATGTGGCCCTCCAACAATAATATTTGCCCCCCTGGCAAGTTTTGACGTTCATAGTGTACTTCACTGGCCACTCACCACAGGATCTCTGGAGGTCAGCCAGAGTGACCATTGGGTTCTTGGTCACCTCTCTTACCAAGGCCCTTCTCCCCCACGATTGCTCAGTTGGGCCAGGCGGCCAGCTCTAGGAAGAGTCCTGGTTGTTCCAAACTTCTTCCATTTAAGAATTATGGAGGCCACTGTGCCTGGGCCTCTAATGCAGCAGAAATATTTTGTAGCCTTCCCAGATCTGTGCCTCGACACAATCCTGTCTCTGAGCTCTGCAGGCAGTTCCTTCAACCTCATGACTTGGTTTTTGCTCTGATATACATTGTCAGCTGTGAGACCTTATGTAGACAGGTGTGTGTCCAATCAGTTGAATTTACCACAGGTGGACTCCAATCAACGTGTAGAAACATCTCAAAGATGATGTCTGGAAGACCAGACAAGAGGCCATTACAATAGTCCACCCTGCTGTAAATTAAGGCATGAACGAGTTTCTCTAAATCTTGTCTTGACATATAATGTGACCTAGAAGGGAACATGTACAGGTTGATTAATAGGGTCCCAAGAATCGAACCCTGAGGGACTCCACATGTCATGGTGATCCGCTCAGATTTATGATCACCAGTGGCAACAACATAGCCTCTGTTTTCGAGATATGATCTGAACCAGCTGAGGACTGTGCCAGATAAGCCCACTTTTCCAGTCCGTCAAGAAGTATTATATGGTCCATGGTATCAATGTCGAACAGAAATGGTGTACTACTACATTTTGTACTGACAACAGCAGCATTTTCTTTCAAACATTAATGAAGTAGACCACTTTTTATTGTGTGTGGATAACTATCAATAAATCAATAAAAGTCTCTTAGTGTAACGAGGAACACTGTGAGTCATTTTCTTCTTGTATTAATATATAAGCTGAGCTGTTTTCTGAGGAGATCTCTTTACAAAAAGTCCATGCTGCTATACTGCTGTCACTACATTGACCTGCCAGTGACCAACTGTCAAATTCATTAGGTACAATGGTCTCCTCACAACGAGACGATCCTGGCCTCCAGCGGCACCGACCGACGTCTCAATGTCTGGGATCTCAGGTAAAAACTTTCCACCATACCCTCTTAATCCATACCTTTATATGAAACAGTATTGTTAACGTTTTGAGCAAACAAAAGGTGTTTCCTGTAGTAATTTATTTTACTGTATATGGTGTGAATATTTGCCCACAAGCCCTGTTACAATGTGCATAATCTGAATGCCTCAGAATGTAATGATTGTGCAGTTTGACTGCTGAGAAAGGGCTATGGGCAGATATTGATATATACTATATATTTATACACTGTACAGGATATTAATAGAGCACTTACAAGTAACCTTAGAAAATGTAGATATTTTGTTCTGCTCTTAGAATGTGAATACATTTGTTGTGCTGCGGTTTGTAGACATGATCTGATAATGTCGCACCATTCTTATCTATAAATGTCGGTGGATGGTATCAACAAGTAAAGTGAGTAGGTTGCGCGATATTGACAGACAAAATACACTATTTCTGATCACATGACTGATCAGCCGTTTGCGCTGAACGGTTACGCATTCATTTGTTTTTGTCTCCGGACAGCATGAAACATGGCCAACACTAGCTAACATGAAGGAACAATTCAAACTTGCCCAGTAGAAAATAATTCCCAATACATATTTCTTTTTGTGAGTTCACTTAATATTCACTTGACAATTGAATGGAAACACGGCTACTGCTCAAACAATGTGGTTGATATTAGTTTTATAGTGGAAACATCACACTTGACATACAGTACATACGAGTAATTACACCAAATAGACTCAGTTTTTTGTTGGATTTTCTTTTTTTAGTAAAATCGGGGAGGAGCAGTCAGCAGAAGATGCTGAGGATGGCCCACCAGAGCTGCTGGTAAGTGATATCCTAAAATCAAGATTACTGTGTGATTTTCTTCAAATATATCTTTCAGTCATCATGGGATCCTTGGTTATGTCAGTAGTCATAAAACCTTCCTACACTTTAAAAGCACTGCATGTAATACGACTGGAGATCCTTTCAATACTCAGGTGTTGATCAGGTTTGTCTGGCTGCACCTGTCCAGTTGACTATGCCAGTTTTCACTTTCACTTCCACTTAAGTCAATAATACATCACATCAACTGATTGGTCAGTGACATTGTGACTGCATAAAAATAGAACCAGGTGAAACACCATCTCAAATGTTCCTAGTCAGTTTCAAAGCCCTGACCTTTCATGTTTGTAGGGTTTGAACATGTTGGTGGTTCCAAAATCCTGCTTGCCTGTTTCCCTCTGGATGTGTTTCTATATTTCCACATTTTCTCCATCAGTTCATCCACGGTGGCCACACAGCCAAGATCTCTGACTTCTCCTGGAACCCCAATGAACCATGGGTCATCTGCTCAGTGTCTGAGGACAACATCATGCAAGTCTGGCAGATGGTGAATACAGCCACACTCACACACAGTTTATCTTTTTGGGATAGTCAGAATACGAAAGCTCAAGTCCCTCCCCATGCACCAGTTTGCATTTTTTAACAATATTAAACCTGGTAGATCATCAGACCTCAGTCAAAGTGTGGATCTTGATTATCTGATGATAGATGCTCCAAGCTACTTACTGGTTATATTGGCAGATGTTGATGTCCATACTGTAAGATCAATGGTATACCAGAGATATACATATTTCCTCATTCTATAATGAATTAAATAAATAAATGAATAATTGGTAGAGAGGGCATAGCAAGTGAGATGGCTGGCCAGGTAGCTGCTTGCAGCATGTTTCGCTCCAGGCAACAAGGAGGCGGGTCGGGGCACCAAGGGGAAGCTGCATCAGGCCAGCTGGGTCAACAATAATGTTATCACTGTGACCATAGTCACCAGAACTTCTGCCACCAGTTTTTTCAACCCTCCCATTCTATTATAATATAGTGCAGTGGTGGAATGTAACCAAGTACATTGACTCAAGTACTTTGTCTTCATTTTCTGCTACTTTCTACTCCACTACAGAGGAATTTCAGAGGCAAATATTGTACTTTTTATTCCACTACATTTACACCGATCAGTCATAACATTATGACCACTGACAGGTGAAGTGAAGAACATTGATTATCTCGTTACAATGGCACCTGTCAGTGGGTGGGATATATTAGACAGCAAGTGAACATTTTGTCCTCGAAGTTGATGTGTTGGAAGCAGGAAAAATGGGCAAGCGAAAGGATGTGAGCGACTTTGACAAGTGCCAGATTGTGATGGCTAGGCGACTGGGTCAGAGCATCTCCAAAACTGCAGCTCTTGTGGGGTGTTCCCGGTCTGCAGTGGTCAGTACCTACCAAAAGTGGTCCAAGGAAGGAAAACCGGTGAACCAGTGACAGGGTCATTGGTGGCCAAGGCTCATTGATATGAGTGGGGAGCGAAGACTGGCCCGTGTGGTCCGATCCAACAGAAGAGCTACCGTAGCTCAAATTGCTGAAAAAGTTAATGCTGGTTCTGATAGAAAGGTGTCAGAACACACAGTGATCAGGGTGCCCATGCTGACCCCTGTCCACTGTCAAAAGTGTCTACAATGGGCACGTGAGCATCAGAACTGGACCACGGAGCAATGGAAGAAGGTGGCCTGGTCTGATGAATTATGTTTTCTTTACATCATGTGGATGGCCGGATGCGTGTGCGTCGCTTACCTGGGGAAGACATGGCACCAGGATGCACTATGGGAAGAAGGCAAGCCGGCGGAGGCAGTGTGATGCTTTGGGCAATGTTCTGCTGGGAAACCTTGGTCCTGCCATTTATGTGGATGTTACTTTGACATGTACCACCTACCTAAACATTGTTGCAGACCAAGTACACCCCTCCATGGAAACGGTATTCCCTAATGGCAGTGGCCTCTTTCAGCAGGATAATGCGCCCTGCCACACTGCAAACATGGTTCAGGAATGGTTTGAGGAACACGACAACGAGTTCAAGGTGTTGACTTGTCCTCCAAATTCCCCAGATCTCAATCCAATCGAGCATCTGTGGGATGTGCTGGACAAACAAGTCCGATCCATAGAGGCCCCACCTCGCAACTTACAGGACTTAAAGGATCTGCTGCTAACGTCTTGGTGCCAGATACCACAGCACACCTTCAGAGGTCTAGTGGAGTCCATGCCTCGACGGGTCAGGGCTGTTTTGGCGGCAAAAGGGGGACCTACACAATATTAGGCAGGGGTTTATAATGTTATGGCTGATCGGTGTATTTTACAGTTGCATTTGCTAGTTAAGTTTCAGAGTACGATTTAACGACAAAAAAAACCTGTGATACTCCCAACCTTTCCAGCTTGTGAACCCTGACAAAAAGCAGCGTCTGGTTTGGGCCCCTTGGCACATTTCAGACGCATATTAATTGTTGGCAGTTCCACCAAAGTATGGAATATTATGTTATTCAAAAAGGTGTACTTGAAAACAGGATTTTGTATCTGTAAGCTTAGTTTTGTAGTCTTGTACATTTTGTTTTCTGTCTGCAAACTTACTTTATAATCTCAGCAGCAAAAATACTTAAGCGCGTGCACACTTACGGCTTTTGACAGATTTACTGCGTATCTGCAAGAGAGGGAAGGTGGGATCTCCAGCTTCTGACCAATCAGTGTCTTTGGAATCGCTACGTACAACATAGTTGGCTATTCAATACTGTCAGTTAACCATCGTGCTCAGTCAACTCAGAGCTCAGAGTGTGTGTTTGTCATCATACATAAGTTAGTATCATGGATCACGTTAGTTGGTAATTAATTTGGCAAGCTAGCCAACTAACATATCCACTAAGATAGTATTTAACAATGTTTAATAACGTTAGCGAACAAGCAAGCTAAGGTTAGCCAGCTAGCTGTAACTTACCTATGCTGCATGGATCTGGTATTGGTTGCTTTGTAACATTAGCTGATGATACTAATTTATGTATGATGACAAAAGATGTTGATTTTAGCCAACATTAAATGATGTAACAGCGCAAAGCTGTATAACTAACGATTGCTTTCTACTAGCCAAGAGCGATGCGAGGCAGGGGCAGCCAACTAGCTAACTGTAACCTAAGCTAAACTAAGGTTAGCCAGCTAGCTGTAACTTAGCTACATTGCATGGATCTGGTGTTGGCTGCTTTGTAACGTTAGCTGATAAAGTGATTTGCAAACAACAAGGTAGCCAATTTACCAGCCAGATCATCCCCGGGAGTCTGCATGAATTAGCTGGCGTTCTCCACTCAAGGCAGTATTTTGCTGTATTAGCAAGGAAGCTACATGGACTTTGTGTTGGACTCTGTGTTGTGGTGGGTGCCGGCCTAGGTACCAGATATGCTTGGCCTGGTAGATCTGCTTGGGGTCCTGCATTTACAGTTGACGTAACACATTGACACAGCTGATCTACCAGGCCAAGCATATCTGGTACCTACACCGGTTTGTTGACGTTAGCGGACTCAATTTCTAAGCTAACGTTAGCTAGTGTTGCACTCTGTTGACGCTGTAGGAGAGCTGAAAAGAGGCAAGGCACTCTGGAGTGCGCATAAACGTCACATCCTTTGGATTTTCCCGAAAAAGTCCTTTACATAGAAATCAGTCCACAGGCTGTTATAGACGACCAAGAAAGTCGGGGAAGGTCTCATTTTTTAAATGACATAAAGTACCTTTTAATATTGTCATGGCATTGCCGTGCTCCTCGTCAGCCCAGTTTTTAATGGTGGTAAATGTAAGCTGTTTGCATGTCTACAAGTCAGTGTTGTTAGACTCTCCCACCAGTGAGCCAGCAAGAAAGTGAGGGTGTACATTAATGCTTGACCATTGTGTCCTCTTGCTCCCTGTTCTTCTTCCAGGCAGAGAATATCTACAATGATGAGGAGCCAGACAACACCCCTGCATCAGAGCTGGAGGCTCAGGGATCATAACCCAGCTGGGCCCGAGTCCCTCTCCAGGCACGACCCCTCCTCCACTCCCTGAGCTCCAGACCCAGCCCGGCCTGTCATTTCCCTCTCTGGCTTACCTCAAGTGCAAAATGAAAAGTGTGCTCTCCACACCAATGAACAATGTGGAGAGTTACTGACAGCATGGACTCCACCCTTGCTAACAGACAGTTCGATTCAGTCTCATCCTGCTTACACTTCACTATGGCCCAGGTACCCAGAAGCACTTAAGGCCTTGGAATAAGATAAGAGTTAAAATGTTCTACCTGCTCGGGTGGTAGTGTCTCCAGTGTTTCGGGAATGGGGTTTTGTGGTGAAGGGGCTTTGAAGAGCAGAAGACCTTTCTGTGCACAACGTCACTAAGTTACTGATGAGACCAGTTCATTTCAAAGGGCTCATGCAAGGAAAGCATGAAAATGTTATTTTACATTTTGACTTTGGAGTAGCCAGAAAACCACTAGCTAGCAGGCATCCCTCAAGACATTAGTATGTAAGGAAACCTGGACACTAGAAGATGATCTGAGCACTGAAATGCTTTTGGGAGGGACACCTGATCTTCATCCGTCCAAACTGTGTGATTGGTTAAAAGCTAACCATGATGGTCATGTCCAGGGAAGCCTTATTTTCCTACCTGTTAAGCACTAATCACTTCATGGCTGTCCTTTGAAGAAACATTCCTTGCTGCGTTTGCCTCCTGTTCATAGGTACATCAACTCTTCAGTATTTGGCTTGAGTGAAAGGTGTTGGACTAAATGAGTGCACTTGAGGGAAACGCACCTTTCTTTTTCCTCGTCTTTGTGTTCTTACATAATGTGAAATTGCTGCGTTTTGTTTCCTGTGCAACAAATTGCAATAAAACTTTTATAACTTTTCAAAAATAAGTTTCTCAATCATGTAAACCTTTCCTCAGACTGAGGACTGGCTGAACGTCTCATTAGAAATGCTGCACATACGACACCTCACTTTACTCAGAGGAAATGACACAAGACCCAAAAATTACTTAGAGGAAATGAATCCAGTTATTGCAAATTCTACAAAATGTTTATTGAAAAGCAAGACAGGACTATAAGAACATTGTACAATCAAAGAGGGTGTTGTGGACTGTGTTCTTTTTTTTTTTATTATAGTAAAAAATAAAGCTCTCCAAAGCTGTGGTGACTCATGCCTCTTCTTTCACAATTCGTCTCACCTGCAGAGGTAGATTCTGACATTACCTGAGAGTCAATCTGGGTCAACGCCAAAGAAAGAGGGAACATGCTGAAAAGTATTCCCTCGGCTGGGGGCGGGACTAGACCTGTCCTCTACCGGAAAAAAAAAACACGCACACCACCTGACCCTGTGCGTGTTCACGTCGTTCGTTTTGAAATCCACACAATGTGACGTTAAATGCATGAGGAGACATTTAGGAAGTCCAGGAGAAGTCATAGATAAAATCACCCAGTCACACAGGTTATCCAACAGGCTGTTTGTGTACATATCTGTTAGTGAAAATGATTTGTCAGCACCACCCCTGTGATTCTCACCGACTTTAGCTGATGGCTGGTGAGCTGAACAACAGGTTAAACAGTGCTGTGGGAATCTGGACCTTCAGTACACCTGCCCACCGCCTATGATCTCTCAGACACAAAGTTGCCAAAAGGTGCTGATCTTGGATCAGTCTTGTAATTATACCCACAAATGAAAGACTGGGATTCCAGTTAAATGGGGTTAGCAGATCGCTGCATCGAGTATGAAGTGCTATGCTCAAAATATCGGGCCTGTTGCAGAACAGTAGCTGCATCATGAGCTAGTGCCTGGGTAACAGAGCTAGCAGGGTTAAAGATTTGACAAAGGTGCCCCAAAAGTAAACTGTTGAATGAAAAGAAAATATGCAGAGAGGATGCGAGTGTGTGAATGGAATTTGATTCGAGGGGATACGCCCCAAAACCGAACGCAGAAATGATTCGTTTCACTAGTAGAACAATCCCACAATGAGAAACAAGATCCAGAACTGGATTTGACCCTGCTGATGATCGACTTCCGACATTCACCATATCAGGTCTCTACACTGCTGACTTTCCTCATGTACAATAACTGCAGCTCCTGTAATAGCTCCTATTGATATGCATCACTGATGGAAACCAATTTATTTTTATTCAAACGCGTTAGGAAAGCAAATCACATTGTTTTCTTCCAGTAGAAAGTTTCAAAGATGACAAGGTCCATTATTCAAACACAATTTACATAAAATAATTGTCCCGTGGACGAAGGCGTTTCAGAACTCCTGACTGGGCTCGTCTGTTCACCCCGTCGAGCTGACCATATGGAAATCAAATGACATAGTTCATTAAAAGACTAATTGATTGCCGAAAGGCAGATTTAAATCAAGTGACACATTTCACACATTTGCTGAGCTTTCAGCTCTTTACATCATTTTAGTTGTCTCTCAAGTGGACAACAAGCAAGCAACAAAATAACAAATGTCTTCCTCTGTAGCATTCACTTTATGTTTCAGTTTTCCATATTTTAGTCATGGTGGGATTATTCCAAAACCAGATTGAACTATTTCCTAGGAGGGACACAAAACAAGTAAAAACGAAAGTTCTAATCCTTGAGATTTCAGTCCTGGTTGATTTGGTGACACCTGTGGTAACCAAAGGGAGTTTTAATAATGCATATCCCAGAGTTCAGTTCAAAATGGAACGTGGATCGACCACTGGGCCCTCGAGTGTGAACTACAGCAGGAGAGCAACTTGTGTATCCATAATAACCACATCACACGTTTCTATTAAACAAGACTGCCAACACTGTCGACCGATACAGTACTGCTAAACTCATGACCGAATGTTGACATGAAATGCACCTTTGGACTGGGTTCTGTCTTCTACATCGCTTCCAGAACGTGCTGAATCGTCTCCTGTTAACCCCTTGTGTGCAGCGTATTGGGGTCATTGTTGGGAAAAAGTGGTAATATTTTAAGAGTGAAGTCATAATGTTGCAACATGTCATCTATTTTACCAAATCTAATCATAATAATTACCTGATGTTTTGAAGCAAAATATAACTTATTATATTAATATCATAATATATATTAAATATAAATTTTTCCTTATAACATAATGACTTTATTCTCAAAACATTATGGCCCTTTTCTCAAAATATTTAACGTTTATTTTCAAATCCCCCTCACCACCAGTGGCCCTAATACCATTGTATGATTTGAATTATAAGGTGAAAGCCTACTATGTAGAGAGGAAATTACAGAATGCAAATCCATTAATTTCACCCATAAATAGCAACAAAAATGGGGTTTGATACAAAGTAATCTTAAGGATTCTAACTTCAAAGACAGAGCTTCAGAAAAAACTGCGACCACCCAGTAATCGTCTGTCAACCATCCCAAAACTCAGTCTGGTGTCATACCATCAATTTCATCCTTGCTCTGCAACTCCACATCTCCATGACCCAATAAAGCAACAAGATAAAAACAGATGTGACTTGTAAAACTAACTCTTGAAGCTACAGTCAATTTAGTGGTCGTAGCCACCCACTGGAGGTTCAACTTTAGCCCTTTTCAGACATCTGTTTCACAGGCAGACTGAGGGAAATCTTGTTCTAAAGACCCATCTGTTGGCGAACTGGTAGAGCTAGAATTTACCTCCCAAACACTGCCGTTCAGCTGAGGGAAGATCAGCTCTTAAGTGGCCAACAGCCTGTACAGGTGGCCATTTATTAAGCTGGTTTTGGTCAAACATGGGGCAATTATAAAAGTTCAGCTTTGATGAACTTTGCCATGCGAATTTGCACCACTGTGCTGGTGCTGACCTTTGAGGGAACCAAATCCAAAATAGGGGAAGCTATCATATTAGCTGTGTCACGCCAAACTATTTTATATAACCCTGCTCTGCCGGACGATAAACTGCTCCAGATGTGGTCTGCAGGAGCTGATGGTATAAAACGTTTTGTCCAGTTAGCAACCAAGTTAGGAAGTAGGACTGTCACTATTTCCAAAACTCAAGTTCAAACTAATTTAAACTTACATTTATTTGAATGAAGCCCACAGACTAATCCTGAACACTACTGCAGAATGAATGTGGTTCATTTGCGGTGCCTCGTCTACCTCGCCTGACTGACGAGCTCAGCCTCACATTTATCCAGAACTTTTCCATCGTTGGTGTTCAATCCAAACATCCAAACTGCTTCCACACACACATTTCTTCTCAGATGGTTTGGTGTCATCATTATCTTTTCAGTTGCTAGTTTTCTCTATTTTGCATTAGCAAAGCGAACAACAATAGCCTAGCTTACTGACAGAGCACGCGTGGGTCAGAGCAGCATTTTAGGATCGGACTATTAAGGCACGGCCTGTTGGGCTAATGCACTTCAGAACTTTGAATTCAAACTGATTAAAGATCAAATATTACATTTTTTCAGATAAAAAAGTGACAACCCTACTAGCTAGCTTGCTAAATGTAGTTAGCCAACTGGCCAGCTTGGTGGGCCATTGTGGCTGGCTAACGTTAGTGCGTTCCCAGCTAATTAGCATGTTGTAGGTTAGCTCGGCAGCTACAGTAGCTTATGAACTGTCACAGCACCACCTATTTCACGTCATGCAGATTCAATTTGCTGTGAGTTTCTGCTCTAAATGAGAAAATAAAAACATAACTTTTTTTTGATCACATCATATCACAACGTGGATCAGTTTAATACCCTGTGGCCAATACAGATGTCAAACGAGCCCAACTCTGACTTTGCACTTGTTCTACACTACGTCCCATTTCCTCTTCCAGCTTTTCATATCACTATATCTGACTGGAAGGCTACATTAATAAAAGGTGACCTATGACAATATGCATGTGATATAACCACTTTTGAATTTAATCAAACTAGAATTCCCAATGAGACATATGACACTACAGGGAAGAGAGGAAATTAAAGGCTAATTTGACTTTGAACAGCTTCAGTTTGACTGCATGGAAATTCCCTATGAAAATACAGTTATGGTAGAAAACGGAGTACGAAGTGCTCGTCACAAAGCCAATTATTACAACCAATGTAAACATGGGCAACTTTTAGAATACAATCCTTAATACAATCATTTTATTCTTCTTAAACTATCACACAAAAAAGATATGGGTTCAGTTTTCATGTAGAGACCTAGAATTAAAAAAGAAAAGATATCCATTAAACTCAAAATCAAATTCTGGCTAGTTATGGAACTAGGCTGGAGGTGTGTGGAGCCCTCCTATCACACCCGGCCTTCTCACCTACACATACAGGCCGTGTAGGCTCGTTCAGTCCTGCTGTGTGGTTGGGGTTTCTGCAGACAGGCTGGTTGTTGTCGTCGTAGCAGTAGTGGTTTTGTCAGTAGCAGTCGGTGTGGGGTCCATTTCAGGGGGTCTGGGAGCTTGGTGGATGCCCTCTGTCTCCAGCCCATCGCACCGTGCCGTGCCCTCCTCCTCATCCTCCTCCTCCTCTTCCTCCTCCTCCTCCCCAGCTGAAGGCTCCCGTGGCTGGGCTTCAGCAGGTGCTGTGGTCCCTTTGTCTCCCTGCTCCTGGAGGTGGCTGAGACGGCTATTGAGGTCGTTCCTCTCCTTCTGCAGGGCTCTGCACAGCCTCTCCAGCAGCTCCAGCTTCCCCTGCAGGGCCTTGAAGTGTCCGTCACGCAGAGTTTTCTACAACACAACACAATGAGCGTCAACGTTCACTTTTCACACAGGAAACAGTAGTTTGGAAAAAGCATAAGATAGAGGATAAATTATCTTATGTCCATTATTATGTCAGAGCTTTCAATCACATCTCTCTCACCCCTTTCCCACCAACACGGAACAGTTCCGTTCCGGTTTGCGCATCCAAATTTTGAACCGTTTGGAGCATTTCAACCAAAAATAAATTAGTTCAGAACCCAAAAAGTTGGTTCCCAGCTGGAACCAAATAATAGCAGGTTATCTTTGACCTGAAGTGCTAACCGTGACGTCATCAGTGGGTGTGTCATATTCTACAGGTTGGAAAGAGGATGGAGAAGGCAACAATGGTCTATGGTCTACTATGGTAACAATCTTCTACATCTTCTTGTCATTAATAGTTGATCCATGCTTGTTTTTGGATAAAAACAAATCTCTATAATAACAAAACAAAAGCTTGCAGCTAATCAATATGATCCACCATCTTGCTCCTACTGTTTACTTCCGTTGTGCAACGCCCTCCGTTGACGTATCCTTGATTACAATGGTTCCACTCAAAACTGGTGGAAACACGGACTGGTTCACTAGATAGCGCCAAGGTTCCAAGAATCCTGAACGGAACCAGTTCAAGAACCAGAGCTCATTTGGTGAAAAGAGGGCATCAGTGTTGACACTGACCATGAGAGACTGAAAGCTGTGCAAAAAGCTAGTAAGTGGACCTTAAGTGATGCTTGTCAAATTGTTTCATGGCTTTGTTAACATAAAGGAAATCAAATGAAACAGAACAGAATTCCCTTTTCTAGATAAAAAGGCAATTTTGACAGATAGTAGAACAGAAAGACAGGAAAAAAAGTTCCTGTGTTTAACAGCAACAAAACTCATTCACAATCACAAGGAACATAATTAATACAAAATCCTCCTTAGAATCAGCCTCGACAGTAGAATGAATGAGTAGAATGAGTAACTGCGTGTTTAGACAGAACACAAAGCAAATTTCAGAGGCACCGCAATTGCATACAAAGTCACTGGAAAGACGTGATTAGATGCATATTCCAGACCTGCCAACCTTGAAGAAAGTCTTGGAGTACCACCTTATGCTGAAAAAGATTTCAGCTCATGTATCTGTACAGCCGTATTGCTTGGCAGTTTGGCTACCAGTGAACATGGTCAGCTACAGGTAATGGCAAATTGTGCTCAATGATGAAGTTTGTGAACAGTGTCTCTGCCCAGATTGGCCACAAATCCTGTTCTCTGAAAAATTTCGTGTTGCTGGTGTTTCGGGACTGACGCTGTTCCCTTCCATACGGCGTCTGCAGTCTAACAAGTGTGAGTGTGTGTGTGGGGGGTATTTATTGTATTATTTTTATCCATTACTGTCATAGTCCTATTGTCAGAAAATATAATTTAACACATCTCCCCCCATAACATCGTACACCAACATGACCACTTATTAGTTATGTTAGTTATTTTCATTCTGGGGATATACCTGAATTTATAGCTAGTATTGTCATTTTTGTTGTAATTGTATCCCTTTTAATTCACAACACTTGCCAATACATAAACATTGCTCTTAAAATGCACATCATTCGATGTCTAATTAATAAATGCTGATCCTTGATGACTGGTGTCAATATCAGTATTGCCGACTGTGCAGAATGCATGGTGAGGAAGTCTGGAGATATGGAGGCATGGCCATCTCTCCCGGTAACTTTCTAGGAATTTCTGTGGTGCGTGCACTGCCATGATCTGCTCCTCTCATTACAATTACGCATTTGGCTGCAATAATTAATATTACGAATACTATGAAAAGTCACGTTTAACCATCTGCAACAATATAACTTACTTTGCCAAGTAAGATGAATGGTGACCAAGCAAGCTAGCTTTCAAATACGTACGTAATGTTAGGCTAACATTAATTTAACTCAATTCACAACGTTCCACCCCCCACCTCCCAGTCCGTTTACCTTAGCAAATGAGTTCAAAGAACAGCCCTCACTTGAGGAACTGGAGTGAGGAGGGGGACGAGAGGGATAAAATCAAGGCCAAGAGTGTTGCTGTCGATTTGCGGATCCTAGTTACTGTCTCTTGAAATGACATTACGCATTTGTTAATCAAATCAGAGTGTAGATCATAAAAGTCACCTCCTCGGCCATCTGCAGCAGGGCCTGGTTGTTACTCTCCCATTTGGTCCTCCACTGTGTCGTTTCCTTCTCCAGCTTCTTGATCTTCTTGGTCATCTGAAGGTAAATGCAGAAAGTTAACAGCTAGCAGGGAAACCAGTGAAACTAACCAACAGGAAGTCAGTCACTCAGTCACCTCACCTTCTCCATCTCTTGTCTGAAAGTGGTGAAGACCTCGTTGCTTTTAGCCAGAGTGCTCTGAAACTCCTCGAACTTGTCCATGTACAGGGAGAGCTAAGAGACAAGAGACCTTTCAGCTGGGTTGATTTACACAAAGGGAAACACAAGGCTTCCTTCTAGTCTGTTCCCAGTAAATAGCTACAGCGTTTTTGTCTGTGTTTCTGATCCACCAAGGAACTGTGTGTGTGTGTGTGTGTGTGTGTGTGTGTTTCTGACTTACTTTCGGGGACACATTTCAGACTAAAGACCAGTTAATTGGGGATGGCTTGTCCAATTGGGGACAAAAGCCAGGTCCCCAACAGGGAAAAATTTGATTTTTGGTTCAGTGGTTAGGGTTTGGGCAAGTCTCCAGGAAATTAATGCAAGTCTATGTAATGTCCCCAAAAGTGACCTATGTCAATGTGTGTGTGTGTGTGTGTGTGTGTGTGTGTGTGTGTGTGTGTGTGTGCATGCTCACCTGTTGTTTGAGCTGTGTTTCTTGCTCCTTCATCAGCTCGCACTTGCGTCTAGACTCTGTGGCATCCTTCAGCAGCTGAAGCATCACAGTACAGTCAGTTGTACACTTTCAGTACCAACATGATCCTGAATACTGTTTAATGCCTAAGATTTCATTTCTGCTCAACTACTGGCTATTTACTGCTGGTATAAAACTACAACAGGCCGTGAGAAAAACAACAGGCACTCTGTGTACTCACAAAGTCTCTCTCTCTCTGCTGCTTCTCCTCCACTTCCTTCATCATCTCGGTGATTCTTTGCAGCTTGGCGTCCATCAGCTGTTGCTGCAGCTCCTTGTGCTTGAACACCTTGTCTATGTGCTGCCAGAGGGACACATCAGATTTCTGCTGTGAGCAACCGTGATCATAACCCATAAACTTTGCATTTAAAGCTCTGTTATCAATGAAATTACAGTTTCTGGACAACCACAATGTCTTTGTTTGCAGTGGAGGTCTTAAAGGGGCTCATGCATGAAAACACTGCTTTATCTGCTGCTTTAAAACACACCTGCTGGGCATTGTTTGAATTTGCTGTTTGGTAAAGTTCTTTTCTGTAGCAGCAGTGACACACTAGCCAGATTTTGTACCCATGCCAAAATTTACTTTTTGTGATACCTTACTTCACTAGGTATTACCTTAGCCTGTGCGTACCATGTTGTGTATGCACAGGCTAAGGTTGTCAGGTACTTCTGGCCAGTCTTACCTCCTCTCGGAGCTCGTATTGCTCAATGAGCTTTTTGAGCTTCTCGGCCAGCTCCATGTTCTCCTGCCTCAGCTTGGTGTTGTGGGAGCTGTGCTGTTCCATCTGCACCTCGATATCACTCAAGGTCATCTGGAAGTGCAGCATGGCCTCCTTCCGCTGCTCCTCGTACTCCCTGGACCGCTGGGCATTCTCCTCCTGTCAGGTGACACAAGGGGGAATGAGAGGACATCAACAAGGAGTTTAAGAGAGGAGAGGGAAATCTGTGCTCTTCACACTAGCAACAAACATCATATAAACATAGAAGCACTGCACCTTGGACTGCACTAAAGTCAATTTAAACTAGAATTGCCATCCCACAGTTGTATGCCTCTGCCAGCCAGACAAGTTGCAGTTTACATCAAAGTCTTGTTTGCAGTCACGTGACTGCAAAGACGCTCAAAATTCAGAATAAGGCAGGAAAGTGAAAGGCAGAGTAGTCGAAATGGAGAAATGAAAGCCCGTACTGTGATTGTTTACTCGTGTCGCCCCAGACAACAGGTGTGTGAAATCTAGAATCGCCCAATTTATTCAAATTATTCAAGTTATGGCTAAAAACCTATTTTGACCTTTGAGTCAAAAGTTCAATTTAATTCAGTTTTATTTATATAGCGCCATATCATAACAAAGTTATCTCAGGGCACTTTTTCGAATAGAGCAGGTCTAGACCGACTCTTTATATTTACAGAGACCCAACAGTTCCCACCATGAGCAAGCACTATGCGACAGTGGCAAGGAAAAACTCCCTTTTAACAGGTAGAAACCTCGAGCAGAACCAGGCTCAAGGTGGGCGGTCATCTGCCTCGACCGGTTGGGTTGAAGGGGAAGGGGGGAGCGGGAGAGAGAGAGCAGGAGGAAAGAGAACATACAGCAGCTCAATACAGCATAGATATGGTAATGGCATTGATGTTAACACCAACAGAAACAACACCAAGAGCAACACCATAATAGCAATACCAATAACAGCAACAACAGCAATAGCAAAAGTGTCACCTATTCAGTGTCCGACCAACTGTGAAACATGGTCCTTCTGTTCCTGAGTTATGGTGTTGAATAATGGCCAAAAAGGACATTATGATGTCACAGTGAAGTTGACCTTTGATGTGAAATGTTGTCATACTTACCGCATCAATTCTTGAGTTATGGCCATGAACGTGTTTTGTGAGGTCACAGTGACCTTGACCTTTGACCACCAAATTCTGATCAGTTCATCTTGTGTCCAAGTGGACGTTTGTGCCAAATTTGAAGAAATTCCCTCAAGGCGTTCCTGAGATATCGCGTTTACGAGAATGGAACAGACGAATAGACAATAGAGGGTGGGACCCACCGGGTCGGGCCAGGTTCAGACAAAAATTTAGAAATGATGTTCTGGTCCGGTCATGTCATACTTGACATGGTGCTTCCTGTTCAGTGCGTGGGTTTGTTATTTATGTGACAACGCATGAATGCAACAGAGACGGTAAATATTCATGTACGGAGGACGTCAAACTAAATTTGTCATTGGAGAAGTTTAAAACTGCAGAAAACCATGCAGGGAAACGATGGTATGGAGGCATTTGGATTAGCTTCAGCTTACATTAACTGCGTCAGGCTCAGGTCGGATTCAGACATTAAAAACAGAATGCCTGCCGGGTTCGGGTCGGGCTCAGTTACTACTCTCTCGGACATGGGTTGGGTTCGGACAGAAATATGCGGCCTGTGCCACACTAACGGGCAACCCGAAAACATAAAACGGTCCTTCAATATCAGAAGGAGGCAAATTTATCCAAGAAGAACCAAATGAAAGTTGACAGTGACAAGAATTAAAGGAGCATCCGTGTTATTGAAACAAACACCTCATCATAATCTCCAGAAGTTCATCCATCATGTTAGTAGTAAACTAGTATCTGGATGTGCACTGGATGAAGACATCAGACCTGCCAACCTTGAAGAAAGTCTCGAAGTACCACCTTACGCCGAAAAAAAATTCAGCTCATGTACATCTGTACAGCTGTATTGCTTGGCAGTTTGGCTACCAGTGAACATCTTGTTAAATATTGGTCCAGCATGGTCAGCTACAGATAATGACAAATTGTGCTCAACGATGAAGTTTGTGAACAGTGTCTCTGCCCAAATTGGCTGCAAATCCTGTTCTCTCACTCTTTAGAGAGATAAATCGTACCAGCGTACTTTGATGTCAAAATGCTACTTGCTATGCAAAATGCGTACAGGTTGGGAGGTCTGAGACATATTCGCCCTTCTGACACTTTCCACTGTATTGGTCATGACTTTAGGTTCTGAAAATATTTATTTTTAGGTTGTCTGCCTTATGACCGTGCAAGAGCTGCTGGTTACTGTCAAGCCATGACAGGAGATGGAGATGACATTGATGAATCCAGCTGCAGCAGGTGGTAGGAGGTGTACCTTCAGGGTCTTGTTGTGTCTCTGCAGCTCCCTACAGAGGCTCTCCAGCTTGCTGCGGGCCAGGATGGCCTTGCTGTGCTCCCCCTGCAGGTGGATCTTCTCCTTTACAATCTGAGACTGCTTCTTCTGCAGGGCTTTCAGCCGCTTCTGCATGCAGCGGCTCTCCTCCAACTGAACACACAACACACACAGTCAACATGAAGAAGATAACATTCTGGTTAAACCTGGTGCCTTTCTTGGATAATAAATTTATTTGGAAAATGACGGCCTATTAATTGTACATGTAATTTGCATTTGAAAACAGGAGCCAAAAAATGACTGACATCCTTTATAAAAGACAGGGGAAACTCCCATGGTGAAAGGTAAATCTTCACATATAGTTAGTGGACAAAAGCAGACAGACAGCTGGAAAGTTTGCTTTTGTTTTCACTTGTGACCATGCATTACGCCCCCTGAAACCACTTCCAAGACTTTTGTTGACAGGTATCTTTCAAGTCCACATTTAAGCATGCAAAATTGGGAGAGGATGTTTGTTAAAGATGGACATGACAGACACAGATAATCATGGTGCATGTTAGAGCTGGAAAAACAGCCCATTAATGGATTAGTCGATTGACAGAAAATGATAACTGATTTAGTAAACACAGTAAACCATTTAAGTAATTTTTTTAAAACAAAAATGCTACAAATTCTATATTTTCTGGTTCTCTTAGTCTTTATGAAAATAATCTAAACATCTTTAGGTTTTTGACTTTTGGTCAGACAAAACAAGCTATTTGAAGGCGTCAACTTGGGCTCTATTTTCTGACATTTTATCTGATAAAACCTAAGTTGTTAAACTGCAGTTTTTCTTTTAATGTCGAAGTGGAAACAATTTTCTACACATCTAGAAAATGTTTAATCCACTAGACTGAAATACTTTAGACTTGAGGACATTTTGCAACTCATCCAAAAGGCTTCTTCAGTTCTGCTGACATCCCAGGCATTTAAACCTGACACACAAATCACTGGAAGTTGCAGAATTAGTTGAAAAGGGGCAGCTGTGGCTCAGGGTTGGCGGTTCGATCCCCACCACCTCCTGTCCACATGTCGAAGTGTCCTTGGGTAAGACACTGAACCCCAGCACCCTGCGTGGTAGATCGCTGCCATCGGTGTGCAAGTGTGTGCATGAATGAGCGGCAAAAACCTTGTAAAGTACTTTGTATAAAAGCGTTATATAAATTTAGTCATTTACCATTCAAAAAGAAATGGGAACATTTATGTTAAATACACTTTTATCCCAGATAATCAAACTTAATCTGACTGAAGTGCCATTTTGTTTTCACTTCATTATTCACTATTTCTGTTTGTGGGGCTAACCAATCATCCTGGCCAATCAGCAGTGAGTGAGCTATCTGTCTACGTCATTTTCAGTCTAAAAAAAGCCATCAGAGCGGTTGCTAGGAGACTTTAAATAATGTTTGTTAAAGACAGCCATTAAGAACATTAAATGATATTTAGCCATATAATGAATTTCTGAGGAAACTATTTGATTTGTATATAAACTGCTTTGCTTTCTCAGGGTTTTTCAGGTTATATCTGACTAATGATTATATACTGTCATGAACTGTTCAATAAAAGTTTTTAAAAAACGTATCGCTTATCACGATGAACGAAGAAATATGTCGATTTAAGGAGTTGTTATTTTTGGAAGTCGACTTTCTGTCACATCGATCTCATCAGGCTTGGTACAGGCCAACGACGCCCCATTCTTAATCCTGCCTGTAAAGCTCTGATTGGAACCCAGGTATCAGCCATCAGTGAGCACAACACCAGACTGCTGTGAATGGCTGATATGTGTCCAGCTGCGATCAGAGGTCTGGATCAGGCTAGCTTCACCCAGAAGGTTCAGCAGCTGGTTAGTCAGTCAGTGTTAGAGGCCTCAGAATCTGTCTGGCTGTTCAAATGAAGATTTTCACATATTGAGCTTACCAGGTCGGCATATTTCTTGCACAGAGCAGCCAGTTTCTCCTCAGGAGTGGCTAGAGAGTTCAGGGCTTGCATCAAAAGCACCACCTCCTTCCCTGGAACATAAACCACAATGAAATGAGAACAACTGAATGTACAGGGATGCTTTCACTGTACAGCAATGCTTGTAAGATACATTGTGGTGTTCCTACCAAAAGCCTTGTCCTCTCCAGTCTTGGGGTCTCCTCCGGGGTCCAGCTCTGCCTCCCCTAGGTCACTGGGACTGTCTTCTCTACCTGGAGTTTCCCCCCTCTCCTCCTCAGCACAGCACAAGCCCAAACCAAACTCTGCAACCTCCTCCTGACAACACACACACACATCCAAATGACTACAAAGGAGCTGTACCGTCTCACTGAACAGCTCTTTGAACCAGGCACTTTTCACTGAGCAGCTCTAATAAAGAAGCTGGGGGTTCAGTGCCTTGCTTAATGGCGCCTCAAGGTGGCTGCTGCTGGAGGGAAATGTTACTCACTACACACCTTTACTTCACTTTTCCCACCCACATTTTTCCAACTGGTCTCAGGTTTCAAATACATGACATTTGTCACCTATATGTTACCGTAGGGCTGGGTATCTAACATCAAGACTTTTTGGGTTTGTAGCACAGAGTATCGACAGCTGACAAGTACTGAAATGTCTGGTCAGATTCTTGTTTACATATTTTCTGGTCAGACAGTTCCTGATTTCAACTCAAATTTTGACCGTTTAACCCAATTTCATGGAGGCAGAATGTTACATCCTCTTGTGTTTAGACAACATTTAACATATGAGAATTTTGGCTTCTTTTTTTTTTACATAAAAAAAGTATTGTTTTGGTATTGGTACCAAAACTCAGTAGTGTTACAGCACTACTACTAAAAAATGAATAGTTACTTTTAGAGAAACAGTAGCAGCATATTCATTACCACTTGCAACTTACTGAACATTAAACAAAGAGACACTCGACAGTAACATTAATGACAAATAAGAGAACATCCACAACACAATAAAAACATGCTGATAGCGTTTACCTGACATGGGCTGCCCAGGTCGGGTGGAGAATCACTGCCTCCCACTATTCTTCTTGTGGCCACATCAATCTCACAAACTCCTGTTGTCTCCATTAGTCCTGATCACAAGCTAGAAAACCACAGTAAACCAGAATTGTTAGAAAATATGAACGAGATTGTTGCATGACCAAATACGTGTGTCTAGTAATGAGGAGTGGGAGTGTCAGACTGCATAGAGTGTGTGGTGTGGGTGTGCTGCTTCAGGTACTAGTGAGGCGATGACATATGATGCAGAAATTCAGTTTGAATAACACATCCGTAAGGCTTATCAGACACCAAAACACTGCCCAGCGGTCTATAATACTAGGAGACAGGATTTTACAACTCTGGAAAGTTATCACCATTCTCAAAGTTTGCCATACCAGCTGGATTCAGTCTGGTCAGGAGTCAGTACTTTAAGATTGGGACTTTGTAAATCAAAACTTTGCCTTAATAAATACAAATTATGGAACAGTAATTATGAGAGACTACATAGAGTATCATGCCTAGGGTGTTAAGATTATCCTGATACTAAGAGACTCCTGCAGACTATGCACACTGCCCATGTATTTTCTGAGGTATTTCTGATTCACCATTTGACATAAAACTTGAGGAAATAACTGATTTATTTTAGTAATACTTTTACTATTAAAAAAGTAAAATCATAGGATCCTAATCGCAGCTTTGAATTGTATGGGTTTTGTATTAATTACAAATGTATCTGTCCTTTCTGTATCGGACTGCGTACAGAACATTGAACAGTCAGAGGGAGAGAGACACCCTCCTACTAACAGCAGTATTTCCTTCAGGGCTGATAGATATGGAAGCAAAGACATGATGACTGTGCTACAGGCTAACCGCACCAGGGCAGTTACATTAGATTCCCACTCCGGCCAGCCATGCCCGCAGTGTCAAAAGTGCAACTTCTCAGAACATGTCTCAGCTTTTACAGTAATTGTGGCTGTTGCCATGTCACAAAACCTGATTGAGAGAAATAAGCTTATAACGTTGGTACTGTCTTAGCAATGCAATAATACTTTATCAACAGCAGACAGCAAAAGTCAACCACGTGTGTGGTAGGAGCGACTTTATCAGTTGTCTCAGGCCTACAAACACCAGCGTTTAGTGCCGTCCTTCTAGGTTAACCAGTTAGCTGTTAGTCCAACAGCCTCACATTAAAGGACTCCAACAGCAGAAGGTCGCGAGACATTTCATGCTAAGCTAACGCTACATAACGTCACGACAGTGGAGTGACAGGACAGGTAACTTACGGAAGCTAATGACAATCTTGTTAGCTTACCTTGTCGGCTAATTGGTGTGTAAGATTTAAGCTAACAAAAAGGAACAATCTTTAATGTTTTTTAAAGTCCGAACGTTAACTTAACTCGGCTGTCGAACACTGGCATAACGTTAACGAGTGTTGCTGTTGTGAAAGCTGCCTGTATCGTGGAGCCTTGGGAGCTGAAGAGAGAGGTTAAGATCCCCATCGGCTCTCAGAGCTAACTTCGCAGCAGTTTTCCTGCGAACAGGAACAGACACGCAAAACACGTAACCTAGCGGCTATAACGTTAGCTGCGTTGCTAACTTGCGTGTTATTCGCTCAATAGGAAGGAAACTTTAGGAAGATCTCCTTTGAGAAAACGAAACAGCTTTCTTACAACTTATATCCCCTCAAAAATACACAACATTGCCTGTAGTGCATTACATAGGATGTTTGAATGTTAGCTACTAACGTCAACCAACTTCAAAAACTTGAAATAATATAGAGATGCGCATCAATTTAAGTATAATACTAAAGCCGAATTGACAGACACTACGTTATACATTTAAAAGGGTCTAATGAAATGCAATATTAGCAATGTGGTGTTGCAGATTGGCAAGGTAACCGTAAACTTTACAAATTGTAAAGGGAGTCTTGTGTGACGTTCCATCGACTAAGGACAGAACGGCGCGTACGGTTCCTGGTCATGATAGCCACTTAGCTAAACGCACAGCAAGCACTTCATCATTTATCTCTGCTGACTATACTGCAGTGTAGGTGTGTCTATTCGGACATACCAGGTGTTCCTTGGATGGTAAAGAGCGCTGCTGGTTAATTAACACCAGTTAGCCATGGGAGTGTAAAGCTAATTTCCATCCTAAGCTAACATTGGTTTGCTATTGTTAGCCGGGCTAAGCCTGTGCTAACAGCTAGTTGGTGGCTAGCCCTGCTGACTAACACTAGAAGTGAACTTTACTTCGGCAAATACCAAACGTGTGATAGTGAATGCAAAAGCTACACGCTCAGGCTGATAGGTCACATACTGCGTTAAAATTGGGTTAAATCAGCACGATACAATACCAGTAAAGCAAATATGTTGCAGAAATAGCTAGAGCGTTTACCTGTGTGTTTTCACTGTGGATGGAAGCAGGACACAGTTATAAAGCTAGCTTGGACTGTCAGATAACAAGTAAAACGTCCGGTTAAGCCTTTTCAAAATATAGGCTAACTGTGGTCGAGCGTGTCCGAAGGTCGGATTCTTCTAGTAAAACATCAACATTTTTATTCCATAATTTATAAACCGCTTGTACTAATATTTATTGTCTTCTGGAACATTGTTATAACCATTTTTATCTCATTATGTGTCTGTTCTCCTGTTAAGCAGGCCACAAAAGAGATTTTCGACAGTTCCACTGTTTCTCCACTGTTCTTAAATCACAGGTATACTCTTTGCTATTGTTGCAGTCGTCTGTAGTATGTGATGTAAATATCCCATCTAATTAAGATGAAATTAAGGATAATATTAATGCACCTTACAGCAAATATACACAAACTGTGCCATACCCATCATACGTCATTGTAACCCTCTTGCACGCTATTAACTTGACGCTTTTAATTTGAAGGTAGCATCCTCGCAATTCTGGTAGTAATCTGACTAGCTTGATGCACCTAAAGTCAAAAGCAAAAGCAAAAATCTCTCTCAGAGCTCCTCTTTTTCTGGGACGTCAGAGGGGAGGAATTGTGGGAATTACGGTTCTTTGAAGGGAGCCTGATCTTATGGCTCATTTCCGAGATTCTTTCAAAAGAGCGTTTCCTTTCTTTTTTTTTAGGGGTTGGTGGTTACTAGTTTTATCTGCAAAATAATCACTTGGATAATGATAGGGTTTGGATCAGATTCAAACTTAGACATCCCACCAATATAATTTCATTTGGCATGTGTGGACTAGGTTTAGCAGCACTAAATGACTCGTATTGCCAGACGTGTTGAAAAGAATTGGATCATTCGCTAACGCAACATCACTAGGAGGAAAACAATAGCCACTTGATACCCAATCCCAACAACAATTACAAAAACTACTTACTTACAGTATCTAAGCCACTTCATCCAATTAAAGTCATCTTCTTCTTCTTGTAACAGCAACCTTTTATGTTGACATAAAAGAGTTTGGAAGTGAGTGGCGTTGTGAGATGACTACACAATTCCAGTGGTGCTCATTGTTTTTTTCCTTCTGTAAATAGTATGAACCAAATAGAAATGATAAATACAGTACGTAGAGTCTGCAGAGAATTGGGAAGTCATTTTAGAAAGCAAAACCAAATAATCACAAAGGAACAACTGTGGAACTGTGGAAGTTGAGCACCAGAAGGATTATACTTTCTTCAGAAGTCCTGAAGTTGCTCCCTGTATGAGTTTGGTTTACGTTTGGAATGCCAAAGGCTGACATTAATGTATTGATGGCCTGCTATATTGGTTTTGGTACAGCTGGATGATGGGTGCTTTTGCACAATACATTTAAGAAGTAACTATTACCAGTTTAAATTTAGATTTTTGCCAATGGACTTACGCAATCCACAAGCAGATACCCACGGCTTTATTAACTCTGGCATGGAGTACAAAGCCACTGGCTCCATTTTCTCATTAGGCTTTCTGGGTAACTGATATATAACACATCTAACAAAACACATCCCATTTGAGTCATAGCCAAAGGAAATCAGATATAAGATTCACTTCATCTATCTGTGAGGGGAATTCAGTTCATTACAGAACAAAAGGACCAAGGTGCTGGCTGGTGGTGAGCTTGTGTAAGTATGCAGACCATATGTATGTAATGTGTTGCACATTTACAAATCATTCAGTGGTTTAAATTTCATTATCGTGCAACAAAACCATCACTTTGAGAAAAATAAAAGCTGACATGGTATTCACTCTGATGGATCATCTAACTCAAGCACATTTCAAGTATCAGCAACTTCATTTTCAAACTATATTAAAATAAATAGTAACCAACCTGGGAGGTAGAACAAAACACCTTCAAAAAATGAATTCAGTACATTTAAAAAATCAAGAATACTAGGGCATGACTGAGAAAAGTGTCAGTACGAATTCTATTATTTGTAGCAAATGGACATGAAAAAACACAGGTATGGTCTTTCAATATACATATATAATTTCCCATAATGCACCCAATAGCATGTTATTGTTAGACCCTCCTTGCCAGGTAAATTATTGGATCTTTCAAAGTCCACGCCCCTAGTTTGTAACACAGGCTTTATGTTATAAATGTGTATTCTCCAAGACCAACCCAAGATTACTCCAGTGATGTCACTTGAGTGACAGACTGTTTTGAAACGGGACACAGTTCACTGTACAGTAAATCCCAGAGGATATCTGGGAATTTAGACTAAACATGTAGTAAGAAGCTAATTGAGAAAATACGGTATGTTTTCAGGGCCTTTAAGACCCTCATTATTTCAGATTTTGCATATTCCTGAATTAACTTCAAATTACAACACAGCAAATCTGGGGCCAGGTAAAAGTCAAGCATAGAAAAACTGTAAACAGTGTGCAGAGAATGTACTCTGTAATGGTACATATATTTTAATAGGTTTTTGAGTTCAGAGTTCACTGCACCAACCATGACTGAACCTCCAAAGCACCTCCACCCAAAGTGCTATGAAGCCTGGTACAACTTCATAGAACATGACTACCAAAACATTCTTTGCGAGCCCAAACCAAGAAGAGCTACTGTGTTAAACAGTTGGAAAAGCAAATGCAGCAGTGATCCTGGACCCCTGTACATGTTGATTCAAACATGTACCAACACGCTCTTCAACTGTATCATGGTGGGTCAAAGAACGTCTACCTCCAGTGGACCAACACTGTATGCAGTGTGTTTTTGAGTTTTTTAAAGTATGCTGACTATTAACTAAGGCTGGATTAAAAACCTGGCAAGGCAGGGACCTGCAGAACCAAAGGACTTTTATCAACTGACATGGGCCTTAGAGTGTGTCCTGCTCTATTACCTGATCTTGAGGCACTGTCTTAAAGAGTGTCCCGTTGTCAAAATCTATCCTTAAAGTAAGGCCTTAATTATTTGAGTTTTGTGCCAAAATAACTGAAACAACCACATAGTATTTCAGCATAGAAAAATGACACATTTCACAAAAGCAGAAGAATGGGGGGTTAATAGGGGCTCCTTTTGCCCTGGGGCCATCCAGCCATGTCATTGACCTATTTTGAGGGAAAACAACCATCAGAGGGCGCCAGTGTTGTGTGTGATAGAATCTCATGAGACTTAGCTGATGTGTTGTTTTTTGTTTAGCACGTATCAAGCCAGTTGGTCCAATGTAACTTTCCTAGATAATTGAGGTATTGGACTTTTTATGACATGCATCTTTTCAGTTTAAGAGCTGTTTAATTATTGACTGATTATGAGACAATGGGCCCCTGGCCACAGACATGTTAAAGGACCCAGAGCTGGCTCCAAAATACTATAGTATGCCATACAAAATATCTTGGGATATCATCAAATGAAACCTGTGATGCAGCTTATATTTTCTTCAAGCATAGGTCTGCTGTCTTATATTTAAGCTATTCAAATTGATTTACTATTTTTAATGTAGACTTACTGTTGGCTAAGTGTACATGTGCTGCTTTATTAGGGAAAATGGCAAAAGAATATAGTCAAATAAAGAATAATCAGAAGCAGAAGATACTGAAATGGATTGATCAAGACAATGAAAATCATTTTTGAAATCAATAACATGCTTTCAAATCCAATATTTGATTCTCAGTATTGATATTTAGTTAGTTTATAGCGCAGTAATTTCCATTAAAATAAATGAATCATTATAAAAAATTGGGATTTCTTTTGTTTTATACATGCTTTTAAATGACAAAAATCTGAATATGCTTTGAATGTATGAGCTGTGTTTAATTGTTTCTGATAAATGATCAGTTGCTGCTTTGTTCCGCAGCTCTAGGTGAACTAACACGAGATCACATTCCACTAACTCTGCTCTCCTCCCGGTGCTGTAGTAATTTCAACTGGGAGGTCTTTACCTAGCCAACCAATAAGCACACGGCTCTGTGTTGGGAGCAGAACTCGATTGGCTCAAAGCCCGTAGAGTGTTGTCATATCGATAGCCGATTGGTCGGGTGCGTTGTCGAAACGCTCGAGACCCGCCCATTTTCTCTCCTCAGTGGGGACGACGTTTTTCATCCAGACCCGAGGAGGAAAAAAAGCAGCAGAAAGAGAAGAACCACCGGACGGAGGTTTGGCAGGAAAGCGCCGCTGCTTCACCAGGATAAAAATACATATTTCAGGAGAGGATAACAGCAGTCTTCACCGGTGCTCCCTTCACAGTACGTTCTCCTCTGCTTTTGTTGTCACAGTGGCTGATAGTTTGACTGAGTCCACTGCTTTGAGACACATTGGTGTCAAATGACACGAAAATCATCTTGTTCTCTTTTTCTTTCCATGTGCATCGGGTTTATGGGTATTAGCTAATGGGCGAATAATGGACCTATAGGGTTAAGGGATAGTTACATTGTTGATGTATCCACGATGTCTGCTGGTATGTCACATACATAGTTGCTTTAAGGAAAAAGCACTTTGGGCTGTTGAGGCCACTGTGAAGTTCACACAGTGGGGCTTTTATCCTTTTGTTCATTGACCTTTTGAAATGTTTAACGCGTGTTTGTAGATATCTAACTACCTAGAATGTAAGGGAAAGGACCGAGTTCCAGAGCGTAGCCTGTAGCAAGGGTTTCCAAAGTGGGGAACCCCAGTGGTAGAGCAGGGTAGGCTACCTGAAGGGGCACGGATGGCTTCTCCACAAATGATGAATATATGAAGTCAGGGCTGCCTTATTCTACAGAAGAGACAATCTTAAAAAAATCTTTTCTGGAAGTTCAGTGTAGCCTAACTTAATTTAATCAACTCACAGACCTAACTCTCTAATCATAATGTCATCCTTGAATGATGCATTTACCCATACCTGCAGGAGTGAATTCAATGAGGGACAAATGTCTGAACAGTATGTGAGATGTGACCTGAGGATTGATTCACACTTTGTGAAGAGCAGCTCAAAGAAAACCGAGGAAACCATCTGTAATGATTGTAAATATGCTGAGATGTAGTCTTCGTGGTTTTGGTGGTCTGGGATCTGCTTCATGTGAATTATTGTATCATGGAGGTAGGGCTGGGTTTGCCCCAGATTGTGCCGCTCATGTTCATCTTTAAAAAATAGAGAAGGTCATGTCACAGCACTCACCGCTGTTTCGAAGATCTTTACCGTATCTTCAAATCAACAACTTTTTTCTGTCTGAATATTTTAAGGATTTTTAACCTGTTTCCAAAGTTGCGACTCTAGTTCCTAATCCAAACAGAGATGGTTTCAGGAGATGACATATCTCCTTGCCTGCTTTGTTGGATGTGTACCAACATCAAAATGTTTTATTATCAGTTATATTTGTTCATATTTATGCTACTTAGACTACTTACTTTCATACTTAAAAACGTGTATGTTTTTCTTGTGTTGCACTAGATGAGCAAAAGGTTGTTCGACATTCTGGGTTTTTCAAAGATCATCAGGAATGTATCTCTCAGAAAAATGGAGGCTTAGCTCTGTGACTTGAATGCAATGGTAATATGTAGGAGGCATATACTAGGATAGAACTGGGTGTCAATACTTTTTGGTGCCAACTGAAATGTATCATAAACTGACAAGTACCGAAAGCTGAAATCAAGTGCCTGCCATGGGATAGTTCCTGATTTCAGTCATAGTTTTTGCCATTTGTAGACTAATGATTTTGGTCAAAATTCTTGGACAGCTGCAGTTAACATTTGAGAACTTTTTTAAAAAAATGATAAGTTTATTTGTGAGAAAGACGAAACATCACTCTGCAACACCACTATATGACTGTAACTGGACTATGACAAGACCAGCAGAGTGGTGACTCTTCTGTAGAGAAGTGATCTAACTGATGGTCAGTCTCCCAGTTAAACCTGTATTCATATCATATCAGTATTATAAAGCTTATAAACTCAATAGTTATGCATTGGGATCTTCAGTATTTGGAGCAAGTTGCCTGCAAAATAAATAGGTTGCAGCTGTTATTTCAGTGTGTCAGATACATTTAACAGTTTGTAGTAGTAAGTAGGTTAGCAGTGAAAACTGCAGCGTTTTTGGCTTCAAGTTGTCTTTAAGTTTTAATTATAACTTAAGTTACCTAAAAATGTTAAAAGCTAAACATTTTGTAGATTTAATAAGGGGTTAGAAAGGATTTAGATTTGATTAAATACTATCAAACTTCAACCCTATATTTTTGTATTGCATGAAATCTGCACTAGAATTGAAATTTTTCAAACAATACCCATCCCATAAGTTGATTAACCAAATTGTCAATCGACAGAAAATGATGTGGCAGCTATTTTGATAATCAATGAATAGTTTATTTATCATTCCAAAATACCAAACATTTACTAGTTCCAGCTTATCACTTGTGAGCTTTTGCTGCTTTCCTTCATATATGTCATAGTAAATTGAATATCTTTGGATTTTGGACTGTTGGCTGGACAAAACAAGCCTTACTCTGGGCTTAAGGTAGTTGTAATGGGCATTTCCACTTTCTGGTTGGGAAAAATCCTTAGGCCTTGTAATGTTTGGGTAGCCTGACATTGCCAGACAAATTCACAAATACGAATTAGTCTCGAACCTCTCAGTTCATTTTCGATTTCCAATGGGTGTTATCAACAGGCGCAGACCAAAATGCCTCTGGACGCAACTGGATAGACTTACAACCAATCAGAGCAATGAAACGTGTGACGTAGCGCTGAGCGAATCCTGTCAGAAGTACGGCAAACACATCTTATCAACAAAAGCTTTAAGTGCAGTTGAAAATATACGGTCCAGTTGGTTTAATACTGACACGATAACAGATTCAGAACGTTCCACATCAGCGGCAGCCATCTTGGTTGTTTACGAAAATGCCTCAACAGTACTCCTCTGTACAGTCATCATATCAAACCCACCCCATATTAAATAAAGAGTTGTGATTGGCCCGACCCGGGCCAGGTGGACTGGAAATCTGTCTGAATGGGAGGGGGACCAGACACATCTGCCAGATTCGTCTGGTCCCCAGGCTAATGTTTGGGCTGACTTGTCTAAAAAACCAGTAACTTCTACAGGAAGTCCCTCAATTGCTCTTGTCAGACCTCTAAATAAATACAATAATGAACCTCCCACTTCAGAACATTTGATCCTAAAGACTCCCATCTGAAAAGCATTGCGTTCCAGCTGCCGGGGGAAAAGCATTTGTTTTTGATTTATATGTTGAAACATTCTGGGTGGTCTTGAGCCTGATGAGTTAGCATAGATCAAGACTTGTTGTTGTCAACTAAACTGCAGCTAGTTTCAGTTTAAATACCGGTTACCTAGCCCCAGCAGACTAACAATCTCTGCTGTAGAGCTAATGTACACATTTGCAGTGACTAAGAGAGAGACTGACACTTCAGCTGGAGGTAACCTCCTTCCTGGGTGATCTGATCGTTTGCAGACTGTGCAGCCACTGAAGTTTTGATCATCCAAATCCCCTCTGAGCACTTTCAAAGAGTCACTGAATCATCTCCAAAACACATAAAGGAATGAAAAATAAACTCCAGAATAAGGGAACAAACAGAAATGTAACTGGACGCAGGTGGCTCAGGAATGGACTTTATGGTTGTTTAAATGTGAATATATCTGATGGGAAGGTGTTGAGGATCATGGCATTGTGAGGGGGTATCCCTGCATTTCTTTCACTGCATGCCGTGTCCTGAGGTTTCACACAGCAGACAGCACCATCTGCTTTGCTGCCTGTAGCTGGCTGCTTTGTCGGTGTGACGGCTCTTCTGGTAGTCTGCACTCTGCTCTCTCTTCATTTCTGCTTCCATCTCCGCTTCTCACCTCCATCTAACTCACTTCACTCTGCCTTAGTGGCCCTGAATGTTGAAAACAGTATCCGTCTGTCTCTCTCGTAAACAAACACACACACATACACCAACATGTGGACGCCACACACACACACACACACACACACACACACACACACACACACACACACACACACACACACACACACACACGCGCTAGCTACAAACTGAAGGGTGACTTCTGTGTGTGGTTGTCATGGAAACAAAGAGTTTCTGAAGGCAAAAGAAAGAGCCATGTGGTCCAGCACTGGGTTGCACCAGCTATGTGCAATTTCAAACGTAGCCTAGTTTGAACGTAATTTCTAACTTAGGTCAGAGTTTACGTGCTACTAACATTTTAATTGTTGCACCAGCTGAAATAGTTCAGGCATAAGTTACAACTTAAATCTTACACCTAGCCCTTACTAGGTGTAAAGTCCTCCATAGAATAGCGGTTGGCATGGCGCATCGTTTTGAAAGGTGGGATGACTTGGAGGATGAGGATGAGCAAATTATACCGGCAAGAAAAATATATAGGGTTAGATAACTTTCTAATTAACATCTACTAATTTAACAGGTTGCCATTGTAGGCTATCATTGTGTGTTTTTTTTATAACATTACAATTTAATCTGCCCAATAATAGGGTAATGTTATATTACCCTATATTGTAGTTTTTACCACTCAGTGTCACTGTTGTTATTTTGTACTAGCTGTAGATTAAGGTTGTATTTATGACCTAATCAAAATGCTTCATCCTTGTTTACGTACCTTTTGCTGTTGTTTGGTGATTACCATTAGCTATTTTTAGCTGTTAGCCTCTTAACTATTGCGTAGCAAAGTGTTCGAAGACAATTGGCATGAGAGACAATGCGGTAATGTTATAGGCCACAGGAGGTGAAAACGTTATTTTCTGTGACAGTATTTTGGTTAGTGTGGACTTTACGCCAGAGTAGCTAAGATGAACCTTAAGTCTCCGTGGTGCAACCAAACATCAACACTGTTTTAGTATCAAACTAACTAGTTTCAACGTATGGTTTAGTGCGGACTTTGCACCTAACTTAAGAGGTATAGCTGGTGCAACAGGCTGATGGTTCAGACACCACATCTGACCTGTGTGTGTGTGTATGTGTGTGTGTGAGAGAGAGAGAGAGAGTTTGTATAAAAATGGGGTCTTCTTCAAGAAAGACTGTTTATAGCTGTTTGTAACTTGGCTCCACTAATTCATATTTTTAAAATATGAATTAATGAAGCCAATATATTGAAAAGAAACTGTGGGAAAGGATTACTTAGTTATGTTTCCTTTTCAGGGATATTATTTTCTTCTTGTGTCACAAATATTGTGATGATACGTTGCATATTGCAGAATTACCTGTACACAGATATCTTTTGTTATTGTAAGCAAGATATCAGAATATTATTGTATTATGAGCTGAAATGTGGTTTCCACCCATAGAGGTAAGTATTTTATTAAGGCTGCAAATAATGATTATTTCCCTTATGGATTAATCTAGTGACTGTTTGTAGGGATGGCAATGTCCGTCAGTTGGACTGAAATATCTCAGCAACTGTCGAATGGATTGCCATGAAACTTTATATAGATTCCTTCGGTAAAAGTACAACAATGTAAAAATACTTCATTACAAGTAGAATTCCCTTGGTCAAGAAAGAAGAAATACAGAAGTATTATCAGCAAAATGTACTGAAAGGATCAAAGTAAATGTACTTGTTCCTCCAGAAATGTCCCCTGTGACTGATACATTGTTATATATTACTTTATAAGATTGTGAATATTGATGCAACAAGTGTGCAAGCAGCATTTTACTGTTGTAGCTGGTCAAAGTGGAGCTAGCCAGAAACGCTGTTGTCTTCCTGCAACAATTCATCTTGCGAGATTTCAGAGCGAGACTTCTGTTTCTGGTTAAACAAAAAGGATCTTTAACAAAATGGTCTGTCTCTGTAGGGATCCTTTCCATAATCTTGTCAGGCACTTCGACAACATTATGGAACAGTCTGAGCCTGTAAGTGGCAAAAACAAGCATCATTATGGTATTGGTTCTGAAACTGAAACGTGGTTTCAAAAGGGTTCTAGCTGCGGGACAGTTTCATCACTACCTGAGAGACTTCTCCATTATGAAAAGTACACAGTTCTGGGGGGTAAACACTGCTTTGTCCCCATGTGAAATATGGTTTGGTCTGTTCTTTCCAGTATGTGTCCTGTGTCAGTCCAGCAGACCTTTTGTTTGTCTGTCTTCCTGTGTGGAATATCAACATCCTCTCATTTGTCGCACCACCCACTGAAAGTCAGGCCAAACCAGAGGAGCCAAGTCTTTCTGTTACCTCTGTCTTTCTGCTCCAACACATCTGTCCCATCACTTACCTCTGCCTGCTTTCCCTTACTAGAAGACCAGGTGTGACTCTCTAACACTGTGGTAAGAATGCTCTTATATTTGTTCTGGTGCAGTTAGAAGCACTTGGTATGTAGCTGACAGCCTGTGTGCCAGGCTGACAGTGATGCTTAAACACATTCCAGTCCCCTCACACTGTTTACTTTCCCCCCCATCTCCTTAAACTCTCAGTTCACTTGCTCTGCCCTTTGTGCCTCTAACTTCTCAGTGAGTTTCCCCTCTCCTCTCCTCCCTCTCCCTGTGTTTTCCTCTCCAGCTCACTGACTGTTGGGCCTCTTGGAAGTCCAGTTGTTGTCAATGGTTTTAACTGATTTAAACATCCAGGCTTGTGGAGGACTGCTTCATGAACGGTGTCACCTTTGACCTTGCGGTCCATCTTGCCCTCCTCTCATTCATACTGACAGACACACCATGATCTCTAAATGGGACTGAAGGAATACATCCAATAATGGCACATCCATTCATCCATCACTTCCATTTCTATCTGACAGTGGTGGAGGTGTTAGAAAGACGGCTAAGCTGTTACTACACAGAAAAAGATTACAAGGATGTGTCAAAAAGATTGCTTTATATGGATGGAAGCCCAGAATGAAGAGAACAATACATGTCTTCAGATATATCTGCACTGAGTTCTGCTGCCTAGCCCAAACACGGCAGATTCTGACAAAGTATCGGAAATTGTGTCGGGTTTGGGTTTAGTTATTTTCAAATGTAATTTGTTAAGGAACTTCTCTCTTTCTCTCTCTGACTGTGCCAGGTGTCTGCATCCATGCGTGTTGTGTTGCAGGTAGATGCGTTGAATTAGCCTGGTGAGCTAATGGTCAACTCAATAATGGATGAAATGAAGCAATAATACAGTTCTGAGTCTCGGATCGGGTTTGGGGGTCTCAAGTTTGGCAGCAACATGTTCATTCAGGTCGAGTCTTAACCCTTTGAACTCTGCAATAGAAATTGTCTGCCAGTGCCTATATTGGTATTTTTGCTTACTGTGATGTCATTTCTTCAAATGCTTCATCCCTAAAAGAAGAAGAAGAATGTCTTTATTGTCATTGTACAGGTACAATGAAATTAAAATGCAATCTTTAAGGTGCTAAACAATAATAAATAAGTAAAAACAATACTAAATAAGATAAGATAAGATAAGCCTTTATTGTCCCACAGCGGGGAAATTTTAAATAAATAAGCAATAAATAAATAAAACACATAACACACACAAAAACATTAACATTCTGCAGGTATTGCACAATCCCTTAATATTGCACCGTGAATTATTTTACAAAAAAAAGTTCAAATTTTGTTTAGTGTAGTTATGGCTCTGGCATAAAAACTGTTCTTCAGCCTGTTAGTCCGTGCTTTCAATGACCTGAAACGTCTGCCTGAGGGCAGCAGTTCAAAGATCAGATGTCCTGGGTGAGATGGGTCCATGAGAATATCTTGTGCTTTCCTGAGACAGCGGGACCTGTACAGATCTTCCAGGGAAGGGAGAGGGCAGCCGATAATCTTTTGGGCTGTGGTGATGACCCTCTGGAGCACTTTCTTGTCTGCAGCTGTGCAGCTGGAGAACCACACACAGATGCAGTAAGTCAAAATGCTCTCTATGGAGCAACGATAAAAGGACACCAGCAGATTTTGTGTGAGGTGGTTATTCCTGAGTGCTCTCAGGAAGTGCAATCTCTGCTGTGCCTTCTTCAATTCAATTCAGTTCAATTCAGTTTTATTTATATAGCGCCATATCATAACAAAGTTATCTCAAGGCACTTTTTCGAATAGAGCAAGTCTAGACCGACTCTTTATATTTACAGAGACCCAACAGTTCCCACCATGAGCAAGCACTATGCGACAGTGGCAAGGAAAAACTCCCTTTTAACAGGTAGAAACCTCGAGCAGAACCAGGCTCAAGGTGGGCTGTCATCTGCCTCGACCGGTTGGGTTGAAGGGGGAAGGGGGGAGCGGGAGAGAGAGAGCAGGAGGAAAGAGAACATACAGCAGCTCAATACAGCATAGATATGGTAATGGCATTGATGTTAACACCAACAGAAACAACACTAAGAGCAACATTATAATAGCAATACTAATAACAAGAGCAACAACAGCAACAGCAGCAGCGGGCGCAGAGCAGGAGCACGGGGGCAGCAGGCGGCCGCAACCACAGATCCAGACTCAACAGCTCCGGAGGCAGAAATACCTGCAGAAAGCAACAGAAGGAGAGAGAGAGAGAACACAACTACTACTTCTTGATGATGGCAGTAGTGTTGATGCTCCAGGTCAGGTCATCCTCTATGTAAATTCCCAGAAACCGGAAGTCTGAGACCCTCTCTGCACAGTCCCCACCGATGAACAGAGGCTGGGTGTCCATTTTTTTCCATCTATAGTCTATGATCAGCTCCTTAGTCTTGGTAATGTTTAGTACCAGGTTGTTCTTTTTGCACCACACTGACAGCTGCTCCACCTCGTCTCGATATGCAGACTCATCCCCCCCAGAGATGAGCCCCACCACAGTAGTATCATCTGCAAATTTTATGATACTGTTGCTGGAGTGAGTGGGGGTGCAGTCATGTGTGTAGAGGGTGTAGAGTAGGGGACTCAGCACGCAGCCCTGAGGGGATCCAGTGCTGAGGCTGAGAGCTGAAGAGGTGTGGGGGCCTACTCTCACCCTCTGGGAGCGATTTGACAGGAAGTCCTTGATCCATAAGCAGATGGAGTGAGATTGTCCCAGGTCTGACAGTTTGGTCACTAGTCTGTTTGGGAGGATGGTGTTAAATGCTGAACTGAAGTCCACAAAGAGTAGTCGCACGTAGCTCCCCTGCTGCTCCAGGTGGGACAGTGCAGCATGGAGAGCTGCGGCTATAGCGTCCTCCGTGGACCTGTTAGCTCTGTAGGCAAACTGGTGAGGGTCAAACCTGGATGGGAGTTTTGAAATTATGTGGGTCCGGGTCACCTTCTTGAAGCACTTCATGATGATGGGTGGAAGTGCTACCGGACGGTAGTCGTTCAGGCTACTGATGGGGTTTTTCTTCGGGATTGGGACTATTGTAGAGACCTTCAAGCAGGGGGGGACCACAGCCACAGACAGGGACTGGTTAAAGATCTTGGTGAAGACCCCTGCCAGCTGATACGCACAGTCCCACAGCACCTGTCCTGAGACACCGTCGGGTCCCGCAGCTTTCCTCAGGTTCACAGCCCTCAGCGTGTGCCTCACCTCGTGCTCCTCTACTGTGAGGACGTGGCTGCCATGGGCTGGTGGAGGTAGTGGGGCTGCCTCCGGTGACTCTACCTCAAAGCGGGCAAAGAAGTGGTTTAGGTCCTCTGCGAGTGAGGCGTCGCGGACAGCAGCAGAGAGGTTGCTGGGTCTGTAGTTTGTGAGGTGCTGGACCCCCTGCCACACCTGCCTGGAGTCGTTGCTCTGAAAGCAGCCCTCTATCCTCCTCCTGTAGTCAGCCTTGGCCCCCCTGATGCCCCTCTTCAGGTTGGCTCTGGCAGCACTGTATAGTGCCCCATCACCAGACCTGAAGGCGGTGTTCCTCTCCCTGAGCAGGCTCTGCACTTCTTTTGTCATCCAGGGCTTCTTATTCGGGTAGACCCGGATGCATTTGTCCACAGTGACAGTATCAGTGTAGAACTTGATGTAATCCAGGACAGCTTCTGTGAACTGCTCCAGGTCCTAATGTTCGAAATCATCCCAGTTAGTTAGCATGAAGCAGGGGGAGAGGGATCTTGCGTTGGTTAGAAAATCACTAGGAAGTGGTGGTTTGTGTGGCCGCCTCCATAGCTCTCCAGTACGCCGGCCCTGCAGCCTCGCTTCTGCTTCCGCTCCCTGCGCTGCCGTCGTCGCCTCCCCGCGGGGATGGTAATCCACGGAGAGCCGGGGGCGCCTGGCGATATCCACCGGGATGTCGTGGGAGCGGAGAAACTCCGCTGTAACAGCCTGCTCCGTGAGTAATCCTATTCCTATGAGATCGTGCCTGCCGTAGATGTTGTTTGCCCAGCAGGATGTTGTCAGGACGAGTAACAACACACACACAAACAGCACCGAATAGGAGAGCACCAAACCGCTGCGTCTATGCGCGTCGCCATAAGAGCTGTCCACGGACGGTCTGTTTTCAAAGGGTTAAAGAAGTAATTAATGTAATTCATTTTTAAATAGTCCTACCAAGCACTAAACTCCTTGGTGGAGGTAACAACCACTTCCAGGTTAGTACCAAGATGGCTCCCTAGAGAAGGACACAGCACTCTCTTATGTCTTTCCCAGGAGTAAACCTTTAAGAAAGGTTCATCTCTCCTCTGCATGATGACATTTAGCCTCACTGCTTTGTATCCGCACATGTAGGTTGTCCCACGCAGACAGGAGCACAGCTTTAGAATGAGGCGACAGTGCTAACTATTGACTCACCCCAACACGGACTCAGTATGCATATCATGAAACCCTGAGGGCTGACTGGTTGCATGAAGGCTTGTCAAACTCCAAACAGAACCAGTAAAGAGAACTGCTGTGTGAGTGTAGGCATTGTTTTATTCGTGGAGGGGGTGTGTTTCCATCTGAGTGGAAGAGTGTGTGTGTGTCTATGTTTAGCTGTGTTTGTTTAGGACTTGGTAATTATGGCTGGCAGCAGAATTTGAGTTGGAGCAAGCAGAGGAATGCCTTTGGTCTGCTCCCGTCACTGAAACTTAACTATGGGCTTTTCAAATGCTTTAACCTGTCTGTGTGTGTGTGTGTGTGTGTACCAAATGTTCTCATGACAAGTAAATTCTTTCGGTATGAGTATGCATTTTTGATTAAGTGTGTGCGTGTATGCGTGCGTGTGTTTTGACATTTTGAATTGGCTGAGTTCTTGAACACACACGTACACAATACATTCTCTATCCAGGCTCCTTTTAACTAGGAAGAAGCCATAACTTGGCCTGTAACACATTCACACACATAATACACACACACACACACACACACACACACACACACACACACACACACACACACACACACACACACACACAGCCTTCCTGTTTGAGTGGAACCACCAGATGACGTCATTGGCTGCTTCTGGTAGCCTCTAGGTGATCTGTCTTCCAGATGTAGAGGATATGAGCAGCAGATGGCCAGTCAGTCAGTTTTGACCAGTCTTAACACAAAGGGACTGATCTTTATATCCTGATTATATTTTCTTGACTTATATTTGGAGCTGATATTCAATGTTATGTATCAACACACAATTTCATTTTTGTCAGTAAGGCTGCAGCTAACTGTCCCATTCTCTTCTCCAGCCACATTTCTGTTTCCCCTGACCCCTTCATTGCTATTTTCCTTCCATCCAACAGGTGCCCTCGGACTTTCCCTCCTTTCCCCCTCACCTGACTGCCCCACCCATCTACACACCTGTTCCCACTTCCCTCATCTGCTCTGCAATTGCCTAGCCTTCCCCGCCCACCTCCTCACCTGTTTCCACTATCCCTTGTCAGCCGTGCAGTACTTAACCAGCCTTCTTCACTCACTCTGTCAGTTTGTTTGGGACTGAGGTCATAGTCTTTTTTGCTTAGGAAGGTTCTTAACTGAGTGAAATGACCTGGAAGGATCAAATATTTTTTTTTTTGAGCTTCTGTCACCTGAACCTTAACCTGGACCTGAACCTGGCCCTTCAATGTGCCTGCCTGCATGTTACTTGTCTACCTACCTGTACCTACCTGTCATTAAACCACTGAAATCATTCTGCTTTCCCCTGTTGCCACTCTCGCACACTCTTGTGACACTAAATTATTTTCACTATCAATGAATCATTTGGTCTGTAAAAACAGTGAAAAGTGTCCATCACAATTTTTTGAGCTCAAGGCAACGTCATCAAATGTTTTGTGTGACCAACCATCCAAAAGCCAAAGATCTTACTTACTATAATGTAAGAGAAGGGAAATGGCAAATACTGACAGTTTAGAAGCTGAAACTGTCAAATGTTTGGCATTTCAGTTTGACAAACTACTTGAACAATTAACTGATTCTCAAAATAGCTGCAGCAAAAGTTGAACAAAGTTTATTTGTTTGACTCAACTATGTAATTTTTTTTCTCTCCAAATTTCAAGACCACCAAATAATTTATGTTTATCGACTGACTATGACTGACATCCAGTCAGGAGCATCCCTAATTAATTAACTATACTGATGAAGCAGCCCTTCAAGAAGCCTCTGTTTTCAAGGTGCACAGCAGATTCTTTTTCGATGTATTCAATTCGGATGAGCTTGACAGACCTTTGCCTGTGGTTAGAGGGTAAAGTCTGGCAGAAAAGCATCTCTTTCACATGTACTTGCTGTACCATTGCAGTCCTGACCGTTGACTTAATACAGATTACAGATACAGAGGCCTATACTGCGTTTTAGATAGATATATTTCTGGACCATTTAATGGAATCCATTCCCCCTGAGTAGCCAGGCTTGCTGTCGCTTTCAACCAGTTAATAATATTTGGCGCCAGCAGGGCCGATCCTGCTGTTAGAATTGAATCTCTCTACATCATTAATGTGTAGATATGTATGCTAGTGTGCTGTAGGCATGCATGTAATGAGGCAAGAGCTTTGTTTGAGACAGCCGTCTTATACTCAACTCCTATATCATCTCCTATATTGCATGTATCACAGGGACATTGCTTGCTCAGGTATATTGTAATGGACTGGTATTGGCTGTAATAAATCTGATCATTTCTTTACTGTATTGTGTTTTGTCCACCTCAGCTTGTTAGTGTTGCAGTGCTGCATATACAAGTGAAAATGAGTGAATGTGAAAAATTAGGTGCACCAGTGAGTCAGTTCAGACACTGAGGTTGGCAAAATGTATGGAATCGCTAGTTCCAACGCTTGTTATCACTAGCAAAGAGCAGTGTAGAAAACACTCAGGCAGAAGCTTCTCATTTTTGGTTTGTCTTCTCTCCAGACAATCATGTCACATTCTCTTAGTTAAACTTTCATTCATATCATGTCAATGATTCAAGCTTATACACTTAATACTTTTGAACCAGGACCCAGGACCTCCAGATTAAGTAGTCGACAGCTATTATTTCAATGTGTCAGATATCTGTTTAATCAACATTTATGTAAGTATCCTTTCAGAGATACCCAATATTACAAGGGCCAAAAAACTTGATTGTAACATATCTACTTTAAGAACTTAGAAAAGGCTTAAAATGTTAAAATTATATTGAAAGTTCCCTCTTGAACTTGGAAACAGCTGCTGACAAAACAGTGTGACCGCAGGTCCATTTAGTAGCTCTTCTGGAGCTTTCATTGTATTGTTACTTAATTGCTCTAAACAATGTTAACATCTCCAATTCCACAACGCCAAGCCCACATACCTCCGTGGATTATCTGCCTTAGAAAACACAGAAACAAAGATCATATCAGGTTCTCTAATCCATGTCTGCTTCCATAACATGTCCTTAAAGTGTCTCTATCCTTATCTCAATCTTTATGGCTTTAACTAATGCACCATGAGTTTTCATCCTGTCTGTCTTTACAGCTACTTCAACCATAAACTGTTTTCTGAGTGAGTGTATGCTGCAACACAATGAACAAACACGAACTACACTGCTGTCACTCTGTCTTTAAGACTTACCACATTTTGCCTTAAATGTCTATTCAGTATCTAGCTGTATATTTTCCTTTTATATTGTTCAGAAAGTCTGGATTGCATCAGGATTTAGTACAGTTCCAGTCCCTTTTTAAGGATGTGTTCTGGTTCACTGGATTAAAGTGTAATCTGACTTTGGCTCATTCAGCCACGCCAGTTAATTAATTCTGGTGTGAATAAGCATTAGAAGCTGGCTCACACTTTGTGTGTGGTGTGTTGCTCACTGGAGAAAGTAGATTTTTTTTAAATGAATGTAACAGAACCTTTTTAAAAAGGTGTTCCAGATCAGATTCAGGAAACTCTTCACTGCACAAACTTGTCATAAATAGTTTGTCTCAACATGATGAATACCACCTGTTGATGAGTGGGTGCACTGTTAGCACAGTGGAAATAATATTATTTCTACTTTATCATTCAGAAAATATCAAGTAAATCCATCACAAGTCACAGAATCAGAGCACTCGTCCTTCTCAAGTTATTGGCCATGTTCAGTCACTCTGTGTCGCTGAGGCAGCACGTGTTTGTATACGTCACCAATTAATTTTTCTTTGCAGACAAAGAGTCAAGAGATTTGATGAGGGAGTTGTTTGGCCACAGAGCCTAACAAATCTGGGTATTTTACCAATTTGGAAACGGATCCAAAAATGGAACCGACTGTTGAAACCCATCACTTGTGTTTACTTGATATAATTTTTCTAGATCTAGACATTTTCTGCACTTTTGTGAGGACAAAATAGATTCCATTACATTTTTAACAAAGCTTGATAAAGGAGAACAGCTCAGAAACCAATGACTGACAGTACGTCTTATTAATGTTTAAAAAACACTATGGAGGAGCTATGAAGTTTAGCACTTCATCAGCAGCAGTTTTGGTTAGTAAAAAAAAAAAAGTCACGCACAGGTGAGGTGATTAGGTGAAGGGCTGCAGAAGCATGTAATAACGCTGAGTGAAGCTTTTTCCCTTCTGTTAACCTACATAAAAATTATTTCACACAGGCAAAAATGCTGCACCCTGAAATCATAACGTTAGAGCAGTGCATCCCCAGTAAAAATATATAAAAGGAAAACACTTCTCTGCACAGTTTGCAGCAATGTAAACCCATAACAGAGAATATTTAATCTGATTTCACATCGTATTAGATGTAACATAACTATAAGCTGCCAACTGGAAAGGCTTAAATCAGCATCCAGTGGTGCCTGAGTTGAACATGTGAGCTAAAAATAAAATGTAAATACTTCCAGTTTATAGTGACTTGTGTACTATCCCTTTCTTCCACTTGTTGTGATTAACTAGACCGGTAGGCATGGAGAAACATTAGGATGTACATCCAGCTGTGGAGATGCCAATAGCCAGTCAGGCTGAATCATTACCTAAAATCCCAGTGGATGGGGACCAAGCAAGTTGAGGTGTTTACTGTCAGTTTTGGGTGTAATTATTACATAATGGGACCTGCATTGAGTTCTGATTTTGGTGATGGAACGCAATCCGATTTCAGTGTTGGTGCATACATTAACGTGGAGGTCTGATTAAAACTAGCTTGAAGGACCCAGTCTGAATGTGATGTGAATGTTAACAGCAGGTGGAAAAGAGGCTGTGTTTCTTGTGGTGTACCGCTCAGGCCTGAACGCTTAATTAACCTTAAAGCAGTGTGTAATTAATGGGTCTTTAGAGGGCCCTTACACACTCATCTGCACACTCAACATGACAACATGCAAACAGATGTGTTTACACCCCTAAAATATATTAAACTCAACTCTGTGCAGCTTCCTGTCTGACTTAAAGCTAACCTATTGGGTTTTGGTAAGGAAATATCCTACATTAATAGCATAATAACAGAATACCTGCTATTTTTTTGGGTTCCGAACCAATTTATTTTTGGTCGTAATGCTCCAAACGGTTCAAAATTAGATGCACGAACCGGAACGGAATCCGTTAACATGTCGGTGGAAAAGGGGTGAAAGTGGTGGTCAGTCAGTCTTCCCCGTATCCCCTAACCCTCTGCATCACACATTACGTAGCCATGAGGCCAATCGTTGCTCCATCACTCCCTTGTTGCATTTTTTGAATATGCTAGGAGGGAGGGTTCTAGCAGAATTTGAGGGAGTAGTTACCTTTTTAAAGAGTTACACTTCCATAAAGTCAGGGGTCTCACAAGGGACAGATTAAGAAAAGAATGGTCAAAATCAAAGCAGCAGAGGCCGAGATATTCTGACTTTTAGTCCCGGGTCAAGCTCCAATAACACAGGATCCTGCATTTCCCATAATGCAACCAAGCATTTTTTCACTAGACCCTTTCTTCCTGGTTAACATACATGTGTTTGAAACTCTACGCTCCCAGTTTGTGTCACAGACTTTCTGTTATACCTTTTGTTGTCTCCATCATCATGGTTATTTTCTCAGACTTGACGAAGCTCCTCCAGATGTTATCCAGCTGTTCTGTGTGTGTGTGTGTGTGTGTGTGTGTGTGTGTGTGTGTGTGGGGGGGGGGGTTAGTGCCTTCACCCACCAATATTCCCCCTTTTTGAAGTTCCTTAAGTTCTTTTAAGTCGCTGTGTAAGCTCCCGTGTGTCTGTGTGTTGCAGTGTCAGCTTGTTTGGCTGATTTGCTTGCATTTAAAAAGTGGTTTGATGGCCATCAGGGCCTGTTAACCCCCTCTATCCCTCTCTGCCCGGCTGCCCGCTGAGCTTAGTGTCACAAAAGCTGTGAACTCTGCTTCCTTGTGGGAAAAGATTAGAGCCAGACAAATTCCTGGTCATCTAAGGCTGTTCAGACAGTATTAGACCAGAGCCCCAAAGCTCCTCAGCCATGCCTTACAGTTAAAACTCCAGCCGTTTGTCTCATCCATAGATACCTACTGTACACTGTTAAATGTCTGTGCTTCAGTCACATGCTCATAGTGTTAATCTTCAAAAAAGCATACTAGTTTTAGACTAAAGTATGAAAAAAATCTTGGTTAAATGAAATGCATTTTATTTCAAAGCCCATGCCAACAGGTGTTAACAGGGTTATTTAGAGATTGAATCATGTTGTGGCCCTGAGCAAGCTTTAATATTTAAAGATGTAGCATGTTGCTGTTGGATCTTAACAGCTTAACAAGTTTGTACAGTGCAGAGTACATGACTCATCAAGCTATCAGTATAAAAAATTGATTATAAAGTCAAAATAAAAACACCAAAGGCACAGCTGAAGTTTCAAGTTAAGAGTTTACTTTAAAGGACCATAACACTTTTTTTTTAGCCCATTTGAAATGATTAATTCTTTACCTTACTGATGACTATTTTGCAAACCATGCTGTAAGGTAGATTTTCTTTTAATGTATTATTCTTACTGCTCCAGGCAGCTACTTGTTACCATTCATTTCTGTGTAATGTGAAAATCAACTAGCAGACTCCTAAGATTTTTGTAGTTATGTAATCCATCACAGTGAACATCACCAAGGTTGATGAGACTGAATCAAAGCTGTGAGCAGCAAAACCAAAACAATCAGCTAAAAGACGCTAAAATGCTCCGTAAAGCTGAGCGGATAATTCTCTGTGACTTCATCACTGTGAGCAGCACCCTTTATATTGCACGTTGTCATTAGACCCAATGTTAATGTAAAAATATTTTATTAGTACTGCTTTAATCCTACACTCATAACATTTGGCAGTGAATATGAAAGATGTGAAGTTTTATAGAGTGCTACAGGAATGAGTCCTAAAACCCTGAAATGAGTTCGCATTTCTGCACTTATGGTTCCCTCGTCTGGAAGTCAGTGGGTTTCTTGAATGGGTTTTTGGTTCAATGCCTGAAATAAGGTCTGTGGTTAACATAAGCTTAAGAGATTTTCACGTTTTGTTCTGCAACATAAAATCTGTCAGTAAATACCCCACTCGTGAATTTTGAAGCTTTAACATGTCTTAAATAAGGCGGTTGCTAACAAGTGGCTAAATGAGACCACAGAGGTTGTCGCGGACATTAAACGTCATCACGCCGAACACAGAAACTCATCTACTCACTCACGCCTTTACAGCCTCGGTGTGTTTATACTCGCGCTCTTGCAAACTATTCTAACTCAAACTTTTTGCAAAGGCTTTTGTAGAAGAGGTGAGCGCACAAATTCAGATTACAAGTTGGAAACTTAGTGGTGATGAAGATTATCTTGCTGAACAAAACATGTATCATAAACTTTTGTTTGCCACAGAGTTTATTTTCTGCAATAATCCAAAATCCAATGGAAAAATCCCAGTGGTTTTTTGTGGAGGGAAACAGGGCGATGCTAACTTCTGGGTTGGACTACAAAAATACCTCATCCCTGCAGCACTCTATTGAGAAGGTGTAACCTCCTCCTCAGTCTCATCTCTTTTTATGCACTGCTTTGCCCCAATATCTCTTTCTATCTCTGTCCTGGAATTTCATCATCTCCTTCACCTCTGCAGCTTCTGTAATGAAGAAGAAAAAGAGCTGCGTCCCGTCCTCCATCTATTTGCCTAACTGTACACATTATGCAAACCTCTGTCAGCTTTTTCGAGTGCGAGAAACTTTGAAGCTACCTTGCCCTGCAGAAATGGCTCTGCTTTCTCACCAGCGGAGGCATTTTGAAAATGCTTCAATAATCTTACATGATGATGATGAAGGTGGCGATAGTGACTAAAGATAGAACGGGATTGTTTACGACAAACTTTTGACTCAGAACTAAACTTTAGGGCTCAGATGGGGTACTGTCACCAAATCTGCTTTTTAATAATCTCAGAAATATATTTCTCTCTCTGCGAGCAAAACAGACAGACTAATGCACTCTTTTATATCCTTCAGGATCACTATTGCAACACTCTACTGTCAGGTCTACCCAAAAAGTCCTAAATCAGTTACACTTGATTCTCTTGCGCAAATGCTGACTAGAACCAGAAGGAGAGAACACATACACTTATTTTAATGTTCTTTGATATATATATATATATATATATATATATATAGATTTTTATATGTATATATACTGCACTCTTCTGGACAGAGATCTCGGATGTTGTTCCTGGAATCTGCTGGAGCCACTCTCCCAGTTTGGGGGTCACAGCCCCGAGTGTTCCGATTACCACGGGGACCACTGTTGCCTTCACTTTCCACATCTTTTCTAGCTCCTTTCAGCCCTTGGTATTTCTCGAGCTTCTCGTGTTCCTTCTTCCTGATGTTGCCGTCGCTTGGGATTGCTACGTCTATCACTACTGCCTTCTTCTGTTGTTTGCCCACCACTACTGTGTCCGGTTGATTCGCCATCACTAGTTTGTCAGTCTGTATCTGGAAGTCCCACAGGATCTTAGCTTGGTCATTCTCAACCACCGCTTGCGAATGTTTGAACACACACACACACACACACACACACACACACACACACACACACACATATATATATATATACAATAAAAATAAAAGTATTGGACATTGTGCTCTAAATACTGGACTGGAGGACTGGTAGACATCCATCACTTTTGAAGATGAAACTATTAGTCAATCGACAGAAAATTAATCAGAATTTTGGTTTTGGACTGTTGGTCAGCCAAAAAGACATGTTTTGAATTCGTCACCTTGGGTTCTGGAAAATTATGATGGACATTTTTCACTATTTTCTGATATTTTATTGACCAAACTATTAATTGAGAAAATAATTGACAGATTAATTGATAATAATCGTTAGTTGCAGCTCTTATCACTTTACACTATATGTCTTACATTCTATACATATTATAATCCTGTCTCTCATATGTTATTTTCTAATTCAATTCTCATGATTATTTTCATTGTCATATACATTTGCTGAGGAAAAGAACCTCATTAAAGGTACCCTGTGGAGTTTCTTGTAAACAAAGCTTCTCTTCACCAAAAGCCACTGTGTATCTTTGAGGCCTAACAAATGTGTTGAGTGCATTTTCTTCTTAAAAAAACCATGTGCAAAGCCGATTTTTAAAACATTTGTAAACATGCATTGTTTACATACATATTTGCCTGCAAGCAGTCTTCTTCTTCCATGCCTTTGCTGGCGCACTGCTACAATTCTTTGCGTGTTACCGCCACCTGTAGATTAGTAGAATAGTGTGAAACCATTGGCAGGAATGTGTGTTGTGTCACCCACGAGCATGTGCATCCTCATGTGCATGCATGAGAACAAGCAAACTGGGGACCCACTTCTACAAAATTGCTCCATAGTGGTCAAAAACTCAACAGGGTACCTTTTTTTTAAAGTTTGAACAATGAAGCAAAAATAGCTTTTGAAGTAACTTGATGTGGAAAAAAAGTATTTTTGTCAATAAAGAACTTGTTAGAAACATTGATAGAAATGTAGCTTAAACAACATTATCTCAGTCTGAGCAGTCTGAATCACAATATTTACAATAATTGAGTTTCTACAAAGTGCTTGAAAATAATTTTAACTCAAATCTTACAAGCTTTTCTGGAGCCTTCAGTCGCATGTCATGGTCTTCATCAGTGGATGGAGTTTGCTCACGGAGAACGCTGAGTTCAAACTATTTTCAAGAGAAATAATGAACTTCTACACTCAGCTTCAAATTAACTTTGGACTTTTTATTTCAAGTTGAAGGAGTCAAAAAGAGGACTACCAATCATATCGCAATACAATACTCATACACACAATCATAAGATCAAATCTTCAAAACTAAGGGGGGCTGATACAAAGTCCCGGGGTCCATCAAAACTATCCTGAGGACTGATACCACCCCTTTTTTTGTTTACAAGTCCAAAAAGTTATTCTATAAATTAAAGCCAGTGTAATACTCCAGTGTACAGTTACTGAATGTAAACTTTAGACATTAAAATATTATCTTTAAAAAATATCTGTTCAACGTTACTTCCTGGATCATTTCTAACCCATTGTGTTTGCATGGTAGAATATTATCAAATTCATGACTTTGATTTGGCCATCAGACAAGCTGGAATGTGTCCGTACAAATCAGGTCTTGCATGTCACCTCTTGGTTGAAGAGGATTGCTCCTCTGGATTTCCTCTCCTGTTCGGGACATTTCAAGGGTTTGCCGTCCAATCCAGGGGGCTCACATACCAAACTGTGTCTTTAGGCTCCATCTATCATCCTCCTCCTCCATCACCTGACATTACCTCCATTCATCCGCTCCTCATATCTCCCTGTCTTTCTGAGTCCTGCTGAATAAATGATGGCAATGTGATACTGCACCACCAGCCTGTGCTGAGATGGACACTCTGACACTGTATTACTACCCAGGCACAAAGACAACACACACACACACACACACACACACACTCTTGCTTTCTCTGCCTCTTGCTCTTATACAAATACAAAAAGTTGCTGTCTGACAGGTTTTCAATTTTGTCTGTGTCCTTGGAGCACAAACTCATTTACTCATGTAACTCTGACTTTGTAGATTAGCTTTGGAGTTTGTGTGTGTTTCTGTTGGCATGTAGGGTGTATGCTGTGTGGAACCACATGATGTGTGTGTGTGTGTGTGTGTGTGTGTGTGTGTGTGTGTGTGTGTGTGTGTGTGTGTGTGTGTGTGTGAGACAGAGGTAGAGTCATGGTTCAGGAATGTCCTGTATAATTTTCTACAGTGGAGCCTCTTGCTGCAATAACACCTGGGGCCCCATGGGAGATGAAGTTCTCTTGTTTGATATTTTTGCACAGATGTGTTTTATCCAGCAAATTATACAGTCACTGTGGGTACCAAAGTCAGACAGAGCAGAGTGTCTGTGGTAATAAAATTGTACAAACTCAAGCCTTTGAAATCAGGTTAAAAGGTCCTAAATACAATTGAGATTGTAAAGAGCATCTTTTCTGGTAAGTCTTATTTACCTGCTAACAAGCAGACGGTGCTGTTTGCTGGGGTAGTGGTTGTGCACTGGGTAAATAACAGCTCATGTGATTGATAGCTGTAATAATACTTGGCAGTGCTGCTGGCTGACCAAACCAACTGTTCTGTCAGAGACTCCGCATACTCACCATTCTGTTGTTGCTTGGTATGGTTACCATTCCTTGGTTGCCATGCTGGCAGGGGTTGCTGTTGAGCATGTCTTATCAGCCCCAAACAAAAGCTAGACATTAATGGATTGAGTACTCAACTGTTTGACTTATTGAGTTCTGACCAACTTGAGTCTGAAGCACTGTGTATTGATATGTGACATCAAATGCTCAGTATGATTATTGTGTCTTGACTTGTGCCTTGGCTCTAGTGATGGCACGTCCACCACTGTGGTCCAGACTGAAATATCTCAACAATGGCTGGATGGATTGGCATGACATTTTGTGATCCCCAGAGGATGAAGCTAACTGACTTTGGTTATTCCCTGAAATTTCCTCTAGCACCACCTGCAGGTCGCAAATATCTAATACTAATGATTTTCCCAGCAGCCTCAGCTGTACTTTGTGTTTGTTAGCATGCTAACATGCTAAACTATGATGGTGACAGTGGTCAACATTATACCTGCTAAACATCAGCATATTTGCATTGTCATTGAGCATCATTGAGCATGTTAGCATGCTGACATTAGCATTTAGCTCAAAGCACCACTTTGCTTAAGTACAGTCTCACACAGCTGCTAGCATGGCTATAGACTCTTAGTCTTGTTTGATTTGATTAAAACCGAATATTGTTAATTTTACGAAATATTTATGAAGTAAAATAACAAGTTGTTATTGCTGGTACATTTGAGAAGTTTGGCTTATTTTGTTTAGTGGCAAAAAGTAGAAAATACATTATCATTTACTTTTTTTCCCCAGACCACACTCCTGAAAAAAAGAACACATTTTTAACATCAAAAACATACATACACATAGGCTGCAATAAAAACATGATAAGATTCTTTAGGCTGTTACTGTTTCAGTTTTAAAAAATGATTTTTTTTTTTTAAACATGAACACATTTTTTCGATAAAGATCCCTTAAATTATTTTTTTTTTTTAAAGGATTGTAACCAAGATAAGTACTGAGCGGGACATTTTACAGTGTAAAAATAAACTTGTTTGTGCACTCTGGTCAGCACTGTTTTTAAAATACCTCAACCATTCGTTGGTTCCAGCTTCTTCAGTGTGATGATTTGCTGCTTTTCTTTGTCAGTTATGACAGTAAATGAAGAGTCTTTGAGCTTTGGACTGTTGGTCGGACACAAGAAGCAACTTGAAGACGTCACTTTGGGCTCTGGGAAATTGTGATGAGCATTTTTCACAATTGTTTGATATTATAGATTTAAACAATTAATCGATAATGAAAATAATCGTTAGTTGCAGCCCTAGATGACTTTTTCGGACAAAGGGAAAAGAGTGTTGGCAAGCTTCCAGGGATTTATACTATGTCCCCTCTCTAAAAAGGTCAGACTTTACTACTGCAGCCAAGTAAATCCAGTGCATTGTGTGACAGCTATTGTCTGCATTCAGCACTCTAATAACCTAATGTACAAGCAAACCATCATGCTTTAAAATGTTGTTCTTGAAATAGAAACAGCCAAATCAGTGTCTGTATATTGGCCTTTAAAGTATAACTATATACTCTATTCAGAGGGAAATGGAAGCTGAGCCATCACTTCATTATATAAAATGGACATCACAACAACTTGAGTAAGCAAAACACCAAGGCAGTTAAATATCTGGGCCAAGTGACTGTTTCTTCAGTAGTGAAATCTGAAGTGTAACTAACATCAGACAACCCATGCTTTTATACTTAGGCTACTTGCCAGACTTACCTGAATGGAAAAGGCCTAGTCAAGATAAACCCAACATACACTTGTACACGTTAGTTTTTAACTTGCACAGACATGCCAAAAATGTAATAGATAGATATAGAACATTACCCAATTAGTAATCCTGAGTCTGGATAGTAGCACCATCAGAGCACCACACACCACTTAACTGGCAACTATTTTGACAATCAATTAATCGTTTCAGTCATTTTTCAAGCAAAAATGCCAAACTTCTCGTTCCAAATATCAGGATTTGCTGCTTTTCTTTGTCATTTATGACAGTAAATGAAATATTTTTGGGTTTTAAACTGTTGGTTGGACAAAATCACTTTGGGAAATTTAAATTTCACTTTTTTTTGACCAAACAATCAATCAAGAAAATAATCTGCAGATGAATTGATAATGAAAATAATTGTTAGTTGCAGCCCGAAGTGCCACACCACATGCTCAAGTTCAAACTATTAACATTAATATTCTGTCATCTGACTCAGAATAACTTGAATATATGGTTCAGCACTCATACATGTCTGTTTATTTGTGGATCAACTCTTCATACTTAAGATATTGTCATACATCATTGTTGAGCTGTACAGGACTCATGTCAGTGGTGTCATTTGCCCCTACGCTCGCCACAGGATTAGAAAATTAGTCAAACCTTTTAAATTTGGTGCTAAATGGACCTTTTTAAAAGGTCTTGAAAAGGTGTATGTTTTGTTTTTTTCTCACTGGTTTGCAAAAACCTTTTTGTTGACATTTTCCAGTAAAGTGGAATTGAAAAGTTAATGTAGGAAAAAAGAAATTGTGCCAGTACAAAACAGTTGCAGTTAACTCTTAATGTTGGGATCATTAATTATGCAATTCACACACTTATTGAGGAGACAGGGCTTTGGCACCTTACTGATGGATAATTTGAGGTGACACATTGTGAATGTGTAACATTCACAATGTGACATTTTCATTCACAGGACACAAGCTGGCATTCAGACTTTGAAAAAATAGCACTTTGTTTAAAAAAAATAAGCAAGGGTACTTGTGGTTGGGCGTGTTGCTTCAGGTACCCCTGAAATTATGAAATATGATCCAGATATGACCAGGAATGTGTGTGCATGCATTTGATTGGCCAACACAGTACAGTGTATTGCCAGGTGATGCTGACCTAGGTTCAGCTTTTTTGCCAGGGCCCTTTGGGTTGGCACCCCCACAGTGGCAAAGCAATTTAAACATTTTTTTTACACACAGCGTTAATGTCTGTCTGAACATGGCCTTAAAACCAGACTATTCAACTGCCCATTCAATCTTTGCTGGAATAGTTTTACTTTTTAGTGCACATAGAGCCATGAAAGAGCATACAACAACATTTAAGTTTTCCAACAATGTGACATCTTTGTCGTGTCAAATGACCTTTTAACGTTACTACCAGGGGCGAGAAACCCTCATCAGTGGGCAGTCGCTGCTCAATGACCTTCTAAAGTTCAAACAATGGAAACAGTGGATTCGTGATGAGAATGTTCTGAATTACAAGCATCTGCAGTGATTTTGCATCAGCTGATCACAACTGGGAAATGTCTTTAGGTGTTTGAAGAGTATAGGGTGAAGTACAGTAGGAGAGAGGTATGATTGATCTTTCATCACATTGTTACAGCTGAAATATCTCTGATTCTTTCCTTTGACAGCGTAGTTCAGGCTCATATAGCAGACTGTTTACAAGCCTACATATATAGGTTTCTTCCTGTGAAAAGCTGTTATTTTAGTTGGAGGAAAAAAAGAATAATTCTCTGCTTTGATGTTTGGAAATCTCCCACTGGCTCTGTTTCAAGAACTGTCTGACTTGAAAAGGGAAGAGGTTTGAGCCAAAGTTTGGAGCCAAAACAGAATTAGAGCTGGAGAATTGTACTGTCAGCCATTTTTAATAAAGTGGGACGGCTTCTAGAGGCTTTGTTCTGTATATGAGAAGAAATATCAGTTCAGTATTACTCATTGTGAAGGTTTTCCAGTTTGACACAGAAAATGTCAATTCGTCTTTATACTTTGATGAATTCCCTGATTGATTCAGGGATGAATGGGAGTGTTTTCAATGAGTTAAGACCACATCAATGTGAGTCACTTGTTTCAGTCATTTTGTGGACTGCTTCAGACCCATGTCATTGAGATAAATGTAGGTTTTCATGTATATACCAAGTACAGTTCATGATCAGTCTTTGCTGTAGGTCGTCTCTCATATGTTGTGCATATTTCACCAGTGCATCATGTTGGTGCTGACAGCTTCAGCCAGGGCACTAAATCGATGCTGATCCAAAATCAGTGGGAAAAGGGATCTAGCTGTGACAGGTCTCTGTTGAAAGGCAAACTTGTAACTACAGTATGTTGGAACAATGTAGCTGTCAGATGGGTGTAACTGTGTTGAGGTCTCACTGCTCCTAAGGTGGAGTTTCTCATGTTCAGAACAACAACAGCTACCTTAGTTACTACACATTTAACATAGGGTTTTTGAGGCAGATACGGACATTTTTGACAAAGATCCCTTTGATTGTTTGTTTTTTAAAGAATTGTGAAGTCATTGGGATTCATCCTCTGGGGGCCATGAGTGTTTGTACCAAATCTCATGCCAATCCATCCAGTAGTTGTTGAGATATTTCAGTCAGGCTACACAGGGAGTGAAACCACAAACCCTGGCAGTGGCCCTCTCCTCACACAGTACATCTCTGCCACTCTTACTCTCAGCCCACTGACCCTTTAGACCTGCAGACTGCATGTTCCCCTCTACTTGTATCGTCTGCACTGACGCAACTCAACAGCCGTCAGATCCAATCACATTGGGGAGCGGCAACAGGAGGAAGGATTTCATTTGTGTTTCAAACGGGCTCCCCACCGATCATGTGCAGCTGCTGTCAGATAAAAACCTTTCATCTGCATGAAATGCACTGTGATGGGAGGCCATATTTACCTTGTAGCAGCCATTTAGAGTTGCAATCACAGCAGGAGTTTGTGCATGCCAAGACACATGGAAATAGAGAAATCAGTAAAATCACTGGCACTGATTCACAGTACCGAACATTAGATTGTGACAAGTGAATAAAGCCTGCAAGTCACATACCAATGTGATTCTTATTCTCTCTCACTCTGTGGTTGAACCTTACAGGCCCAGCCAGCCCCACTTGAGCCAGAGAGTTCTCCAGAGCTGGTTCTCATTTAGAAAAAACAGCACACACGCTGACTCACTGCAACACACAGAAATGTTGGCGCCGAGCACTGGGGGAAATCCTCTGTAGTGCAGTGCTGTATCTCTTTATGGTTACATTCACATAAATCAGTGCTGTGAACACACAAGCCTTATGTCACCCCTATGCCTGTCGCATATGGTGTTTGTATTTTTGTGTTGGCCATGACCCCGCTGCTCAGACCCTGACTGTTGCTCATTTCAACAAGATAAGCAGACATTGATAAGTGAAATAAATAGTGGGGTGGGTGGTGGGGTCAAGTGTGGTCTGATGATTTGTTTGTAACGCTGAATAAATGAGAGTTGAAGCTGAACATTAGTCAGACTTTGGGCTGTATAGCATATGGTCAGTGAGGACAGATGTTCTGTCAAAGAGTTTATTACCCTGCAGCCTGACCGACTGGCTGGCAGTGCATTTTATGGGCCCTGTGATGACAGAGGGTGGGGTTCACATGGAGGTTGGGACAAGAATGGGAGAAAGAGGCAAACTGAGACAGAAGGACAGTGAAAGAGGAAAGGGAAAGTTGGGAAGTAGCAAAAAAGGATAGGGAAAAAAAAAGAAAAGTGAAAATACTGTTTGGACTGCAAGCTGTGGTTTATGAATTATCTCCAGCTGAAGGTCACAGAGGCGATCGAGGTAAGAAAGAGGGTGGAAGGAGCTTTGAAATGAGATTTAAGTTGTCATTCAGTTCTCATGTGGGACCTGCTGCCTGAGTTTAACCTCTAGTCTTGTAAATAGTCACTCTGGTGGTTTAACTGGAACTCAGTTTCCTCTTGACTACCAAATGACATTGCACTCAAATTTGGGATTTTGTCGTTTTTATTTAAATCTTGAGTTGCTTGAAATAAAGAGGTGTATCTATTTCTATATCATGGCAGTGTTTTGTACTAAAATTCCTAGGGATGTCCCAATTAAGTTTATTAGGCCATTAAATATTGGGTATCTGTTGATACCGAGTCCGATACTATACTTAAACTCTGATCTGACTCATTGAAATAACGTCTGTAGACTACTTAATCTGACACACCTTAGATAGACAATGTCTAACTAACTGTTGGAGTTATTGGAACTACATAAACACTCAGTCCTCTCAGGACTGTACGGTGGTGTTTCAGAGTGGAGCTTCTGCCGTCACTAAAAGTTACCTTTGGCTGAACTTTGGAATATATTTTTGCACAGAACACGGACTGTGGATTTTGTCCTCTATCTCCTACACTAGAATTGCTTTAAGAGGGGATGTGTTCAGGGCCAGTGTGGACAAAAGGAACATTTGCAGCAACCAACAACTTTTTCAACTTACATGTGGGCATGTGAATATTGTTTTCAGACTGACTTGAAATAGTGTGAACCTATCCTAGCCAGTCCTCAACCTCAACCTCATCACCGGCCTCAGTGATTTAGTGTTGGACTTCCCTAAACAAGAAACATAGCATATGGCTGGACAGTATATGGTCAATGTGCTCCTTTGAACACAGCTTTGTTTATGCTCGAAGCAGTGTCTCCGGTGCGACGGTATGCGCGCCAAAAGTTGTGTCATCGCGGTACTTGGTCATGCACCTCCCAATTTTGTTAGACTAGGCGCCCACTGCGTGCGGGGCTTTTCATTTCAAGATGGACGAGTTTGAAGTGTTTTTTTTTCACACTTAATACAAAAGTTCAAAGTTTTTGTCCTTTTATTTAGCTGGCATTCAGACTTTGAAAAAATAGCACTTTGTTTAAAAAAAAAAAAAAGCAAGGGTACGTGTGGTCAGGCATGTTGCTTCAGGTACCCCTGAAATTATGAAATATGATCCAGAAGGTCTAGTTAAAGTACTAATCCACCAGGAATGGGTGTGCATGCATTGATTGGCCAACACAGTACAGTGTATTGTCAGGTGATGCTGACCCAGGTTCAGCTTTTTTGCCAGGGCCCTATGGGTTGGCACCCCCACAGTGGCAAAGCAATGGTCTCTTCAAAAATAAAGGAGGAGGCTATTTTTTTATTTTTTATTTTTATTTTAATGTCTGCCTGAACATGGCCTTAAAACCAGACTATTCAACTGCCCATTCAATCTTTGCTGGAATAGTTTTACTTTTTAGTGCACATAGAGCCATGAAAGAGCAAACAGCAACATTTAAGTTTTCCAACAATGTGACATCTTTGTCGTGTCAAATGACCTTTTAACGTTACTACCAGGGGCGAGAAACACTCATCAGTGGGCAGTCGCTGCTCAATGACCTTCTAAAGTTCAAACAATGGAAACAGTGGATTCGTGATGAGAATGTTCTGAATTACAAGCATCTGCAGTGATTTTGCATCAGCTGATCACAACTGGGAAATGTCTTTAGGTGTTTGAAGAGTGGTGGTGTGGTGTGTTTTATTTAGCGGAATCAAATAGTTTCCATGATAGTCAGCCTTCGTTTCATTAGAATACATTTGTTGTTCCAAATTCTTGACTTCTTTCTTTTCAGGGATTGTGTAACAGTGATAAAGTATGTTCATGAATAGAACCAGTTCTTCCTCAGCATTGAGGAGCTGTATCAGAGCGTGCAGGCATGTTTGCTCTATGGCGCTCCTCTGGTAACGCTTGTTGACTTCTTGCTTTTTCACAGAAGGTTCTGTTTGTACGCCTCCTGGCATTTCAGAGAATACGGATTGTGTGTTGATCATAAATGCCTCTGTGTGCACTCGTAGCTCACCATACCATCTGCGGAGGCCCGTGTCAAGGTGTCTTGAAGCTTAAAAGCCTCCTGGGGACGTTATTTGGGGTTAGGCTGTCCACGCCTATTGAAAGAGCGATGGCCAATGGGGAAACTCCAACACTTGACCGACCAATGGTGTAACTTCATCACTCACTCAGTAAGACAGGGACAGACTTCTGCATTTATAGGGCTGGCCCCACGCTTTCTGAAATTAATTATTAAATAATACTGTATATAAGGTGCTCCACTTAAAAAATTTGGATTGCCAAGTACTTTGTGACAAATAAATTACTGAACAATATATACAGCTCCATTGCTTCATGCTGTGTCAAACAAATAGCAGCTATGCTAATATTGACAACACAGCAGAGAGAGAGAGAGAGAGAGAATCAATGCACTGTGCACAGCTCTACAGTGAAATTAGATTTTACCCATTTTAAATAGTAAAAAAAAAAATTAATATGTGGCAGTCACTGTTGATATTGTGGCAGTCCACCACAAATAAATCAATGTGTGGGAAACACTGCACTGTAAATCAGGTGTGTGTGTGTGTGTGTGTGCCCACAGGGCAGAAGGCAGGCAGGTTCTTGGCAGTAAATAAGGCTGTGTGTGTGTGTGTGTGTGTGTGTGTGTGTGTGTGTGTGTGTGTGTGTGTGTGTGTGTGTGTGTGTGTGTGTGTGTGTGTGTTTATGACCAAGGGGGGGAAACCCTGTCAATGGAACCTCTCCATTACCATCTGCTGTTTAGACAGCCCCCCCATCTTACACTCCCTCTGATTTCTGTTAGTTTGTCTCATTCCAAAATGACTACTTGTATTATCACAAAAGGTCCAATAACAATTTGAAAGTATTGATCAGTCATATCAGTAAATTATTTTCGTGCCATTAATGTGTGTGGGGAGTCAGCAGGAAGTCAGCCAGCTCAGCCAGAGAAGGACTGTATTGCACATAATCTTTGGGTCCAAAAACACGTAATACAGAGGAAGCCTGAAAACCTTTTTCAATGTATGCATCTGGAGATCAACTTTGATTGAAATTAATGAGGAACATGTTATCCAATTCTCATCCATGGTGTAAACACTGTTATTGACTGATATCTCTGATGCTCTGCTGTTCATTTAGCCTCTAATAAGATCCCTTTATACTACACACACAAACAAAAACAAAACAATACAATTCATGGTAGAGTGCAGAGGATGAATTGAGGAGTCTCACAGCCTGAGGAAAGAAGTTGCTCTGTAGTCTGGTGGTACGGCAGCGGATACTTCTGTATCACTTGCCAGACGGCAGCAGGTTGAACAGGCTGTGGCTGGGGTGGGTGTTGTCTTTTAGTATCCTTTGGGCTCTAGACAGACTCCTCTCTCTGATATCACTGATGCTTGGTAGATGGGTACCCATGATGTTCTTAGCAGTTTTAATCACCTGCTGCAGAGCCCTCCAATCCTGGGCCGTGCACATTCCATGCCAGTTTGTAATGTTTCCAGTCAGGATGCTGGTGGGACAACTTCTACCTTTTATATTTCTTTTATGAGGTTTGTAACTATGACCCAGGAACCAAAACTGTGGTCAAAAGTTCTGCCGTAATGTCCTTGTGATACAGCCAGATGTGAAGGCTGTCCTCTGTGTGTGTGTGTGTGTGTGTGTGTGTGGATGTAGCATCTAAAGCCATTCTTTTTCATGTCAGCTCTATTCCAGGCTTACAGATGATTCTGCGTTTTTCTGTCGGACCCCTCTGCGATGTGACCCACCTGCTGTGCCAGCACAGTGGTCTCATTGAAATGAATGAGTGGGCAGCGTTTTTTCACACATTGCAAATGTCAGTCTGAACATGGCCTTTGTTGAACTCAGTCTTTTGTGCATGCCCACTTATGGAAGCATGTTTATGGAAGCTGCATGGCCCTTCATTCAGGGCAGGGCTGTGGAGAGCTGGACTGAATGGACAAACCGTCATCTTGTGTCCCTCAATGCAGCATTAGACTGAAACTATATGCTGATCATGGCTGCTCTCAGTTCCCCCACTGATCAGATCCTCTTTAAAAAGTCTTGACTCTTCCTCAGTCTGCCTGTTGCCCTACCTGCCCTGACCTTGAACTGAGTGAGAGGTTATCATAAGTGTCAAATGTCTCCCCATCATTTCACAGACTAATTCAAGACATCACTCTGTCATGGTGGCACATCTCTGTGTGTCTGGGGAAAGAAATTCCCATATATCTGACTTGGAGTTATCACTAGGGGAGAATCACATGACCAATTTGTCCTGGCCAGCGCTAAGACATGAACAATTGTATTGTTAGCTTTTGTAAACTTGTTATAGAGGCACTAAGTGATTTTTCAGATGGATTGTCCCGCCTTTCTCGCCTCCTAAATCAGCCATTATCGGCCATACTGACACGGATCAGCATATAATTAATTAAATCAATAATTTGGTTAGTTATCTGAGAATATTATTTCAGTGGCAATCTTGTCTGTCTTCAGAAACCCATATACTACCATCCCTGCTTTCCACAGTTGTTCTTTGTGTCTTTTCAGTGCATATCTTACTAAATGCATGATGTTTTGCCCCAGACCTCTTTTCAGAGCTTTAGCATGGTGAGAGGGGGTAAGGGTTTATCTTTGTTTTACATCATCTCCTGCTCTCGTACCAGTTTCACTAAAGCTTGACATTTAAGCTCTAACGCCAGAAGACCCAGACTGCAGCTTGATTAAAAAATCAGATTTTTTGAAAATGCCACACTATATGATATGGGTTGTTCTGCATTTGTGGCTCCACTATGTAGTGCACTACAGCATATATGGTATTTTTTTAACATTTGTAGTTGAAGTGTCTGTTGAATCAATGAAAGGGTTTAAAGTGTCAGTTAAAGTGTAAGGGAATAAAGTAGCTGATATGTCAGTTGAAGGTTAATCACTGCATGAGGTGAAAATTTAGCTGAACTAAAAGTGCTGAAAGCAGTCGAACTGTCAGTTGATGTGTAAGCACAAAGAAGTTGAACTATTAGTTAATGAGTAAGATATGAAAGCAGTTAAAATGTCAGTTGATGTACAAGCACTGAAAGCAGTTGAACTCTTACTTAACGAGTATGAGATGAAAGTAATTGAACTGTAAGTTGAAAAGCAAGTGACGAAAACTGTTGAAATGTCAGTTGATGTGTAAGCACAAAAAGAAGTTAAACTGTCAGTTAAAGAGTAAGAGATGAAAGCAGTTAAGATGTCTGTTGACGTGTAAGCACTGAAAGCAGTTGATCTCACATTTAAAGGGTATAGTATGAAAGCAGTTGGAATGTCAGTTGACGAGCAAAAATTAAACAGTTGAAATAACTGTTGACATGTAACAGGTGAAAGCAGACAAAGTGTCAGATAATGTGTAAGCAATGAAATCAGTTGAAATTTCAGTTGAAGTGAAAGTTCTGGGAATTGTCATAGCATGTTCACATTGACATCAGTTGATATGTAAGAAATGAAAGTAGTTAAACTCTCAGTTGAAGAGTAAAATATGAAAGCAGTTGAAATGTTTCCAGTTACTGTTTCTAGAAATCCAGAGAAGAGAAAGCCACCCAAGTTTAACATTTCTGTCTAATGCTGCATGTGAGGTGTTGGAAGCAGAATAAATAGGTTTCAACATGTTGTTAAAACAATTTTAATGCTGAGACAGAAAACAGAAATGGACAAAGAGAGCGATCTGGGTTTAATGCTTTTGTAAATAAATCTGCTCCTGCCAAAGTCCTCATTAAAGCTGGGGTAGGGAAAAATCTGTGCAACCTAAGCAAAACCTTCCGCCTCTCTCTCTGCTGCCTCGTATCACTCCGCTAAGCCCCTCCCACAAAACCCACAACTTCAGCTAAAGGAGGTATTGGAAATTTATCACAAGTTGCAGGATTTTCGGCAGGATTTTCCACCATTAAATCAGGCTTTCGCCATCTTAAGGGACGTGTATGCGCATCTGCATTTGAACAGTCAATACAAACGCGCTGTCTCTCTGAAATAACCTGTGATTGGCTAAAGTTTCCCGTCACGGGATAGATTTTCTGAAGCCTGAAAACAGAGCCAAGAGGAGGGCCTGCTCTCAGACCACTTGATTTACAGTATGCTGCACGGTTAATATGGATTTGTTGGCCAATGACGCCATAACAATACTGCCTACCCAACCTTTAACTGCCAGTTTCCGGAAAATCTTGTCTCATCTCGCATCTCAATTTCTCAAAATAAAGCATCATTTGATTCAAAGCAATGTGTCAACACTGTGTTGTGTGTGTTCCTAGAGCTGGTTTGAGAGGAAGTTTTGATAAAGAGTGCTTTTTCCAAGTGTTTGGTTTCCGCTGCCTTAGACTTGATTGTGTTGAAAAGCAAATACATCGGTTTTTCATTTTTTCTCTCTTTTTACTGCTGTGATGAACTCTCAGTCCCTCCTCATGCCGCCCATCCTCTGCTCACTTTCTTTCTTTCTTTCTTTCCCATACTTTGACCCAAATTTGGGATTTTTCTTGAATAGGCTGCTGTGTTTTTGGTGTGTTTGTGTGTGTGTGTGTGTATGGTTGCCAGCTACTGTCCTGATGTTTGACTGGGAGATGAACTGGAGGATGAGATTTGGAACTGAAGAAGCTGGATTGGTCATAGAGGGATTTTGGCTTTTCAAATGGATTTTGAAATGCAGCTTATTAGGGATAGAGGTTAAAAGACGTACAGAGTAGCTTTTCTCCCTCGTTTCTCTTTTTTCCTTGCTGTTCAGGTAGAATATTTGTTTCATCTGCTGTCAGAGTGCTGTGGCTCAGACTGTTGATCTCCTTTTTGTTCATGCCGCGTTCTAACAATATTGTTTTTTTTTTTTTTTTTACAGCTTTATGTGATTACTTTTTCATAGTAAAACATTACGTTTTAGTTTTTTTCAGTGTTGTACTTGACTCATACATGATATAAGAAATAGAGCACAAATAATTTGGATTTTTGAGGCCGATACTGATATTGACATTCAAGAATTTCAAAAAATGTCATAATGATATATGGGCAAATATTCATTTTGTAACATAATCACACAACATAAACAGTCATTTTGGATTAACCGCAACATTGCCAGTTCGACTCCAGTCCATGGATGAGAATCTCTACTTTCTGGTGGTGTCTGAACGTGCACTTCACTGCTCGAGGCTGCAAGTGTGAGTACTGGGACAGACTCGGTGCATGCTCTTGAATATGCCACCTTTTTAAAGGTCCATCATGTTGGTTGGTTGTTTGTGTGGAGGTCACATGAGCTAACAGAGAGGAGGCAACATAGGCAAAACGTTTTTTTTGGCGGTTTTACCCTCTACTAAGCCCCCAGCTGCTAATGCTAAACCTGCTTCATTTCCTTTTCTTTTCTTCTGGTTCCTTGCGAGTTGTTCCCACAGATCCAGATCTCCCCCGGAACTTCCCCTGCCTCCTGTGGAGGGGAGGGGGGGGGGGGCAACAGTGGGAGGGAAACAGGAAGGAGTAGAGCTTTTCTTGGCCCGGAGAGTTGAGGCCAACTTCACCACAGCCAGAGATGGTGTTTTTCTTCAGGATTTCTCAACCCAAACCTGGCACTGACAGTGGAGATAAGATCTCCAGGTTTGCCCACAGATCCCTGAGCACAAATGTGTTTTATCATGATGCACCAAAGAAAAAAACCAAAACACTAGAAAGTATTAAAAAGAAATATGTGAATGAAAAGTGTTCAATTCAATTCAGTTTTATTTATATAGCGCCATATCATAACAAAGTTATCTCAGGGCACTTTTTCGAATAGAGCAAGTCTAGACCAACTCTATATTTACAGAGACCCAACAGTTCCCACCATGAGCAAGCACTATGCGACAGTGGCAAGGAAAAACTCCCTTTTAACAGGTAGAAACCTTGAGCAGAACCAGGCTCAAGGTGGGCGGTCATCTGCCTCGACCGGTTGGGTTGAAGGGGGGGGGGGGAGCGGGAGAGAGAGAGCAGGAGGAAAGAACATACAGCAGCACAATACAGTTCCACATAGGGATGTAAGGCAATAGATATGGTAATGGCATTGATGTTGACACCAACAGAAACAACACTAAGAGCAACATTATAATAGCAATACTAATAACAAGAGCAACAACAGCAATAGCAGCAGCGGGTGCAGAGCAGGAGCACGGGGGCAGCAGGTGGCAGCAACCACAGACCCAGACTCTACAGCTCCGGAGGCAGAAACACCTGCAGAAAGCAACAGAAGGGGAGAGAGAGAGAGAGAGGAGAGAAAGCACACAACTACGGGAAGAAGTTGAATTAATAACAAGCATTGATGGGATATGAGGGCGTACAGATGGAGAGGAAGAGAGGAGAAAGGAGCTCAGTGCATCATAGGGAAGTCCCCCGGGCAGTCTAGGCCTATAGCAGCATAACTAAGGGGGGGCTCCAGGGGTCACCTGAGTCAGCCCTACTATAAGCTTTATCAAAGAGGAAAGTCTTAAGCCTACTCTTAAATGTGAGGAGGTTGTCCGCCTCCCGTACACAAACTGGGATCTGGTTCCACAGGAGAGGAGCTTGATAGCTGAAGGCTCTGGCTCCCATTCTACTTTTAGAGACTCTAGGAACCACAAGGAACCCTGCATTCTGGGAGCGCAGTGCTCTAGTGGGATAATAGGGTACTATGAGCTCTTTAAGATATGATGGTGCCTGACCATTTAGGGCTTTGAAGGTGAGGAGAAGGATTTTAAATTCTATTCTGGATTTTACAGGGAGCCAGTGTAGAGAAGCTAATATTGGAGAAATATGTTCTCTTCTTTTTCTGGTTCTTGTCAGTAAACGTGCCGCAGCATTCTGAATCAGCTGGAGAGTCTTAAGGGATTTATTGGGGCAGCCTGATAATAGAGAGTTGCAATAGTCCAGCCTAGACGTAACAAATGCATGGACTAGTTTTTCTGCATCTTTTTGAGATAGGATGTGCCTGATTTTTGCAATATTACGTAAATGAAAAAAGGCAGTTCTTGAAGTTTGTTTTATGTGGGAGTTAAAGGACATATCCTGATCAAAGATAACTCCAAGATTCCTTACGGTTTTGCTGGAGGCCAGGGCAATGCCATCTAGAGAAACTATATCTTTAGATAATGTGTTTCGAAGGTGTTCGGGGCCAAGTACAATAACTTCGGTTTTGTCTGAGTTTAACATCAGAAAATTGCAGGTCATCCAGGTTTTTATGTCCTTAAGGCATGCTTGAAGTTTAGCTAATTGATTGGTTTCATCTAGCTTGATCGATAAATATAATTGGGTATCATCTGCATAACAATGAAAATTTATGGAGTGCTTCCTAATAATATTGCCTAAAGGAAGCATATACAAGGTAAATAGAATTGGTCCAAACACAGAACCTTGTGGAACTCCGTGACTAACTTTGGCGTGCATAGAGGATTCATCATTAACGTGTACAAACTGATATCGATCTGATAAATAGGATTTAAACCAGCTTAGTGCGGTACCTTTAATGCCAATAAAATGTTCTAGTCTCTGTAATAGAATGTGATGGTCAATGGTATCGAATGCAGCACTAAAATCTAGTAAGACAAGTACAGAGACAAGTCCTTTGTCTGATGCAATTAGAAGGTCATTTGTAACTTTCACCAGTGCTGTCTCTGTGCTATGATGCACTCTAAATCCTGACTGAAAATCCTCAAACAGCTTGTTGTTGTGTAGAAAGTCACACAACTGATTGGCGACTGCTTTCACCAAGAGAGAGAGAGAGGTTAGATATAGGTCTAAATTGTTAAATTGTGAATCTACACATTGCTGGAGTATGATCAGATTATACAGATAAATACGCACATATGAGCAATTTCCAATAAAATAAAGCAAGTGCATATAAAAATATTGAACTCAATGTTTTGTGCATAAATGTTTTGTTCAAGAAAGGTGTAAAATTGTGAAGGTAGATGGAATTGATGGGGGAGAAGGTGATATGGTCTAAATGTCAAACTAGTGTGCAGTGCAGTTCATTTAAAGTCTGGGAAAATGACTACTTTCCAAAACCACTGGCTTTGTACTACACAAAGAGACACATAAGGTGTTTCTTTCTGTGAAATAAGATGAAATTGATCCTTAAAGCTGCATTAATATGACTATAAAATGATATTGTGTTTGTCTGCATGTCTATTAGCAACCCATCACCTTTTTGCATACAGTGCTTCTTGTTGGTTTATGACCAATCAGTAGATGAATCACATCAGTATTTTTTTTATTGTGTTTATTGGTTTTCAGTTTTACAGATAAGTTCAATGCAAATAACATTTTTGTGTTTTACAAACAAAAAATGAATAAATAATTGACAGAGGGTGAAGAATTGAATATGAAAAGATTCATTGATGTGTCCAAAAATAATGACAATGACTGTAGGTTACATATGAGGAGATTTAAAACTTAGATTCAGCGTAGTCCATGAAAGAACATCACATTCTCTCAAATTTATCGGCAGAACCACAAAGTAGAAACCTGAGTTTCTCTAGTTTTACGTGCTGTGTGACATATCTTAACCATAACTTGTAACTGGGGGGCTGTGGGTTTTTCCAGTTTAGGAGAACTAACCTGCGTGCTAATAACAATATATAATACTTAATAGCAATCTTGTAATTAGCTCCTCTAAGAGGACTGTCCTCTCCTGAGACGCTGAATATGGCAATCAGAGGATCAGGTTCTATCACCTGCCCAAAACATCTGACAGTTTGGAAGATAGATTTTCAGTAGTAAGACCATTTAGGACAGAGCCAGAACATGTGGGCCAGAGTAGCAGAGTCTTCATTAGGATATACTTTGGCAGGTTTTACTTTGGAATAATGAAGATGTATGTAGTTTTTTTCACCTTTTTATTAGCCCATGCCTAATGCATATTGATGCTGTATGTACATTCCCCAAGACGTCTTCCCTCTGATCATCGTGTTCCAGTTCATAGTACACAGTTTACCTCAGCCTAATGAAGTGTACTCACCTCCAGTCCTTCCTCTATCCTCTGCTTCATACACATTCTGGCCTTTTCCCTCCATTTTGTTGCCTTTTGCACCCAAATAGTTCATTAAAAAGACATCAACGTTTTTGTGATGGATATCCGTTTTTGTTTTGGAACAGGAAGATTTAAGATGTGAATTCATGTTCTCACAGGATTTTGGCAGTTGCATAGCAACATAGAGTTTACATGGTGGTTGTCCTCAGTCATTAATATGTGCTCCTTTTAAAAACTACCAATCTATGCAAGCAGTTTGATGTGGTGCGCTCAGTCTCTGTAGGTTGAAACAGTCTCAGAGTCTGGAGGTGGAGGGAGAGCAGTAGCTGGAAAAGGACTTAGACAATAGTGACTGAGGATCAAGGAGGAGATTCTTGCAAATAATGTTGCACAAATTTAGCCTCAAGTCTAGGGATTGTAGTGGAATCAGGGAGGTTGAGAGAATGACTTAGTGGTGAAAGCGGCCTGCTGAGATCAGAGGGTGAATGAGAGGGTATCAGGTGTACAGGAAGTGTCAGATTGTGCTTTCCTGTTAATGATCCAGTCGTTATTCATACGTGAGATACAATGTGAGTGAGTGTGTTTGTTAACTTTCTTACTTTCAGATGAATTCATTGTCTGTGTTTGGTGCTTGTTTAGTGGTTTCAGTCTCAGTCATGTATACCAGCTCAACCTTGAACTGTTTTATCCTCTAACAGTCACGTGAAGGTGATGTGTTAAGTTTTAAGTTAAGTTTTATTTTCTTCTGATAGCTGAGTTACATTTCTTTCTGTTGTGTTTCTGTCTCCAGGCTGATCACTGACTGAGGAGGATGATGCTCTCCTAAATCTCCCCGCTGACGACCCCCCACCCCCTTCATCCACACCACCGCCTCTACCATGAATCACACCCCCAGCCCCCACCTGTCCGAGGGCGGTAAGTCGGCCAGAGGCGGCCTGCTGTGCAGCCTGGGTCTGGGGTCCGACAGGGGGATTTGCTCCCCGGACAGCCTCACCCACACCCCCAGCCCCACCGGAGGAACCCCCAGCTCCAGCCCCCCGCTGCTGTTGTCGCCTGGGCTGGGAGGCCTCGGACTGGGATCCCTGGGTGCCATGGGGGAGGGAGCCGGGGCTGACTGGGAAAGCAGGGAGGAGCTGAGGCTCAGGGAGCTGGAGGAGGCTCGGGCCAGAGCGGCCCAGATGGAGAAGACTATGAGGTGGTGGTCGGACTGCACCGCCAACTGGAGAGAGAAGTGGAGCAAGGTGGGCTGCTGGTTACTAAGTCAGGAGAGAAAATATATACTGATATAAGATCTGATTCATACAAACCCTCATTTTCACCTTTTTGTGCAAATGGTTTCATAATTCCTGTCAACAAAACTGTTCACACATTTTATTAAAGCATTTGTGCATTTTACCTTCTTAAGCAGGTTTTATAGAAGAAATAAAAAAGGTTGAAATTAAACTAAATTTATTATATCTTGAGTGACTTGTATATTGAATGAGAACGACTCACTGGACACCAGTTGCTTGACAAAATAATCCTTACTCAAGATCCACTTACTAGCTTTTTCCGTACCTTTTAACCCCATATCACAGTGTTGCTCAAAACTGAGCAAACTCCATCTGCTGATGAAGACCGTGAGGGTGTTGAAAGCTCTGGAAAAAGCTGTAGATGTATTTTGCCCTTATACACAAGGGAGATTCCATATGAGCTATGTCAGCCTCAGTTGTGCCATGTTTAACTGCCTCCTGCAAACTACGTTCATATACATTTAAATAGGAACTATAGGAAATCCGTTTAGTAGGAAACATCATCTCACTTTGATTTTTTAAAAAGCAACATAACAAGGAAACTTGTTTCTACATAATAACACATGGTGAATGTTTTTATGTTAAGACAACTCAAAGCACTTGATTACGATCAGAGAAAAATGGTGGTCCAAGTTAAATACTGAAAAAATCAACACTGACTTGAAGCATTTTCAATTTTTAACTAAAGACCCAAACAACAGTGACTGTATCTACTAACAAGTGTGTGTATCACAGCCTGATATAGCTTCTTCCTCTGTGCCATAGAGCTCCATTGTTGTCCAAAAACACATCAGTGAGCCACACTGTTGCACTGGGTGACATGTTCCTTCATCACCATGAACACACACACTGTAGTTTTTTTGGACTCAGTCCCACATACACCGTCCTGCTGCCCCAAATACTCACTAGAGCACCAAATTGAATTAATCCACTGCTAAAAATAGTCCCCAACAAATGCACTACTTCCTCCTGAGTAATGTTTGTTAAAAAACTACAGTGGCCAACTGTTTTAGTGAATTACTGAGCCTTTTTAAAAATGAAACTATACTCATGACTTATTTTTTAGAGATTTACGTCTTCAGAGAAACCAGTAGGCTTGGGGCTGATCAGTGTATCTGGTATTGTCTATATTTTTCCCAGGTTCGTGCGGAGCGTAACCGTGCACGTGACGAGGTTCGTCAGCTGAGGCAGCGACTGGATACCCTCACCAAGGAGCTGACCAGTGTCCGGCGGGAGCGGCAGGAACTGGCCTCAGAGAATGAGACACTTCGGCTGGAGACGCTGCGCCTCCGCGACGACCACACGGCTCCTCCTCCATCTGCCACTTCTCCATCTTCCTCCCCTGCACACCCTCGTGGTGCTTCCTCCTCCTCCACTCCATCTATCCCTCCCTCCTCCCCTGCCTCATCCTCCTCCTCCTCTCAGGTCCACACTGATGGCAAGCTGGACAGGGAGGGGGAGGGGGAGGGGGAGGCACCACCAGGGTCTCCAGAGCCAGAACCAGTGAGGGACGTGGACTTGGAACGACAAAACATGGGACAGCAAAAGGTGAGTCTGCAGTGTACATTTAGATTATACATTTATTCATTTGATCAACTGGTGTCATTGAGATTAAATGTTTCTGTCTACACAAACCTGACAACAGAAACATCCATGGACGACAAAGAAAACACGGCGAAATGACATCAGTCAGCTTGCAGCATAGATGATGGAAATCATTACTGCTTTAGATATTATTGCTTGTGTTAAAGCTACCCTGTGGTTTTTAGCCACACTAGCGCCGTGGTTCCAGGGATGGCAACGTCGGTCTGTCTGTCTGTCTGTCTGTCTGTCTGTCTGTCTGTCGGTCAGTCCTCCACTTTGGTCCAGACTGAAATATCTTAACAACCTTTGGATGGATTGCCATGAAATGTGAATCCTCTTTTTAAGAAGAAAAAACACAAATGTCAACCTCATGGTGGCGCTAAAGTCCAACTAAAGTCACATATAGTCATTCCTTTTTGTAGTCAGAAATGATGTCAACGTGTTTTTAAATGCATGTTAATAGGTTTTTATCATTAAAAGGAAGAAAAAAAGGTATTTGGGGAAATATCAGAAATTCTCAGGGAGGGGCGTGTCAGTGTCAGTGTTTGTTTGACAGCAGCTGGCAGGCTGAATCCGGCAGGGAACGAGAGACCAAAACATGTCTTGGGCAGACAGTGTGTTGTTAGTGGTATTGTTGGGAGGAGTAAGGAGCACAACAGCATGTAACCTGACTGAAGTGACATTAGTAGGTATGTGTACATGCTGTTTAATGTGCTGCAGCTGAGCAGCTAATTAACTATCTAACCTGAAAACTGACGTTAGCAGTGCACTTTTCCCTGGTTCTCGCTCAACAAGCTGCAGGACAAGACGTGTTCATGTCTGCAAGTTAGATAAGAAGGAGCTAATGTGGTTGTTGTTCAGAGTCTGTGGCTCTTGTGTTGTGTAGCTGCTGATTGGCTCAGTGTGAATGATATGATATGATAGAATGCTGACATTACTGCTTTATGCAAGATTTGATTGGCTGTATCAAAATAAGGTCTCCATCTACGTACATGGATAGCTAACGTAGGGATGTGATTTTTCCGGATTAATCCGGAATTCCGGATTTTCTGACCTGAAAATGTGACCCACGTGAATCATGCAGATCCGTTGGAAAAATGAAAGGGGTCGAGGGGTCGAGGTCGAGTTGAGTCGTCTTGACAAGAAGACGCCCCGACGCTGTTTCGGAACGTATTATTCAGGTGAGTCAGGATCAGCGTTGCCAACTCTCACGCTGAGACACGTTCACGTTCAGTCTCACGCTGCCCAAACAATTCTCAGGCCAAAACACTGCGACAGCACAGAGATGAACAGGCGAGCGTACGTACGTTGGTCACGTACTGTAACCCCCAATCTATGAGTATGGGCTCTTAAATTACTCTGTTTGGTCCGCGATATGTGCGCGATGCTTATCGCCGTGTTGACAGAAAACCCTGCGCTGGCGCGCAGAAGGCGTTCAAGCAAAGCTAGTGAGTGAGTGAGTGAGTGAAAGCTAAGTAGCTAAAATTACTAGCTAGTGTTTGCTTATCTGCTAAGTTAATAAGCTAGTTAATTTAGCCAGCTGTCAAAGTTGGTGCTAGTCTAGACACATGCAGCACTTGGCTGTATGAATGGTTGCTTTTCAAGTAACATTAATCCTTATGATTACTCTGATTACTGTGAATAACCACATTTAGATGATAGCTTGAGTAAAGAGTTTACATGGTTCGTAGTAACCCTGGTTTACATCTGTTAACTGGATACTGGATTAGCTGTTTTGTAAGGTGGCAGTGAGGACAGTAATGTTAGCTGTGTCTTTGCTTTGCACAAAGCAGATAGTCACACAAATAATGTTCGTCAGACTGAATGTAAACATACACATTATTTTGATATTGATAACTTTATGTAATTACAGCACTATAAATAGTTTTGCTGCTTTTCTATGTGAGACCAAATGAAGGGAATTGACAGACTATTACATTCTGAAGATAATTCTTTTTTTTTTTCAGCATACACAGATTTATGGCCAGGCTAACACTGAACAGCCCTCAGGTTAAATCTATTGATGAGGGGGTTAAAATAGGTTTAAATATGAAAAAATAAATAAAAACTAAAACTAACTAAAAATGAATGTCTTGGGTCATACTTTACCATCCATATGATAATTGTAGAACCGCCACTTTTTTGTCCTTTGCCAAACACATGCCTACCGAACGTTATTCTATCTAATTAATGCAAAACTCGGGGGCGCCATTATTGAACCAAAATATATAAAATATTAATTTATGGTTTCTGATTTTTCTCGAAGGAGAACACAGGACATGTGACAGAGTGGATATGTATGCAGTAGCTGACAAAAAAATGCAATTTAATTTCAGTTGGACTGAAATGTCTTAACAGCTATTGCCATAAAATTTGGTACACACATTCATGTCCCCCTCAGGATGTATTTAGTGCTATTAAGTAAATGTTAGCATCCTGACATGCTAAACTAAGATTTAGTTTAAATGCAGAAGGCTCCAGCAAAAAAACGCTTAATGGTAATTGCGCATTGCACACCTCATTGTGACATCCGGCAAGGCCCTGTGGTGGTCCTGGTCTCACAGTTTTACAAGTGTTTTGGCGTCTGTCTGTTAATCCTTCTAACTCATGGATCTGTTAATCAAACTGGATCGTATGTTATGTCTCACCGCTACCTGAAACAAGTCACTCAGTCACTAACTTTTTCCACTAGCAGCACTGGTGCTCCCTACTGATTTTAGGAGCACCAGCACAAAATTTAGGAGCAGCACTTAAATCAACGTGCAACGCAACACATTCATATTTTTCCATCTTGACTGTATTACTGATAATGCTTTGGTAATAAACAGACAATTTACAGAAATAACAATGTGCTGATTTATTTTAAAGGAAAAAGTCTGAACCATTTTTTTTATGATTGCCAATAAAATAAATACATTTTAAAATGCACTACTTTGCATTACTACTGCTCTGATGCAGCCGTCTGTCCGTAGTCACCATTCTGTAGTCTCGCTTAATGCCCCGCCCACAGCACTATCTGATTGGTTACACCTCATGAGTAACAGCCTATAAACACTGAAGGCTACTGTGCCATAGACAGGCAAAGAGACTGGAGCTGCTCCAAAGGGAAGGCAGCAGATATTGCCAAAGTTGCAATAAACATCTCTCTTATGATCTATTTCTCTCATGACAAGCATGCCCAGTTTCCCAGTTACACCTCTGAAAAAAGTCATAGCCTACGGGATTTCATTCAATGGAGGTGAAAGCGACGGCTTTTAAATCAGTCGCTCTTCCACCAGAGTCCCCAAATAATGCACTTTGTGATATACAGTTAACTAAAAAATGTCATCTTTTGGTCTGGGAACAGGTGAAGGGCATTCCGACATTTTATAAACAAAAGGATTAATCGAAAAGTTGCTGCTCTAGATCCAAGGAATAGCAGGCTCAGCTGCCTTTATCCTTTTTGTGTTTATATGGCTATGGCTATAAGGCTAATGCAAATTTGCATGGGGTATGTTGCTGCTGACTTGCTGTTTGTATCCACCCCAGTTAGTAATTCAACTTGCATTTTTTTTCTCTTTGCACATGGAAGGAAGCTTGCTTGGTCTCCGGCTAGGTGCAACTTCAGGACAGCCTGATGATAGATATCAGATGGAGTGACTGTGTCCTGATATCGGTGTGCTCATTTCCTCTGCTGCTACACGGACAATGTGACCTGAGCCTCAGTGAATGTAGGCCAGACTGGCTGCTGTGTTTCCAGCACCGTTAAGTTGCTCACCAGAGGTGTGTGTGTGTGTGTGTTTGGGGGGTGTCCTATTTAAAAGACTAGCAGTGTGGGTACCCAGGTACACACACATACACTACACACTCCCCCATCGTGCTTGCTTATCCCTGAGGGCTCAGTGATGCTGCAGTGCTTCTTCTCTGTCAGCCTGTTCTGTGCAGACCATCCTGAACCTGACCTGCTGTTTCGCTCAGCTTCGTTCATACTGAATTCAAACGTGTATGGGATGTTAGCATTAAGTACCCTGCATGGGTCATATTTCAGCCTGCAGCCACTTTGAAATGCTCTGCAGCAGCATTTTATACTGAAAATGTAGAGAGCCGAAGTGAAACAGGAACTTCTGGAACTCAAATTACTGAAGGCAAAACATTTAAACAGTGATGGAGACAGAAATTTAAGTTAAGATATTCTTTATTGATCCCCGTAGGGAAATTCATTCTCTGCATTTAACCCACCCCGGGGTCCAGAGTGTTAGGAGCAGTGGGTAGCTACTGTGCAGCGCCCGGGGACCAACTCCAGTTCTAAGCCAGTGCCTTGCTCAAGGGCACTGATGGGAGAATGAACCTAACATGTACGTTTTGATGGCAGGGGAAACCGGAGCTCCTGGAGGGAACCCACGCAAACACAGGGAGAACACGCAGTGGAGATCCAGAGTAATAATTCTGTGTTGACATCAGATGTATACTGTAGTTTCTAACTGTGTGAAACAATGTGACAAAGTAAAATGGTAACCTTAAGAAAATGCAGTGATAAGTGAGCGACTGAAATTACACAGCCACATACACAAATATTCACCATATATATATATATATATATAGATATATATATATATATATATATATAGATATATATATATCAAATTTTATGCATTTATCTTTTTTAAATTTATCATTTTATCATCTCCTGATGATAAAAGGCAGAGATGGACGATAAATTGTGCAGGCAGCTCTTTATTGTTTGTGATCTTGGAGCTATTTAAGATACACCCTCTGACTGCAACACCAGCTGCCCGGAGAGCTGTCTCTCTTCTTCGGTGTTATTTCTGCATAAGTCTTCTTGCTTTTGCTCTGTATCACTGAAAAAAAAGTATGATCAGTTTGTCTATCCAATGACTGACTACATCCAGTATGACAGATCTCTGGCTGAATTATGGAAAGTGTTGCTCGATTTTTTTTTTTTTTTTTTTTTTTTTTTAAACAACCATGCTTCTGCAAACAGCATCTGTACACACTTCCTGCAGAAGTAGTTCTTAGCACATGGGCGTCATTAATAGCAGAAGCAGAGTTCCTGGAAAATGAAAAATGTGACTAAAAAGGTGTTGTTTTAGATGTGCAGCAGCGTTCACATCTAAAACTAAAAGCAGTCATATTGTCGAATGACCTGTAATAGCGGTCACCATCCTCCCAAATTAGTATTTGTCCTGTAATGTCCTCTGAACAGCTGGTGGGGACCTGTCCCTCTGGTCAGGTGCAAATCATTTGGGATCACATTTATTTTTGATAATTGCTTTTAAGAGTTACTGCCACTGGCAAGATTCTGATTTCCACTGGGGACAAAAGGGACATGCCCCCTTCACTTCTTTTCTTTAAAATCCCACTTTTGCCCGACCCACTTTTACCGTCTGTCACAGAATGAAGTACACGCCTTAGTGACATTTTGCCCTGTGGTTTTAACTCTCAGGCTACATACAAGCTGCCCTAACATCTGATTGGTGATGCGCACTGGAAGCAGTAAATAAACTACTGTTCCCTTCACAAAGTGCATTTTAGGTTTAAAAAAAAAAGTTTTTCTGTGACTCTCAGCCACAACAAAGGCATTATAGCATGCAGCCTCGTCAAAGAGTTGATTTGTACTCTGCAGGTGCAGTACTTTCATGACGCCACATAAGGAATACTGACCCTTTAAATCTTGATTTTCCAAATTGTGTTTTCAGTCTGCAATTTGGATTTTCTTCTGCATCACAAACAACAAAATGAAACGAGGGAGCACCACCTTCCTGAACTGCAATTAAACACAGTTCAGATTGAATCTGTAATCAACAACTGACTCTCTGAAAAGAAGAATTCTGCAAAAACTGCTAATTAGAAAATGTTAGCATGACTAAATTAAAATGATGAACATTGTAAGTACTACATACTAGCTAAACTTCAGCATGCTAGCATGCCCACAGTGACAATGCTAACATGCTGACGTTAGCATTTAGCTCAAAGCGCAAGTGCCAGTGTCTGTAAGGTGCGCCTCATTGTATGCATTTAAGGGAGGTTCACGCAAATAATAGGAGGAGACATGTTAACAGGTTAATCATATATTCCGCTGAATCCACAGCGCAGATGCAATTTGCCAGAGCCTCAAGGAATGTTGTAGTGGGGAAATAAAATGTGCATTAAATATAGGTTTATATGTGACTAAACACCAGTTATTAGAAACAAAAATGAAGCAGTAAGGCCTTTATTAATGAACACAATCTGATTACTGTAACACAAATGTATAGTGGACAGATGTTGTGCTTTGTGTTCAGCCAGCTTGAATCTGAACTTGACCATCAATAAACTGTAAAATCATTACAGACTGCGACTAAACTTTTTTTTGTTAAGACATTTAAGTGTGTTTGGCATTGACCTCATTAACATCCATACCAACACCACCTCCACCTGCTCCGTCTGTCCATCTCTCTCTCTCTATCTCACCACTTGAGGTGGCTTTTTGTGCGTCTTTGATTTGTTTATGCACTTAATTTCCTTTTTGTTTCCCATGAATGACTTTCTTGCCTCCTATTGTATTCATAGATATATGCTAAATGTTATAACATCACAATTCTATGAGGAATATTTTGAGTAATAGTATTAGTTTTTCTCAGGTGAAGTTGGACCACAGTAAATATTTAATAATTGCGATCCGTTCTCGTTATCATTTCCTTCCACTGCTGACCTGCGCCTTTGAGCTCTCTCTCTCTCACTCACTGTGTCTGTTCTGGAGGGCAGTAGCAGGATCAGTAATGAGCTGCTGTCTCAGTAAACCTGGCTCTCACTCTTGTTCTGCAGTACTTCCACTGGTCCCATTTTTAACACGTAATAAATGAGATAGCCTTTAGTAGTTGAATGTTGAAAATTAGTTCTTTAAAGCCCCCCCCCCCTCAAAAATATGTTTGTCTTCTTGTTCCAACAGTTGAATGTTTGAGCTTCACTGTACAGGATGTCTGTGTAGAGTTTGACACTAGAAGGATGTTTTCACATTCATCTGCTGAAAGTGGAAAGTTTCTGCGTGCTCATTGAAAATCCCATTTTCGGGCATACAAGCATGATTTGTGACATCACAAATAGTTTGGAAGCCAGTCCTGGTCCAATATTCAACTTGCAAAAGTGTGATGCATAAACCTGAAGCCTCCAGTGCACATCCACTGAGAATGGACTTCACTATGAAGCAGGAAGCACCTGTTGTCCAACAGGAAAACTTCTATTTATAGATTTATAGATTTTTAATGAAGGAGAAGGAGCAGATGTCATTTCAAAGATTTTAACAAAATAATTGAACTTTTTTTGTATAAATAACACCAGATACAAATTATTAATCAAAGTAGAGCAATTAAAACATATCTGGAGGGGATCTTTAAGGACGGGAAACTCTGTAGTTGTTGTGTCAGAAATCATAGTCACAGCAGTAGTAGTGGTCCCAGTAGTAGCAGTCATACTAACAGTAGCACTCTGCTGTCCCATCTGATAACACTGCGTTGACCTCGTGTGTTTTCCAGTTACTCTGGATCTTACTGTGTTCCCAGTGTGTGTATATAGCAGTTGTGGATCCCTCTATTTTTTGACAGTATGCTTTCTTACCACATACACCCACACATACATGTGCGTGAGCTGTGTGTCTGAATAAAGATCACTGTCATGGCATATCAGACTTGACCTTCAGCTAGCTCAGGTGGGGTTTCCATGGTAACACACACGCATACACACGCATACACACACACACACACACCCAGAAACACAACTGAGGCTGTAGCGTTCCAAGTAAACCATGATAATATGTTTGTCAGTGGTGCCAGTGGCGGTGGTCACGGAACGACGGCTAACTGATACTCTCACACAGCAGAGCCTCATTTCCTGTCTCCCCTCCATTGTTCTGGTTCTCACACACACTGAGCACTTCCACATGTGGCACAGTATGATTTGACATCTGTTACACACTGGGTCCCTCTGTTGGGGATTACCTGTAATGACAGCAGCAGCATCTGTTCGGCATATCTACCTTAAATGATGATAATGCAAATGGTCAACGTCAAGTTTTTAAAAAGGATGTTACATGCTTTTCATCAGTCAGTTGTAGGTCTTAAATATCTGTTTCTCAGAAATTGGGGGAAAAGCCTTGTTTGTAGATTTGCACACTGCTGATGTCTGTTTCTGGTGTTCACTCAGTTTCTTGTCCAGGGTCCTTGCGATTTCACTGATGTAGTGTTCCCCACAGTAGTGGTCTTCTCAGGTCCACGTGACTGGGACCAGAGTCAGACTTGACCCAATTTATACTCAGTCTAATCAGGTCAGGTAGGGTCTTAACACACTGCCATGGGTCTCTGGCAGGAAATCAGTAGTGTACGTAAAAAGTGTATGTTATCAAATAACAATTGTTTTTTGGAATTTGACTCACATATATTAAATGTTCTTTCTATCTATCTATCTATCTATCTATCTATCTATCTATCTATCTATCTATCTATCTATCTATCTATCTATCTATCTATCTATCTACTAGAATATTTTATTGTTGGTGCAGGAGGTGAAAATAGGACTTTCTATAAATTGCGTCTTTCAAGCATATTACTGTGGTAAATTATTTTTGGAAAGTAGGTCTGTAGCTGAAAGTATGCAGAAGTAGCAGAACTTCAAAGTGGAATAGGTTGAAGAGGATTTCAGTTCCATTATTAAAAAAAAAAATTAAGATCTAAATATTTGAAAAAGTATGAGGTAGAAAAAAGTTGAAAACGAACATAAATGTTCTTAAAGAGCTGAAGTCTGCAGATGTAGTAGTCGACCAAAAAAACGTACAGAAGAGGAAGAATATGAAGTCAGATTAATAAAGATCTGAAGAACAATATTGCTGCTGAATCAGCATTCACACTAATAAAGAGCAAGAAGAACATAGGTTAATACACCAATGAGCCCAGCCACAGCTCATCTGATTTGCATAAAGAACTGATGCTGTGCTGTTTTTCTGGCACATGTTGTGGATGTCTGTAAAGTAATGGAGCACTAAAGAAAGTGTTTTCTGCTGCTGAACTAAATATCCTAATGTAAGCTCAACAAAAAGATCAGTTATTTCATAAATAACTGAAAAATCAATGTGAGAGATTTTGGTAAGAATAGATTATTGCTGTGTGCTATTGGCTGCTTGTAGTTTGACATGCTTTTTACTGTAGTCTGTCATAAAGCTACTGCTGTTGAGCTTTTGTTTCTTTTTCAGTCTTTAACATATTGTATGTGTTTAGCCATATTAGCTGTTCACCGCTGTGGTTCAGACGGAGACATTTTTTTGTCTTTCATTTTCATCAACATCAGTTGTACTTTGTGTTTAGCAAGCTAACATTTGCTAATTAGCACATGGTAAACATCAGCATGCTAGCGTTGTCATTTTGAGCATGTTAGCATGCTGACGTTAGCATTTAGCTCAAAGCACCGCTGTACCAAAGTAATGGCTGTAGACTCTTAGTGTTGTTATTCATCATATCAACACAATGCATGTTGAAATGCATCCAAACATCAACTGTCTGATGTGCATTTCTTTCTCTATCCTGTCACTGCAGTGCAAAGGAACTCTGTGCTGCTTCATTACAACTGCCACTAAATAAAATTCTCTCATAGGGTCCATCATGGTACCCTTTTCAACCACAGATCTCTTTACAACTCTCACTCACAGAATTAAATATTTATGAGGAGCTCTTAAAGGCAGCATGATGATTATCTTAAAAAACCATGCAGTATTATGGAGCCTGTGGGAGACAGAGGCCTCGCATTTTACATCTGGTAGATGCTGTGAAAGATATAGGATAGGGAAACATTTGGATTTTTACTGTTACAGTGCCAAAGCTGACAGATTTACTATGTGGAGAGGAGGAAAAGATCTACATTTCCAATCTAATTTCTGCTAAGGCCATTAAATAAAATGAGATGTGAAAATGTTTGGTCACAAGAACCCACCCAAGAGTTTCAGGGTTCTGGTGTGACAGCACGTTGGCAGAAGGTTAGATGATCCTCTGGATGAAACAGTTTGATTTGCAGCCTTGTGGAAAACATGAAGACAGAAAAGAAATATTTTTGCAAAGGAAGCCCATATTTCTGACAACCCCTTCAAAATCAGGGAGTTTCATGTGAGTCCAGAGATATGTGGGTAGTTTGGAATGAGACTAATACTTTATTTGCCAGGACTGAAACTGAAAGGAAGCCTTTATCCCTGCTGATGTTGGATAAGGAGTTATGCAATGTTAGGAAGGTAAACATTTGTCAAAGCATTGTTCCAGGGACATGGAGCTGGAAACTGCTAGTAAACACTGAGAGAACCTCACCCACAGAGCCTCATATAGCACAACATTCTGCTACAATGTACAACACCAGTGATTATATGATCTTTATATTCACAATGACTGAATATATTTATTTGTGGCCAAATTGGCTGGAAAACCTCTGATGAGACTTTGGGACAGATATTTTAGTTAAAGGCGTGGTCACACCAGCTTTTACAACAGACAAACTTTGTCGCAAAATCAATTTATTTCAATGGAATCACTCACAGGGACGCTAATTTAAACCCAAGCTAATCTTTTGTGTCGAGTTCAACTTTGGTTAACTTTATGACAGTATTGGATCTCTATATGATTTTAGCATCAATGTGATGATGTACCGTCATACCAGGTATTTCATTTACTGGATTAGCCAAAAACAGACATGTCTGACCATAAAAAGGTTCTCAGTAGATTTTCCAGGAACCTTACTCTTTTATGAATTAAATCAGTATCATGATATAAAATTACATTTACTGTGTTTTATCCATATCACCCACCCCTTGATCAAACTATTGCACGCTTATGAACAACCTATTAAAAAGTATTTACATGTGTTATGTGTTGCGTAAATTTTGACTACTTCAATATCAAATGCATTATGAAAACCTTTAATACAATACCTTTATGATACGTATCACGATACAGGGGTTATAGTTCGATATATTGCGATACTGTAGACAAGGCGATATATTGCAATTTTTTTAAATCTAATTTTAGGAAAACTGTCATAGTATAAAAAACACATCGCCATATGCATAAAATCTGAGTTAAAAAAGTTTACTTTTTAAATGCAATCAGAACGGTGGGATCTGCATTTGTATTTATCACAGTCCCTGTAACATCACAACAAGATAGATTACATCACTGCTATCTAGTGGTCGGGGGTTTAAACGCAACACAACCATGAGTCCGGAATCAATTAAATTGTATCTACTTTCATTTACTCATATAACCACTTTATCTGCCAATACGTGACTATTTCCCAGTAGTATCCGTTTGGATTAAAGGATAATTCCAGTTTATTAAATCTTGGGCACTTTTTTGTTATTTTGGCCATCATTTCTATCGGCTATGATAACATGGTACTCACCAAAAACCAGACTGCTCATGTTTCTTACACTGTTGGATTTCATTGTAGCGACATCACCGAGTTTCAGTAATATACAGTATATATTAACAAACTGGCATAGTTGTCTCATATTCTCTTCCCTCTCTCTGTCTCCCGCTCTGTCAGGACTTGGAGGAACTGGAGTCGGTCCTGTGTTCCAGGGCCCCGGAAGGCAACACTCAAGAGGCCTGGGAAAGTCGCGGCGGTGTTAACCTGGCCAACTCACGCTCATCTTCCGGTCTGAGCCGGCAGGAACGCAGCAGGCAGCTGTGGGAGGACATTAGCATGGTGGAGGAAGACTCCAGTAAACTCAACGCCCTGCAGCTTCGCCTGGACGAGTCCCAGAAAGTCCTGCTGAAAGAGAGAGAGTAAGAGAGACAGAAAATCCCAAACTGTCTAGGCTGTAGCATAGCATGAAGTGGGACATATTAGTTGTATCTGTTGCAGTGGTAGAGAATCCAGTTAGTCCAACTTAACTGTTTTTAAAATTCATAAACTCATGTTGGAATGTAACTTCCATTTGATGAAGCTGTCTACTTCTACTCCACTACAGATAGTTACTAGTTGTTTTGCAGATTAATATTGAACCTGAAAAATTCAATTTATAAAATACAATCCATTCATATAGATTAAACTACCCAACGATATGTTAAATAGTTGAAATTGGCTCCTCCACTACAACATTAAAATTCTACATTAATTATAGTGCATTAATAGTAATAATCCAATGTAATAACAACATAACACTGAAAGAGGCCAATCTGAGTAATGAGTACTTTTACTTTTAAGGATATTTTGCTGACAACACTGTAGTTTTAAGGATGCATGTTGGAAACATGGTGATCATTTTCTGCTCTCAGTTGCTCAATAGAGGTGCCTTATACTGTATTTGCATGTGATTTTGCACTTCCTACATAAGGGCATCAGTTTTCCCTTGGGAGCAGCAAAAGTGGTGTCTCCTTTATTACCTTGTTAAGAGTGGTGTGGCACACCTGTCAACCTGTAACCAGTGTAAACTGTAACCATAGCAGACAATGAAAATTCCTCTACCACTGCTTATTCTACACCCAGTCAATGTGATGACCACCTCTGCTGACAGCTCTGTCAGGAGCACAGCAGCTGAAGCCAGGAAGTGCATCCTGCACTTTTTATTTTCTTTGAAAGTGTGAAAATGTGAGATGTTTTAGTTTACAGCCAGCAAAGTACTAAAACACGAGTATCATGGGTAAGATGTGGGACTTGGCAGGTATGCGGTGGTTGGAAAAGAGGTGATTAGATTGGTTAGAACTGAAGCCAGGACCGGCCACATTCACTGCTAACATATCCTTTCCTTTGGCTGTGAGATACAAACATTTCTTTGCATGCATGGCTGGTGCCATGTGCTTCTGAAGGTACTGTGCATTATACAGCATTCATTCTTAACAATAGAGCCTGTAGTGTTAGAACCCCTTAATAAAGGCAGCACCAAAAATGTGTAGCATAGGCCTAAATACAAATTGAAGCAGAGGGATGACACTCAAACACTCAATCATATATATATATGTATGTGTTTGTGTGTGTGAGTCAGAATTGTCATTTCAACTTGTGTTTTCTCTTGTTACAAGCTATGATCAATTCACTTGTTATACAAATGTTGTTGCTGTTTTTATCTCTGCAAAGACACATGGGCTGAATCTTGTCCAGCTTAAACAGATCGGTGTAAACACTCACTGTTAGTTTGAGGTCTATAGAGTGCTGCAGGGATGATGTATTTTTGTAGTCCAACCCAGAAGTTAGCATCGCCCTGGTTCCCTCCACAAAAAGCCATTGGGATTTTTCCATTGGATTTTGGATTATTGCAGAAAATAAACTCTGTGGCAAACAAAAGTTTATGATACTTACATGTTTTGTTCAGCAAGATAATCTTCACAAATGAACACCACTTTTATAATTTTTGAAGCGTAAATGCAATCGCCAGAAGTAAAAAGCTAACGTTAGGCTATAAACAAACTACACCACGGTCACATGAACGTCACCACCACTAAGTTTCCAACTTGTAATTTGGTTTTGCACGCTCACCTCTTCTACAAAAGCCTTTGGGAAAGTATTAGAAACTGTAAAGGCTGTTAAGGCGGACGAGTGAGTAGATGAGTTTCTGTGTTCGGCGTGATGACGTTTAATGTCCCCGACAACCTCTGTAGTCTCATTTAGCCACTTGTTAGCAACCGCCTTTTTTAAGACATGTAAAAACTTCAAAATTCACGAGTGGGGTATTTACTGACAGATTTTATGCCATAGAATGTGAGAATCTCTTAAGCTTGTGTTAACCACAGACCTTATTTCAGGCTGTTATCACCTTAGCATGAGCTCCGTCCTGTCGTTTGTCACTATACCTTCCATTAGTGTTCTCCTTGGGTCCTGTAGGGCCATTTCCTGACCCAGGGGTCTTGTAAAGAAGCCAAGTTACGGAGATTTCATTCAGCTCAACCCTAAAATGCTACAAAACCAACAAGCATGCAGTGTAATGTTCTAGAATCCTTAGGGAAGGCTCCAGATGGTGACTGACATTTCCCCAGTGATTTCTGCTGTAGACCGTTTTGTTGTGAACTGGACAGGGATTCTTAATGTGAAAATGTAAAATGTGAAAAATCAATGTGGAAGACATTTGCTGACTCAGATAATAACCCACTCAGGCACTAGAGCAGTATGATTGAGTGTTGAAACTCACTAATGTGTGTTGTGTCTTTGTGTCTTCTCCAGAGACAAGCTTGCACTGAGTAAGAGCATTGAGAGGCTGGAGGCTGAACTCAGTCAGTGGAAACTTAAATATGAGGAGCTCAGCAAGACCAAACAGGAGGCCCTCAAACAGGTGAGACATCCAAAAGAATATGTCTGTGTGGATCTCCTGTTTTACTGAACACAGAGAGACATCAGGTCACTGTTGTAGGATGATACAGCATCTTCTACTTCCTGTCTTGGCGGAAGGGCCACCTAGATGTTAGTATACAGTATAAGTAGTGTTTGATGGCAACTCATTCAACGTTTTGTTTTGTTGCGACCAACTGTAGGACTAATGAGCTCAGACTACAGTGAATCCACAAATGGTGACTGGGGCCTTTATTTACCTCAACTATAGAGAGAGACAGGCTACTATAAGAGACAGGTGTTTAGCCATGCTTGCAGCTTAGCTCTAGGGATGGCAATGTTGGTCGGTCAATCCACTGCTTTGGTCCAGACACAAATATCTCAACAACTATTGGATGGATTGCCATGACATTTGGTACACACATCCATGTTCCCCTCAGGTCGAATTGTTATAACTTGGGTGATCCTCTGACTGAATACTTTAGTTTATGATCAAATATCTGCTAAACTAATGCATTCCCATCAGCCTCAGCTGTACTTTGTGTCTAGTGTTAAATAGCAAATGTTAGTATGCTAACACTCTAAATGAAGATGGTTAAGATGGTAAACCTGCAATAACATCAGCATGTTAACGTAGTCCATGCTGACAATGACATGTTGAATGCATTTAGCTCAAAGCATCAATGTGCCTCAGTGCAGCCACACAGAGCTGCTAACATGGCTGTATGTATGTTTGATCATATTTTAATAAGTATAATGTACATTTCCACAGCACCAATTCAATCAGTACAACAACAGAACAGAGATAATGTTTAATTATTGTAGTTTGCTTCAATTTTCCTTTTATTTCAATTCTATTACATTACCATTAAGGGAACTCATCACTTTCTGTAGATATTCCATTGACAGTAGTTTAACGGCAATCAATAAATGGCCAAATGGAAGCAACTGGAAATAATTATTGAGTGGAAACGGTCTTTCTGCCTCAGAGTGGTGAGTATGACATGACTCTGTTGTTGTACTGATGGAATTAGGTTCTGTGAAAATGCACTTCATACTGAATTTACAGTGTACTTACAGAGTACAGATAAGTCCACAGCATCAGTGTTTTCTACCCAACATTTATTTGTGACTGGCCTTTATCTGTTTGGCTTTGGCTTTGTGAGACTTGGTCATTATTTGAATACTGACTTTTATTTGAAATTTACGGTAGCATGCAAAGTGCCTGCCAGTGACCAACAGTTTCACTACACAAGTGTCATGACTCCAGGAAGCATTAATCTCATTGTTTACTTTTATGCTGTGTCTCAAATCGCGTACTTCCGTTAGTACACTCACATGCAGTATACTGTGTACACTATGTACTGTCTCAAATCGAATACTGCTGTTGTGCGCTTGCTGGAAATGACGATCACAACCTTTGACCGCGTCTTGTTCTTCTTCTTTTTAATGATGGATTGCAACGGGGCAGAGCATTATCGCCAACATTTTACCGCCATTGCCACACGCCGAAATATCTGCCAGTTTGTTTGCTCACTTCAATTCAATTCTTGTTTGCTCACTTCAGTTACATTAAAAATGAATGAAAAATGAACATACTTTTACTTTTAGCCGTAACAATCGCAACCGCGGCCGCCATTTTCATACGTTGGTGGTCCTCCCCTTCCGCTACGTGGCCAAGATGGCGACCGTTGAGGGTGAGAAGTGTTCAGCGTTCCACACTCAACTTTCTGTCCATTATGAGTACATCATCTGGGTACTCATAGTACACTGCATTTTGCCATACTTGTCAGTGTGAACGCACTTATGCACTCAAAATATTAAGTGTAAGTACGTAAGTACACAATTTGAGAGACAGCTTTATTTTCAAAAGTCAAAAACTGTCTTACCAGCCTCAATCAGAAGAAAAGAGCAGCTGCAACAGAACTCGATAAGCCTAAATCAAATGTTTGTATCAGGGTTGTTACTTAGAGGGAATACAAACACCTAGAAAGTATGAATCTTTTAATGTTGGAAAGAAATAGTTTTCATCCATCAGCAGCTGGACTTTCAGGTTTGGTCGAATTTTTTTGGTCTCAGGAATTTGGAACGCGTTTGAGTTGTTAGTCAATCCGTTTCCAGTCAGGAATACTTGTATTTCCAATTAGTTTCAGTGCACACTCCACAGCTGCCTGTGGTCTTCATTGGCATCAAACATTAAGGCCAAGTCCAACGAGGCACTGGGTTGCCTTCCTGCCCATGCTGTTTTTTTGGGGATAAGCACAGTATGTTGGCAGGGTTATACAGTAGTTAGTCATCCCTAGCTGTGTGAGGGAACCCATCTGCTGGATCTGGATCTGGATCTGGATCGGCACTGATCAAGGCAGGTTTTAACTGACTGGCATTTGCTGCTTAAAGCCCAGTCCTTGGTCTATTAAACTGGAAGCAGTTTGTAATGCTCTGTGTTTCGATTGCAGTTGAAAGCGACATGAACAAAGTCAGGAGTTTACATTTATTATATCCTTGATGACAGCAACCAGAACTGCTGTGACTTTGTTTGTTTGTGAAAGAGGAGGAATGGGTGATGTAGAGACTACATTTTCACCCACCATCACAGAGACTTTAGTTCACTTCCACAGCAGCTTTGGCTTGGTTATGTGTTCTCACTAACACAATTGACTGTTTTGATGGTGGGAAGCCAGTGAGGGATCTTTTGGTGACTCCTAGTGGTTGGATGGCGCACCTGCATGGATTGGGGTATGATCTGGTCCACCAGTGTGAAGCTTGCTGGCAGGTGAGGAGTGACTAGTGACACCGTACATGTCGGTGACATTACTGTGTACACCCTCCCCAGGTCAGCAGCAGAGAGACAAGAACCACAGTGTAGCAGAAGTCAACATTGAAACTGGTGACCTTTCTCAGGTGAATCACACCTCTGAAATGCTGCTGTTTGTGGAAATTGCATTAGAACGTAAATTCTTCATTTATACTGAAGAAAAAATTTCATCTAGAAGCTGTTTACATCCAGATGAGCTTCTGTAAATCAGCAAGAGAAGAGAAAATAAGAAGAGTTTATTGATTCCCAGGAAACTGCATTACAGTAGCACAAGAAACAGAGCAGAGAGCTAGGTAGGAACAGGATGCAGATAAGTAGAAAAAAATCTAACCCAAGTTAGAAACATATATACAATACGTTACCGTAGACCAGTGTGCAAAATGAAATGTATTGTATGTGCAAAACCAATAGTGCAGTTTTATGATATTCGTAGTGACAGTCGATACTGTAGAATTTGTTTATGCATAATAAATATAATCAAGCATAATAAGAAAAGATAAATATAATAACTACTAACAAATAACTACAAAAGATAATATGTATACACATACTGTATATAAATATGTAATATATACTGTATATGTGTGACACCAAAAATACAGTTGCAGTGGTGGAACAACATTTGTCAGAAAATAAAGGATTTTGTTTACTTTGTTTGTTGCCAGGTTCTGCAAATAAAATCTGAAAGGTTCTTAAAACACAGCTCAAGTCATTTATAATCATCCAACCAGGAGAAGTCATGAGAGAAGATGGACATTTGGCTCAAAAGTATAGCCCTTAAATCATCAAATAATGACCAAAGATATGAAATGGGCACAGTCTTTACCCTCCCCTAAATCACATAACTAACAAATCCTCTCCTCTTCAGCGAGAGCATTAAACCTGCCTGTTTCTAGAGCTCGTTGTAGTGTATGTAACTGTGCACACACAGACATTTTATGTTTGTAATTTAGTGAATTCTTTTCTCATACATAATCATTCGTGCTGAGCGAGCAAATATTCCACTGTAACCTGTTTTGAAAATAACTTAAATACAATTTCACCACACTAGTCCAGGGATGTCCATGCAAAATTACCAAATTAGTGAGCCGCTGTGCCGACACGTTCATAAGTCGAACTGATAGCATGAAGAAAGATGTTTGAGTATATTTTTATACAGTAGGATAGTATAGTACATTAAAAAAGAATGCTTTGACATGCCCCTTCTTTTCCTTTCTCCTTCCTCTGGTGCTGTGATTGCCTTTTATATGTACCTTGCATAAATGGATTTCAGAAGATAAGATCTTCATATATCCTCAAAATATCTCAATGCAATTAAGTTCCTCTGGTGTCAGATATCCAAAGCAGCACCCATAGAGTATAAGGCTCAAGGCCTCTGGACAGAAACTTGGTTAATGCTTTGGCAGTGTTCCACCACTCGGGGGCAGTCCAGGCCTGCAGAGAGCAGAGACAAAGAACCCAGCTAACACAAGTCTCATGGAAAGGCTCACTGCATGACAAAATCACTTTGACAAAAGCAGCGGAGAGAATGAAAGGAGGGGATAGGTCAGAAGACATGAGAGATGTGTAGATGGTGATGACTGAAGATAAGTGGGGTAGAAGAGATGGAGATGGAAGCATGATAGGGCAAAATGCTGAAGGTGGTGAGGAGGCAGATGAGACACAGGCAGAGATGCAATGATCAGATAAGAACAAGGAGGGATGAAAGGGGATGGTAAAGGAGATTGGGTCATCCTTATCTACACGCTTGTTGTTGGTTCCAGAAATGGCCACCTGTTTAAGAAGGAAAAGGAAGATGAGACTAAATGTCAAGCAAGTACAAAGTTGGAAGGATAGCTGGTGTTGAGATATTGAATGATGAAATTTTTGTGTTATTTTCCCACCAAAGTATCATGTATTTCTGAAGTGAACACTGCAGTTGTCCTGTCTCTTCCTCAGGGCATAACTTTAGTACCACTTTGTAATCACAGCACTAAGCACTAATGTTACAACATTTGCATGCTGGTGTTTTCAGTTTCAGAACAAGCAATGTGAAAAGGTTTGCACACATGAATTTGGGCTTCTAAGGAAGTACATGAGTATATGTAGCCAATGTAAACAGTCCCCTAACACAGGCCAAAATGCCAGGCTCTATAGATGTATAAAAGGATCAATTCATTACATATTCAAAAGATGACAAAGTGTGAAAAATGTAAAAGAAAAGTGAAGGTTCGGTCATAGGATCTTTAGTCCACCTTAACCTTGCTCATTGCTCTCATCAACATTGTTCCCAGCTGCTTTTGATGCAGCTGTTTACAGTGAAAACGCTCTGATAAACCCCCTGTACACTACCTGTAAACCCAGCAAACAGCAGACAGACACAGTTAGAGACTAGCTGGTGAACATAGTGGAGCATTTAACAGCTAAAGAGACAGATATTTCCCTCAGGAGCAGAGTGAATATTACATAATGTCAGGGGGCCAGAAACACAATTCCAAATTCAAAAAAAGGCTATCAGGAGAAAGGTTTTCCATGAACTCATCTAGTTGGGTGGGGTTATAAGGCATACAGGGATATCAGAATAAATATATAGACAGTACATGTATGTTCAAATAAATAAATAAACTAAAAGTTACAGTAAATGTGCAGGCTAGCATCAGTTGTTCCCTGTTCATCTGTATTACCTTCAGTAATATCTGTATCAACTGAATGCAGATAGTGAAACAAAAACTCTTAAAATGAATGAAAAAAGCCCAAGAGTTCTTGAATAAAAGCTTGTAGTAATGTTAGTAAGAGTTTGGCCTAGCCTTCATTGTTATAATATGACAGTCATATGTCAGTTTACCTGATCATGAAATACATCATACATACTGTCTGTGCATTTAATAAGCGGCATGTAATGTACTTAAAAGGATTATAATGTGGATCCCCGTACCTTTACTCCAGCACTTGTTTTCAGCTGTCATTGTAGAGTTGACAGCTGAAACCTTTAAAACAGGGGAAGTAGAAGAAAGGAACATTTATGATGGTTTAATACTGCAAGATTTCAGTGGTCCTGCAGCTTCTTCTCAGAAACATGAACAATACAGGGCAATATCAAACACCCAGCCCTTTGACATTTTGTCTTTTACCCCTCTTCCTGACACCATCTAGCTGAACCTGCTGAAGGAAATGCACCAGGATGAACTCGGCCGCATATCTGAAGACTTGGAGGACGAACTGGGAGCTCGAACTAGTATGGACAAGAAACTAGCTGAACTACGAGCTGAGGTGAGACTGACTGGAGAGCAGAGAAACAGGTGTAGGATGGAGGCAGATACTGACTACTTGTGTCAGCTCCTCACAAGCTCAACCACACCTGTCTTTTTGAGCTTTACTTTTATTTGAGGAAACTATATTGTCATTTCCAGCATTCTCCTGCTTTACATTAAAGAGCAACTACACCTAGATACACTACCATCTAGTGGTTGCTACATGATATGTCTTCACCATGTGCAGTACAGTGCTGTTGTACATGAGTACATCACAGCTGGGTCTGGTCATAAGTACAACAGACTAGTGGTTTCATAGTTAGTAGTCGCAATACATACATTATAGATTCTATAATAAAGGCACTAAAAATATCTTAAAAATGTGCAGAAAATTTTAAAACATTTTAAAGAAACTTTTACCAAGTGACGAATCAAGTGTTGTTGGCTAACCTTCACACTGTGTCACTATGTCTTCTGGGTGGTTAATAGTACAGGCCTTCATATTAAAACACATTTATTATGAGACACATACAGGAATTGTTGTGTTAGTATCATCAGTAGCTTTACAGATTATCTGTGAGTTTACCGCAACAAATCAATGGAGCAAGACAGAAAGTAATTGGGCTCCTGCTCTGGCAACACATGGGAATTGTTGCGGAACCACACCTGTAAATATATACAGGTGTTGGTGTTTTACACAATAACTACTGTTGATCTGGTGATATTGGCTAACGTCATCCATGAGTAGTCAACTATTACCCATAGCGCTGGCTAGTGGTTTTAGTAGTCAGCTTGTTGAGTAGTTGGTTAATTTCCTACAACAGACCACATGTAGCCAGACCCACCTGGAACTTTGGGTGTGGTCAGAATTGCATCAGACTTGACTTTCAACTCATAGAAGTCAGTGCAGCGATGCTTTTCCTCCACACAAGATATATTGTGAAGTTGCTTTTCAGTGCAGTTACAAAAGTTTACACCAGGAGTTTCCTTCTATGACTACAGTCTTGTACTGTTATCACAGGTGTTGAATACAAGCCCTTCCCTAACCTTTATGTTACCACCAGGGTTGGCTGGCACACCTAAAATCCATGTATGATTCCAGTGTACTCAGTACGCTTCCTTTCTGCTCTCTTTGTCTCTGTCAGATGGAGAGGCTACAGGTGGAGAATGCTGCAGAGTGGGGGCGCAGGGAGCGTTTAGAAACAGAGAAACTTGCCCTGGAGAGAGACAACAAAAAGCTGAGGGCTCAGGCTGAAGACCTGGAGGAGCAACTCGCCAAGAAACGCCGGCAGGCCGCCTCCGCACTTGACACCGACCTCAAGGCCATCCAGAGCGAGCTGTTCGAGAGAAACAAGGTGACATCCCAGTGCTTTCATCATGTTAGGGAGAACCAGCCACCCTCATATTGTCAATCCTTTAATTCAAACTATGAAGCTATTGAGAGAAAATTCCACTTTATTACAACCTGGATCTTATTTTCATCTATCATGACATAACGCTAACTAATAAACCGGAATGATCCTTTAAATTCCACAATCATTTTCTCACCACACCAATACATACACACTGATGAGACCTCTTCATACCTTGTCTTTCCGGGACACTGTCATCAGTGTGAGTGAGTGAGTGAGTGAGAGAGAGAAATTGTGTTTTGTGTATAGTGTTGAAACCATCGTATTGATCTGGACAGAGAATGAGAAACAGGGCAAACAATTAAGACACTGGGTGAACACACACACACTCATGCACTCACACACACACAGGTTAATTGATAGTAGAATCATCTTCAACCCCAGCCACGGCTTTGGTCATCACTACTACTGCACAGATTGATGTTCACTGTCACATTGCGACACGCACGTACACGCACACACACACACACACACACACACACACACACACACACCCTGGAGGAGTAATTTGGGGTCAGAGAGAGCAGAAGTTAATATTTTGTATGGACTGTGTGTGTGTGTGTGTGTGTGTGTGTGCGTGTGTGTGAGCTCATGAACACCTGCGTGATATGTGACACTGGGATCCCCTTGCCTTATGTGTTACTGCTAAAGGAAAAAAACACACACCAGACACACACACATCCCTCCTCTGTGTGTCCATCCATCCATTTTCTTCTGCTTATCCGGGGCCGGGTTGCGGTGGCAGCAGGTTATGCAGGGTTGTCCAGACGTCCCTCTCCCCGGCAACGCTTACCAGCTCCTCCTGGGGGACCCCAAGGCGTTCCTAGGCCAGATGAGATATATAATCCTTCCAGCATGTTCTGGGTTTGCCCCGGGGCCTCCTACCAGTTGGACGTGCCCGGAAAACCTCTAAAGGGAGGTGTCCAGGAGGCATCCTAATCAGATGCCCGAACCACCTCAACTGGCTCCTTTCGATGCGAAGGAGCAGCGGCTCTACTCCGAGCTCCCTCCGGATGTCCGAGCTCCTTTCCCTATCTCTAAGGGTGAGCCCAGCCACCCTACGGAGGAAACTCATTTCGGCCGCTTGTATCCGCGATCTCATTCTTTCGGTCACTACCCAAAGCTCATGACCATAGGTGAGGGTTGGAACGTAGATCGACTGGTAAATCGAGAGCTTTGCCTTCCGGCTCAGCTCCCTCTTCATCACCACGGTCCGGTACAACGCCCGCATTACTGCTGATGCTCGTGAACAAGACCCCGAGATACTTGAACTCCCCCGCCTGGGGCAGTAACTCACCTCCAACCCAAAGGGGGCAGTCCACCATTTTCCGGCTGAGAACCATGGCCTCGGACTTGGAGGTGCTGACTCTCATCCCAGCCACTTCACACTCGGCTGCAAACCGCCCCAGTGCATGCTGAAGGTCACAGCCCGATGAAGCCAACAGAACCACATCATCCGCAAAGAGCAGAGATGCTATTCTGAGGCCACCAAACCGGACACTCTCCTCCCCCCGGCTGCGCCTTGAAATCCTGTCCATGAATATCACAAACAGAATTGGTGACAAGGGGCAGCCCTGGCGGAGTCCAACACCCACTTGGAATGTGTTTGACTTTGTGCCAAGAATGCGGACACAGCACTCACTTCGGTTATATAGGGACCGGATGGCTTGTAGCAGTGACCCCGGTACCCCATACTCCCGCAGTACCCCCCACAGGACCCCCCAGGGGACACGGTCGAAAGCCTTCTCCAAGTCGACAAAACATATGTAGACTGGATGGGCAAACTCCCATGAACCCCCCAGCAGCCCTGCAAGAGTAAAGAGCTGGTCCACTGTGCCACGGCCAGGACGGAATCCACATTGCTCCTCCTGGATCCGAGGTTCGACAATCGGTCGTAGTCTCCTTTCCAACACCCTGGAATAATCTTTTCCGGGGAGGCTGAGCAGTGTGATACCACGGTAATTGGAGCACACCCTCCGGTCCCCCTTTTTTGAAGACGAGAACCACCACCCCAGTCTGCCACTCCACAGGCACTGTCCCCGACCTCCATGCGACACTGAAGAGGCGTGCCAGCCAAGACAGCCCAACAATGTCCAGAGCCTTCAGCATCTCAGGGCGAATCTCATCCACGCCTGGCGCCTTGCCACCAAGAAGCTCTTTGACTAGCTTGGACACTTCTGCCAGGGATATGGGTGAGTCTTCCCCCGAGTCTTCAAACTCTGCCTCCTCCACTGAGGACATGTTGGTCGGGTTGAGGAGTTCCTCAAAGTGCTCTTTCCACCGCTCGACAACATCCCCAGTCCGGGTTAGCAGCTCTCCTCCCCTGCCGAACACGGCCTGGGCCAAGCCCCGCTTTCCCTTCCTGAGTCGTCTAACGGTTTGCCAGAACTTCCTTGAGGCCAACCGAAAGTCCTTCTCCATAGCCTCCTCGAACTCCTCCAACACCCGGGTTTTTGCTTTGGTGACCACCGAGGCCGCTGTCCTTCTGGCCTCCCGGTACCTGTCCGCTGCTTCAGGAGACCTCTGGGCTAGCCAAGCCCGAAAAGCCTCCTTCTTCAGCTTAACGGCTTCCTTCACCGCCGGTGTCCACCAGCGGGTTCTAAGGTTGCCGCCTCGACAGGCACCAACGACCTTCTGACCACAGCTCCTAGTGGCTGCCTCAGCAATGGAGGCTTTGAACATGGCCCACTCTGTTTCCATGTCCCCAACCTCCCCCAGGATGCGCGAGAAGTTCTTCCGGAGGTGGGAGTTGAAGGTCTCGCGGACAGGGCCCTCCGCCAGACGTTCCCAGTTCACCCTCACTACACGTTTAGGTTTGCCAGGTCTGTCCAACAGCCATCCCTGCCATCTTATCCAACTCACCACCAAGTGGTGATCAGTTGACAGCTCTGCCCCTCTCTTCACCCGAGTGTCCAAGACATACGGCCGCAGATCTGACGATACGGCCACAAAGTCGATTGACCTGCGGCCTAAGGTGTTCTGGTACCAAGTACACTTATGAACCACCCTATGCTCAAACATGGTGTTTGTTATGGCCAGTCCATGGCTAGCACAGAAGTCCAACAACAAAGCACCACTCGGGTTCAGATCGGGGAGGCCATTCCTCCCAATCACCCCCCTCCAGGTTTCACCATCATTGCCCACATGGGCGTTGAAGTCTCCCAGCAGAACTATGGAGTCTCCAGGTGGTATTCCTTCCAGGACACCACCCAGGAACTCCAAGAAGGCCGGTTACTCTGAACTGCTGTTTGGTGCATGAGCACAAACAACAGTCAGAGCCTTCCTCTCAGCAACTTTCAGTCGCATCGAGGCGACCCTCTCGGTCCCCGGGGAAAACTCCAACATAGCGGCGCTCAGCCGGGGACTCGTGAGTATCCCCACACCCGCCCGGCGCCTTTCATCCTGGGCAACTCCGGAAAAGAAGAGAGTCCAGCCCCTCTCCAGGAGTTTGGTTCCAGATCCTGAGCTACGCGTAGAGGTGAGCCCAACTATGTCTAGCTGGTACCGCTCCACCTCCCGCACCAGCTCCAGCTCTTTCCCCACCAGAGAGCTGATGTTCCACGTCCCTAAAACCAGTCTGCTACGCCGAAGGTCGGCATGCCCAGGTCCCTGCCCTTGCCTGCCGCCCGGCTTACACTAAACCCAACCCCGATGCCTATCCCTGCAGGTGGTAGGCCCACAGGGTGGCGGCTCCATGTCGATTTTTCGGGCTGTGCCCGACCGGCCACCAGACGCTCGCCATTGTGCTCCCCTCCTGGGTCTGGCTCTGGGGGGGGGGGATGCCTCCTCCGGGCGAGGTGCTCCAGCTCTGCATGGTCCATTTCATGGTCCTCTGTGTGTTTGTTGTTATTCAAGATGCATCTGCAACTGTTATCAGTTGTCCTTGATAGCTCTTCCTGTGTGTCTGTGTCCATGTAGTGCTGCCTCCAACCCAGAGACTGGTTGGACAACACGTTGTATGAACGAGTTGTTTTTGACCCTTAGAGACAGGGTGAGGAGGTTTGACATCTGAAAGGAGTTCGGAGTTGATCCACGACTCCTTTGCAGTGAAAAGAGCCAGTTGAGATGGTTAGGACATCTGATTAAGATTCCTCCTGGGTGCCTCTCTAGAGGTATTTTCCAGCATGTCCAACTGGGACCCTGGGGAAGACCCAGACTGGGGGGATTATATATCTTAGCTGACCTGGCAAGACCTCAGGATACCCAGCAAGAGCTGGAGTGTAACACAACAGCGTTGTCGTCTAGTGTGATGTATAACATACGCATCGTTGATGTCATCCTCTGCTCGGAGGGTAAGGAGCTCCCGGACTTCGTTCACAGATATTTTTAGTTGCTGTAGGTTAGCTGCTAACTTCTTCTTCTTTGAGTTAGCTGCCGACTGCTGCTAGCTGCTTTTTAAATCCCCCAGTTGGTGGGTTGCGCACATAACACGTTTTCAAAATGTTACACCCCTGCCCCGTCCTGCCAGCTCCCCCATTTTACACAGACATTGATTCGGCTGTGTTACTTCCTCCGCTGCTGGCTTAACAACAATGCCCCCCCAACTCCACATCCTCCTGTTCCGTGTTGGTATGTTTTATACAGACGGCGAGGCGGAATAACAGCGCAACATTCCTGCCTTGAACGGGCTGGATAAAAGGGGCTAGTGCTGGCTTCCTCTATCTGTAAAAGTGATACTGTTTGTAATTCAGACACGTGTCCCTTATAGCTTCATTCAGACATGACAGGACATTTGAATTGTTTTTCTCATTCATTTATTAACAAATTGTATAATTTATCTGTGATCTTGGTGTGGTGTCTGTATGTCTTTTGTTTCATGTGTGCTAAATGTATTCCCGTTGTTGTATACCAAATCGCCTCACTTGGGGACAAATAAAGTGATTGATTGATTGATTGATTGATTGATTAAAGCCAAAAGAGCCACAAGGGTAAAATAGTTTTTATAGGTCTGATATGAGAGGAATCTCCTCAACAACTTGAAATTGGCTTTTTCACATTATTTCATAGTTTATTCAACTGATTTTATTTTCTTTGTGCAGAAGAGATGAAGATTAATACCTTTTATTACAGTGATCTTAGAAGGCAATCTCTCTCTCTCAGCATGTTGAACCTTTAAACTGATGACATTCAGTTCAGACTTGTGCTGTGTTGAAAGTCATTCAAAAATGTTTCAGGTCAGACCTAGTCAGATTGCCTTTGTGATGAATGAATGAATGAATGAATGAATGAATCAACCAATCATTTCACCTCTAATCATTTCTTTTAATGCTTCCAAATTCCAAACAGAGCCTCACACGGGAGAGCTCTGCCTGACTTGGAGCTGTAGCGGCTGCCTCAGGCTACCTGTGGGGCCCGCATCATTACACCTCCACCTTGTAGCAAACATAAGTGTGAACACACCTTCTGACATCATAAGTGATTAGATTGATGGAGTCCTTTAAGGATAGGTTAGGCCTTTGGGTATAAATTAGTGAGTCAGAAAATCACAGTTGAGCTTTAAACCACATTTCGTATCATGTTTCACAGCATCACATATAAGTTGCTGACTGTTAATCATACAAAGGCAAGTTTATTTGTTTAGTACCTTTCAAACACAGGAGCAATTTAAAGTGCATTTCTTTGCACTTTATATGCTCCTGTTAAACAACATTTAAAACCACAATCAAAAAGGGAAATAAAGTGAAATAAATAAGAATGAAACAACAACAACTGTCCAGCTTACTAAGAATGGAAGTCCATGGAGTGTTAGAGTTGAAGAATGTATCCGAGGCACTCTGATAATAAATATAAAATCCTTTATTGAGTCATGGATAGACCAACATTTCGATTCAGAGAGTCTTCATCAGGGTTTTTCTTCATAAAGTGAATTAAAATAGAATATGAAAATATTATATAATATATATTTATCATAGATTAATACAATGCCCGCAGATTCAATCAAATATAAGTGGAGGTCTTGTTATGACACCTCTGGTCACCAGGTGGGGTTGTTCACCCAACATGCACCTCTCTGGCAGGGTGAAGACAGGTAGGAAGCCCTTCTGTGTTGAAAAGCTGTATCTGCAGTTTGTAGACGGTGTGTGTGTGTGTGTGATGATCTCTAGTCTCCTTAAATTGCCCTATTAGCAGCAGGTTGGGTGGCACGGCCATGCACCAGCAAGTACGTGTGTAAGTGTTGGTCAATGTAAGTGGCCCCCATTACCACCTGTCTCACAGGGTTATTTATGAAGCTCTCAGCTTTATTTAATGCTGCAGTTAGCAACACACACACACACACACACACACACACACACACAGAATCTAACAGAATGAATCAAATGGAGAGACAGAATAATTACTCCAGACATTGTGTTTGAGCAGAAAAGCAACAGGATGAATTAGCTCACTGTCTCAGAGATAGGAGGATGAGGTGAAGAAGATGAAGATCAAAGAGGAGAGGGGGAGACAAGGGAGAGAAAGGAAGATGAAGATGTATACATACTGTATATTTAGACAAACTTTTTCCACAACAAGAAGTTTAAATGTGGTTTATACCTCTGATTTTAATGATGATTATAATGTAACAAGGCCTTTTTGTCCAACCCAATCCCTCTAAATTGTATCATTAGCAGGGGGCTTTGCTGTTCATGATCTCATTAATACTTGACATTTGCCATGGATCATTTCACTAATCATGAAAACCAAGCTACGCAAAACAAGTCTCGTATTTTGGACACAGTAACTGTCTGCTTTTGGGTTATAAAGGCAGGAATACCAGGATACAGTACGGCCTAGGCGTTCCTCTGTGTTGTTTTGGTGAGCCAGTCCAATTTCCTCACGCAAAGAGCTCTGCTGTGCTGTTGCAGTCGCATCAACAAAAATGGTCTTCCTAACTAGTAGAGCGAGTTGTGCGTATAGCGTCAGGCTCTACACATGATCAGTGGCAGAATTGCTTTGCACCGACGAGAGAGTGAAGACGTCGACCCTCGCAGCAGCGCTACCTTAGGCATTGTGTGCAAGTGGGATTTTACACCTTGCTGCTGCACTCAGTTTAAGTTGGCTTTCCAAGGGAAAAAAGGTTGACCACAACTAATGAGCTAACATCTGTCTGTGAGGTAACCTTAAAGCGACCTGTGATGGAGACAAAAGAAGGAGGCGGATGAGTGCCAGTGCCCTCTTTTGTGTTAAAGTCTTTGTCAGGACTTTTCTCTCTCAGATTTCCCAGCACTTACCTGTTACCTGGCGCATGTTAGTGACCTAAACCTTTGTCATATGTGTCCTCTTATGGTGGGGACACACATTAAAATTGTTAAGCCTGAATAATTATGAGTTGAGTGAGCATGACGACACTCAGTCAGATCAGTCTAATGCAAATTAGTCAGTTTCACAAAATCAAAGACTGATTTAGCCTAAAAAGTTAGCGACCCTACCCCGAAGCTAACTCAGAACTAAAAGCCTTTACACACCAGAGATGTGATGAATAAACATGAAAATGCGAAATACTCCTACCTGCGGATATTTTTTAACTTGCGATAGATAGATAGATAGATAGATAGATAGATAGATAGATAGATAGATAGATAGATAGATAGATAGATAGATAGATTCATGCCAGCTCATTCTTCAGAAAGAAAAACGACGACACTTGGGTAGTCCATGCACCGTGCACAGGTAAAAAGCTTCAGAATGCCTTCTGTATTTGATTAACATGACGAGCCAAACCTGCTATGACACTGTTGCCTTGCTGCCAACTCTACTACATCCAAAAATAAACTACATCAGCTCCTCACTACCCAGCAAGCCCAGGCTAAAGTCGAGGTTAGCCCACTTGGAATGTTGCCAGGATTGTGCCAGAGAGAACGCTTTCTTAGCCTGGGGCTAAGTGCAGTGTGAAAAGCCCTATGGATTGCAGTATACATTAGCATAAGTCAACAGCTCATATTCTCCCTGAATTTTGGCAGTTGCCCAGTGATGCAGCTGTAATCATAGCATACCTATCGGCCTGTGTGTTGTCTTTGTAATTACTTGTTCAGTATGTGCTCCTTTCTGGCTGCCAAGAGTAAAACATCTTCAGTTTTAGGTATCTTCATCTTTTAGGCAATTTTGGAAAAAAAATTTGGTTTCATTAATATTAAGGCCTGTTCCCAGTTTTAATGTCCCAATGTTCATTAAATGAGGAATCCAATCAGTGTTCAAAACCCATTCCCACTATTCTGAATCAGTACTTTTCAGCTGGGAACTGATTTAATGTCATCTTGACCAAAGAAGAAGAAGGATTCCACCACTGTGAGAAGGAGCTATCAGTTCTGTCCAGCACAGTCATTATTGCATGTTAAAGTTACCATAGTGATTTATAAGTTAGTTTAGGTTTTTAGTTTATTTGCTGTCATAAAATATATAAATATATGGAATGTTTTAGCATTTGTGTGCTACTTTCTGGTCCATTTCCATATTCATGTTTATTCTGGGTGCTTTTATTAATCGAACCTCTAATATTTTTGTCACCTGTTCTGTCTTATCTATGCCTATTTTCATTTTCTTCCTCATTTCTTTCATTGAGCTGTTCTGACCAATCTGGTTAGAGCAGTGCCCGTGATTCCTTCCCCCACTGTATCGCTCTTGGCCAGCCCTGATTATAAACCCAATTCTGCTATGCGTTGTGTGTGTGTGTGTGTGTGTGTGTGTGTGTGTGTGTGTGTGAGAGAGAGAGAGAGAGAGAGAAATGTCTAAATTAATGCTAAATTCAGTATGGCAGAGGGGGAAGGGAGAACTCTAGTGATTCTTTGTGTGTGTATTCGTGTATGCATGCAGGGATATGGAAGTGTGTTCATGCCAGTCTAAATGAACTGTAGTTATGTGCATCAGTTATTTCCACATCTGATTCTGTTTTTTTTTTCTCACATTAAAGAACCTTTTTGTCAAGATGATGAACGTGTAAACATATTTCTGGCCATAAGCCTGTGGTTTATTTGTGTGTGTCTTTGTTTTAGTGGAACAGATGTAGCAGCAGACTTCAGGGTCTCTCCAGTCAAGGAGAAACATTTAACAGGCAGTGTGGCGTAACACACATGCACACACACACACGTACAGTAACACACACTTACACATAATTGTGCTTTTGTGTGTGAGCATACAGACACAGATTTGGCACAAATACATAAACCCATAATAATAGAATATTAACACACACACACACAAGAAACGCATAAGAAACTTGAATGAACAAGCATACACACACTCATTCACACGTCCACATACACACATATGTACAGTGGAATACATACACGTATTCATGCTCATAGATCATTCAGTAATCCTTTATTTATAGATTCAGGGACTCCCAGCCTCTCACCCCCCCCCCACCCCCCTTTGTTCTCTTCCCTCTCCTCTGCCCTCTTATTCGTTACAGTCTTGAAATGATAAAACTGCAGGGAATATTGAGGGTTCTGGCCTGCATGTCTGCTTTGAGGCATACAGTAGAAACGTGCTTCATTTATCAGGCCTTTTGTCTGACAGATAGGAGGCCAGGGACAGCAGGCAGGACTGTCTGTGTGTCTTGTTGTCCATCTGTGTCCGCCTACCACCTTTTTCTTTTGGATCAATCAATTTTGGTTTCACTCCACAGCACTGTATCACTGTATTTTCATTTTGGGCCTGGTGAAAAAAGGAGTTGACCCTGTTTTCCCAGCTCAGATATCTGTTTGCTGTATGATATCTAATATGTACTATAATTGTTAGAAATGATTATTAATTTGGCTAAGAGGCGATATGTCATGGTGGGTTTTGTTTTCACACCAGCAGCCTTTTTCTAGGTGTCACATTTCTCAGGAAGTGGGTATTCTGGGATGTCCTGTCGGCCAAGTTTAAAGAACCTGTGGAGAAACTGGCCTAATGAAGCCGTCCACAAGGATATGGGAAGAAAATGAAAAAAAGACATTATATATATTTCATTTGTCTTTTTTTTTTTCATTCAATTTTGAGCACATTGTGGCTCCTTAGACACTAACTATTATTTTCATTATTGATTAATCTGTCGACTATTTTTTTCAATTAATTAATTGTTTAGTCTATTAAATGTCAGAGTGAAAAATGCTTATTAAAATTTCCCAGAGTCCAATCTGACATCTTCAGATTGCTTGTCTTGTATGACCAACAGTCCAAAACCTAAAGATATTCAGTTTACAATGATAAAAACACAAACAAAAGCAGCAAATCCTCACATTTGAGTAGCTGTAATATGGAAGTCCATGGTTGCCAATATTAAAATTAAATAATCAAATTGAATGTTTGCCCTTTCTACTTGATAAATGACGTAAACAATGAATAAATGATCAAAATCACTTTATTTTTTGACAATATGTAACCAATCACCCGATAGATTAGATATTAGTTTAATCACTTCAGCACCAGGATATGTGATAGATGATTACTTTTATATATAAATAAGCATATTTCCTGAAATGATGGACTGTTCATTTTAAAGACAAGGTGGGCAATATTCTAAATACCCGTGACAGCACCAAATGTCGATTAATCTGCAGCTGTTTTAGTAATGTTTGCTAAATACTACAGTAGCCAGCTGTTTTAGGAAATTACTTAGCCTTTTTTAAAAATGAAACTATATATCTGTGACCCATTTTTAAAGATTTACATCTTCAGTAGGAACCAACGGGTTCGGAGCTGAGAGCCACAGACAGTGTAGCGAATGTATTGAGAGACGGACTAACAAAGTGTTGGTTTGGGTTTTTTCATGGGATTTTTTGACAATAAGAGATATATAGAATAACAGCTGTAATAGCTCATCTTTCTCCCTTTATTGCTAAACAGTTTGCCAAATCATAAAATGTCATGTTGGTGATCCCCTGAATTACTTCCTTGTCTGGATTCTAGGTCTCTTTCTCTTGTGCAGGCTACACTCAGTTTTCTTTGTTCTTATGCTTCACCTTTATCGTCCTGTAAAATACCACCCCTCCAATTACTACCACTGCTCCTCATATGTCTCCTCATCCCTGTCTCCTTCTCAAGACCCCACCCCCCTCTCTTTTTTAATTATTCCCTTCTGCATTACCCTGCCGCTCTCTTTGTTTGATCTGGCTCTGGGGTTACACTAGTATTTGTGTGGCATTCAGACATTTTGCCTTTATTATCATGTATTATATATAATACATTATATAATACATATATTATTACTCAATATTCATTGAGGGGGAAGGGAGTCTATGTGCCACCTCTTAAGGAATTTGTTATTATATGAACAACAAATAAAGCACCAATTCCTCTCCCAATCAAATACACTCTGTAACATTCTCAGTGAGAATAAATCAGCTAAAACTCAAGAAGCTAAAGCTAATTCTGTGCTGATAGCTAAAAGAATCAAACATTTAACACTTAATAAAGATAAAAGGTGGATCAAATACTGATATAAATAAATAAGTAAGTAAAGGGCATTTCCCACTCCTTGATCTACGCTTGTCTTTTATTGTTCCTGTAAATATCTCATTTCTCTCCATCATATTTCCGTATAACTTCAGAAAAGCTTCTTGGAAGCTGCTCTGTCTGGGGAGCCATTAGGTGTGAGACAGCAGAAAGGGAGGCTGAATCAAGGCCATCAAAGTACATGAAGTGCACTGAGCGACAATGGTGCATTATTGATGATGCCATTAGCTCCAAGTGCAGACTTTCCTTAGATAATCCCAATGCAAACTGTCGAGTAGATCTTTATGTTGACTCACGCCTGACCACAACCATATTTGCCTAAAATGACATCCTGATAAATAGATGAACAATTTTGAAACTGTTTGGAACACCACCAGATGCAGCATTCAGACATGTCCATTTAGAGGCCATTACACCCATGTGGCTCTTGTCAGGACATCTTGGGTATTGTTACTGGTCTTTCAGATAGGTTGTGGTTTGCTCCAACTTTTCTTCTGACCCAAACCCTAACCCCGACCCTTTAACCCCAACCCTAACCCATGCATACAGCATTCAATGAAAGAAGATGGATCAGACATTTAAAAACTGTTGACTGTAGAGATTGGTCTAAATGAAAAATGTTAAATCCACTTACAACAAATTACAAGGTTATACTTGCGTGTCCTAAGGAGTGGGTAATGCACTCCTTCTGGTGATGGTTTTATTGTACAAATTATGTAGCCCTGTTAAACAGTGTGTGCGTTGTTTTAATTGCATGGTTGTAGCACTCATCTATGTCTTTTAGCCCTTATTTATACCAAGTTTTTATACATTCTTGACAGCACTTATTTATATTTTTGGCACTTTTTTATATTTTAATACCTATGAATTTATTACCTTGTATATATAATACACATTTACTATATCCATAATCAACAACTATCATCAGCAATGAAGGATCAACAACCAGGACCTGTCTGAATACCTGTAAAATGACATTTTAAAGCTTTTTTATTGTTTCTTACAGATACAGTCTCCACTACCAGTATTGCTCTTGGTGGAAACATTAGTCTCTAAGCCTGTCTGCTGTTCATCTGCTGTGTGCATAGGAGCTGGCTGACCTTCGACACATTCATGCTAAGCTGAAGAAGCAGTTCCAGGAGAAGACAGCAGAGCTCGCCCACGCCAACCGGAGGGTGGAGAGCCACGAGGCCGAAGTCAAAAAGCTACGCCTGAGGGTGGAGGAGCTTAAGAAAGAGTTAGGACAGGCCGAGGATGAGGTAGGAACATGGAACAATACATCACTCTTGTCCACTGATTGAAAACCTTCAGCTTCTGACTATCCCACCAATCCATAACACTGCCACTCATTCCAACCAACCAACAGTTAGACAGCTAAAGACAAAAACTGGTCTCTTTGGATTCACTCCTACCTGTCAGTCAAACCTAACAGTGCACAGAACATAACACAAATACATTTTCTGTGGTGAGTGAAGCTTTTAATGAAGTCATTTTATTTTCTCATGGCTAAAACTCTAATCTGTTCTTAAAGAAAAAAATGTCAACCTAGGTGTAATTCTCACAGTTGTAGCCATTCTGACGATGTACTCATGCTAACTTCACACTCACCACCTCTGTTGTAGAGATTCAGGAACAAAACAGTAGCAAAACAATATAACATATCAAGGCGGGCAGCATGAGCCTCCTAAAGCTTTTCAAATTAACTTACATTTTACAGAAATCATTTCAAACGATTGTCTCCGATTCTGACAGAAAGTATCTGGATTAACTATTTTTTTCTAACTGCATGGTGATCTACTAGAAACCAGCTGGCTGACCAAGCTAGTATTTTGGTTAGCAAACTACATATTCATCTGCAGTAATAACAAACATTTATTATTTATTGTTTCATATGTAGCATGGTTCTACTTCTACAGAGATTACAGACATAATAAAAAATATCCTGAAAGGCTTTGATTGCTTTGTAGAAGGAGTTGTTGCTGTTTACCGTATGGAGAGCTGAGCAGTATAGTTACAGTAGGCAGGATGTTCTTATGTAGGGAGAAAATGTGATAAAATCTGGAGCATTGACATCCACCAACGCTTAGAAATAGGACAATGATGTGTCTCGGCCTGTGAATGACTCTTCCGGTGTGTGGGCTTACATGAAAAACAATGGGCGTGGGTGTGTATTACTCTTCAGACAACGGTCAACCCAGAAGCCATCAACCTCAATTAAAAGTTTAGTGAGACTTGCCTATTACAAATAAGTGTGTTCCTGTGTGTGTGTGTGTGTGTGTGTGTGTGTGTGTGTGTGTGTGTGTGTGTGTGTGTGTGTGTGTGTGTTTGTCCGTGTGTGTCCAGTTGGATGAGTCCCATAACCAGACCAGGAAGCTGCAGAGATCTCTGGATGAGCAGGTGGAGCAGACTGAGAATCTGCAGGTACAATTGGAACACTTACAGTCAAGGTAAGACGATCACGTGCACACACACACACACACACACACACTCACACTTAGAGTAGCTCTATTGAATTCATACTGCTACTGCTACTGTTAGTACTGGTGCTTCCCCAAATATACTGTTGAAGTAATTTTGGCTGCCCTACCACCCAAAAGATGTTTTGTATTTTTCTTTTAAAATACAAAACACTTAAAATGCCATTTAAGTCATACTAGGACTCCAGAAGGCAAAACACACCATCAATTCTACACTAGTATCTTGTTATCAAAATCCACAAAGACAAAAAGGATTATGCCAAAGTGGAATTTTTGTACTTTTATTTTTTTGTACTTTGTATTTTTGTAGCAAGAGTGGTGCCATGTTTAGCAACAGCACACACCTAGACAACCACGAAGGTACTTACTCCAGACACACCATATTCAGGTGTGTGTGTGAGAGCCTACTTGTAGCTGCCAGACTCACTGTGAGCCTCAGCACTCACTTCTCTTTCTATTTTAGAGATTAGCTTCCTTTGCGCTATGTGTGTGTATTGCCTGTCTTTCAGTTTAGCTCTCACACTCTATCAGCTTTGCACAGTCACTTGCTCTCTGCCTCTCCCTCTGCTTTCTCTCCATTTTCTCCACGTCGTTGCTCCACCACCCGATAGCCAATCGCCGAGCTCTCAGTCACAGGTTACCGTAGTAACAGTGAGCTCTCTTGTTGCTCTACTCTGTGGAGGAGTAACAGGCGTGTCGGCATGGTAACGGCTTCAAAGACTGACACAAATCTGTGTGTGTACTTGTAGAGGGTGTAGCTTAAGCTTTTCTTCATTCTGGATTTTTTTCATTCAGTTTCTCAGAGACTGCTTGACTAGGGGTGTGTGTGTCTGTGTGTGTGTGTGTGCGTGCGTGCATGAGTGTGCGTGAGCGCACGCATGTTGTTGGATAGCTGTGTTCTCACTACATCACTTTGTCCTGTCGGTGTGTTGTATTCCATGTGCCACTGACACAAGTTAGCATAAAAATAAAGTGTGTGTGTGTGTAACAGCCTGTACTGCATGTGCTGTGTCATTAGTCATACAGTGTTTTTCCAAACCATATTATCAACCACTTTGTGTGTGTGTATCCCAGTCAGTAAGTCAGAGGAGAATAAGCCTTAAAATCAACATTTCTATTTCCGTGGCTAGCTATTCAGCTTTGTCACACAGTTTATTCAAAAGACGTATTTGTAGCATGAAATTCTGTCTCTTAACTGTCTAAAAACCAAAGCAGTTTACACCCCGACAGAGGAGTTTAAATAAAAGTTCAACACTAATTAGCTTATAACCTACAATATCTTTCTCCATTTTGGACTCTCCTGCTCTCTGTTCCCTTAAAGAGCAACACTGTCAAGACAGTTTGCTAGTGGTCAACATTGCAAATGCGCATGTCAAAGTTCACGAATCTTGAACTAGACGCAAAAAATTGGTGCATATTTATTGTCCCCCCATTGGGGAATCCACTGATTGCAGTGATTCAATCAAAATGACCATCGCACCAGCCTTGAAAACGAAGGCCATTGATCCTCCTTATTGCTCACTGAAAGAGTGACCACAACACAGTTTGAAACAAATGGATGCAGGCATCCCTGTCTCTCTCTCTCTCTCTCTCTTCCTGTCTCTCTCTGTAGAATGATAGTCATTCATGTCTGTAGCTTTGCTGAGTGTTTGTAGGCTCAATAGAAAAGCTTTTAGTGGCTGAGCTGCTGTTGTGGTCCAAATGTTATGATGGTTTATCTACCAGTTGCTTTGGCCCTGACCCGGCCTGCCAACTGACAAATGTCTGACAAATGACTGACAAAGGTAGACAGAGAATGAGAGAAAGAGAGAGAGAAACTAAGGGTTAGTGAAGGGAGGAAAGGAGGGAGGAGCTGAGGTGAGGGAAATAGTGGGGTGGAGGAAACAGTGAACCACAGGAAAGTGGGAGATCCAAGCTAGTGATGTGGTTATGGTGTGCTGAGTTGATGTCATCATGTGACCTAAGTGTAGGACTTTGGTCGAGCGATAACAGGTGGTTGAATACGGGGGGAAGATGGTAACCTTTGTCTTTGTTCAAAGATGGTCTCTGGTGTCAGATGTGAATGTCCTCCTTGATCTTTCTCCACCCGTCCACTGACTCCTGATCACTAACCTTTGACCTCTTTCCTCAGTGGATGCTCTGACTGGTTTTGGACTGGTGTTCACAGCTGATGTTGTCTATTTCTGTTGTCCATTCAGTATCTTGTCCAGAGCCCATGCTGTTTCACGGATGTAGTGTTCCACACAGCTCTCGAATGTAATGTCAGACCACTCCAGTCTTTCTCTCGAGCAGCAGACGCCTTAAGGTGTTTGGCAAGTGTGTGATAAGTGTTGACTCTTTGTGACTTGAAGACGCAGGTAGATGTTCCTACAGCCCGTGTCCATTCTTGTCTTAAGTCAAGACGGGACTGTCATCAACCACATGTCCATACTTTGGTCAACTGAGCCATCTCCATGACTGCTTGGCAAACTCCATTTGCTAATGAAGGCTGTGAGAGAGTGAGTTGAAAGCTACAGAAAAAGCTAGTAGTTCATTTGGTCCGGACCAAGGACAAAAATGATACAGTCAGCTCCATAAGTATTTGAACAGTGACATAATATTTGTTATTTTGGCTCTGTACACCACCACAATGGATTTGAAATATATATTTTTATATATTATATATTTTTTATATATTTAAATTATATATTTTTTCAAATAGATAATTTGAAAAAATGAGTATGTGCTTTCAGTGCAGACTTTCAGCTTTAATTTAAGGGTATTGACAGCAATATTGGGTGAACTGTGCAGCAGTTACAACCATTTTTCTACATAGCCCCTACTTTTAGTAACTGGACAAATTAACATAATATTAAATAAAGTCATCATGATTAATACTTGGTTGCAAATCCTTTCTGACAACTCTGGAACCCATAGACATCACAAGATGCTGGGTTTCTTCCATGGTGATGGTCTGCAAGGCAATCCCTACTTGTTTGGGGGGATTTTTGCCTTCAGTATTGCCTTCAGCAAGTGAAATGCATGCTCTGTGGGATTAAAGTCAGGTGATGGTCATTCAAGAATGATAAATGCTCTACAGTTATTCTGGTGAAGTCTTCTCATTGTGATTCTTGACACAGATAGGCCTACCTCTTGGAGAGTCTTCTTTATGTGACTGACAGTTGGAAAGGGTTTTTTCTTCACGAGGGAAAGGATTCTTCTGTCATCCACTGCAGTAGTCTTCCAGGGTCTATTGCTCAGATCACCAGTGCGTTCTTTTTTTTTTTTCTTTCAAGAATGTACCAAACAATTGATTTGGACAAACAGGTTTCTGCTGTTTCCCTGATTGTTGGTTTCCGATTTTTCAGCCTCACAATGGCCTTCTTAACTGACACTGTCACCTCTTTGGTCCTCATCTTGACTGATACCAGCAACAGATTCCAAACAAAACTGATGCACGGCATACCAACAGGAGACAAAACCAACTCAAGAATGTTGCTTAACCTAATCGTTTAACAACAAACGAACTCTGGTGCATTTGCCAATTCAGGACAGTTTGCTTAGGTGTCTGTTATTCCATCTGATTTGTTCATGCACAAATCAGCTGATTAAAAGCCTTTCTCTTTGTCAGGCTTTTTACTCTATCTGTGGTTAGGCTGAGGTCATGTGAGTTAGAATCAGTTCTTGTTCAGCTTCACACCTTTTCACACACTGCGTTATGTCAGAGCTGAACAATGCAAACATTGTCAAGACAAGGTTAAAAATTAGTTGGAATATGTGATTAACATCTTCACAGTGTGTTCAAACAGTCTGGGATCAGGGAAGACACCAACTGAAATGCGTAAGAGGATTTAAATTGACTCTACCTTTCAGAGAGCTGAAGCCTTGGTGCCTCAAATGATCCAGCCATCCTGACTCGTGAATTCAGGGCAAACAAGGGCAGCAAGAAAAAAAACACTGACACTGAGTAGAATCAAGTGTGGCAAAATCCATCTTCAAGGTCTGTTTCATAATAGACCTAGCTTGCATCTTTGTAAGAAAATCAATAGTCATTGCCTTTTTAATCAATTTGAAATGCATACAGCTCAGGGTGAAATTAAATCTTTTTTTCATTTTGTGTCTCATTGAAATCAAATCTGCCATGTAGATCACATATTCCTTGGTATTTTCATTTGTCCTCGGCATAAATGAACCCAGACATAGAAAAGATGTCAGATGCTTTAGCTATAGTCAGTTGGTATAGTGTATTCCTTATGTATTTAAATGCTGTTACTTCTAATGCTTAACAGGATTCAGTACTGATCTTTGTATCCCTGTACCCCTCCTTTGACTGTTGTCCCAGTCAGTTCACCTCATTGATGAGATACAGCAGCATTCAGTACAGAAGCTATTAGAGCTGTTACACATCAAGCTACTGTTGGCACCTAATGAACTCCATTACTGTCGCAGTAAATTGCTGCTTGTCAGTGAGGTTGTAGTATTAATTGCTGTCATATCTATGTTGACTGAATCGATTTTGGTACTTTTAGGCATATTTTTAAAGCTGTTGTCTTTAGCCATGCTAGCAGTGGGGCTCTAGGGATGGCAGTGTAGGTTGGTTGGTCCACCACTTTGGTCCAGACTGAAAAATTTCAGTAAATATTGGATTGTTGCCATGAAAGATAGACACTATTCATAGTCCCCAGAGGTGGAATTCTAATGACTTTGTTGGTCCCCTGACTTTTCATCTAGGGCCCCCAGCAGATCAAAATGTGTTACCTCCAGTGAAACATCTTGACATTTATCAGATGATTCCTTAACTTTTAATCTAGTGCCATCATCAGGTCAAAGTTTCACAATGCTTTGGTTTATACTGACATTAGTATTTAGCTCAAAGCACCACTGTGTCTATGTACAGCCTCACAGAGCTGCTAACATAAGAGCAACACATATAGGCAATGTCATTGAGCGTCGCATCAGTTGACGCCCACAACACACATTGGGCACGTCGAGGTATAGTATGGCCCGGAATTCAGATTTTACAAGTAAATGTTTTTAAAGTTATAACTTAATCACAGTCAGAGTGTGAGATTCACTCATACAAGTATGTACCTCCATAACTCTGTCTTATTAGGCTTTCCTTTCTCTTGCTGTTTCTGTGTGTGTAATTGTGTATATCACCAACACACATTTATACATATAGATTCACATTCACCTACACTACACACACACATCTAATGTAAAAGTGACATGTAGAATTGTCATATTCTTCGGCATCGTAATGTTATTTTAACACCCTGTGCACACTCTCCCTCTCTCTCTCAGACTGCGGCGGCAGCAGCAGAGTCCTGGTCTGTTTGGGAAGATGCGATCAGCTCGGTTCAGTACTGAAAACCCAGACGGTCCAACTAGTGACATGGACGAGGAAGAGGAGGAACTGCAGCTCCAGATCCCATGACACACACATACATATAGTAATACAGGATATACTTTTAAACAAACATCAGCAGTCACATAAAGAAGGTGAATAGTCAATATAAATATTGTTGCTCTTGGGGGAAAACGTTGTATCTCCAGTAACGGTAACGCCTTGCAACAGAAACAAGATCAAACCCAGCAGGAGCGTGACAGACATTAACAGGATGTCCGGACAGTGTAATGCTGAATGAAAGGATCTTTCTTCAACTTCCATCAAACCACTCAATCAGAGGCCGACACGTATCATCCTTTCAACGTACTCACTCATTCTTACCTCATGTCATCACAAGCATTACATCTGTCCCATCTGAACTGTGCTACTGTATTCAACAAAGCCTCAACCCCACATCTACATCACCAGTGTTAATACTTTGCTCATAGCTGTCAGCTATGAGGAAAAGGCCTTTTATGCCCCTCTGAGCTTGATATAGTGTTTTTTGATATATCACAAGGGACAATATCAGTAATTTTAGGAATTGACATCTTACTGAAATGGTCGGCCACATTTTAACCAGTATTTGTAAAAGGAAATATTTTTCTCCCAAATACTGAAGATTCAAAGTTTATTTCTGATGTATTTAAAGTTCACAACCAATGCTAGGAGCACACTACACAACTTCTAGCCTCATTAAAGCTGCAAATTGGTTAGAATTACAACCACAGTATGTGTGGAGCAAGAGCTTCCTGCCTTGCCAGGTTTTCTATTTGTCACTCCCCAGTCAGTCTCCACTCAAACTGAAAACCTGAAAATGGGTCATTAGCACGAGGGCTGTGTTCAGATGCACGCAAAAGTTGTGGCATGAAAGAAGAATACAAAAGAGGTGAATGGATGCAAATAAGGTCTATACAGAGAGTTCTGCAAGGTCCTAAAACTGAGACCTGAACCTGGTCCTTACCCGAACACGCCTGGTCCTGCCGAATTTGAGTCCCAAACCCAACCTGAGTCCAAAGCTATATTTTTGTTTTTTCTTCTTCAAAGACAAAGTTACATGCTTGCTTTGTAAAGGGTTTTCACGCACATAAATAAATAACTCACCTGACAACAATAATAGACTAACACAGAATATAGCCGCCGGCCCACCAGCACCAAACATATATACTGCAGCCATAGGTTTAGTGGCAGTACACACTAAGTATGTTCCCAAGCCCGTAACGTGATTCTTCTGTCAAGAAAGGAGTAAAAGGCCTGTAACGGTGTGGCACTTGTATTCTCATGTAAATGTATTAAGTCTGATCATTTCATGATGTAGTGTGTTCCCAGCACGACTGGGCTGCTCCCTGACAATAAACAAATGTCACACTGAATTTTAGGCAATGTGTAGCTACACAAGCATGAGCTAAGTAAGAGAATGTATGACATCTTGTAAAATGAACAGATAGAGCTTTACATCAGTGGGAAAATGTCTTTATTTTTTTTGTGACTGGGCCTTTAGTGTACCTGTGAATGTCCATTAAAGGCCTGGTCACATCGGCATTTAACACTGCTACATTTCCTGACAAAGTCTGTTAATTTCAATGGAAGTAATTTTGAGCAAATTTGATATGGTGAACTTTGATTCAAATTTGCACGGTTAACCAATAGCAAACCGTGACAGTGCTGACCTTTAAGGACAGCTAGAGAGTCCAAAATGGCGGAAGCTATTGAAGCCTATTAGCTGAGTTGCCATCCACTTTTATTTAACCCTCCTCTGTTGCAGTATAAACTGCTCCACTGAAGAGGAATGGTTTGTTGACAGAGGACTGAATCAATGGTACAAATAAACTGTTACCTTACTGCCCCATTAGCAACGAGCTAAGGAGCTTGTGAACTGGCAGTTAGAAACCTTGCTTTTTCCCCCTTCAATAACTCTTTATCGAATGAAATGATGCACAAAATGTCAGCGGAGAGTAAACAGCACAGTACAGAGAAAATATAAAGGAGATCGGAGAGTTAATCTGATTGGCTAGTGCTAGAATGTTCCCAGCTGGCTAGTGTGTTAGCGGTTAACACGCCAGATACAGTTGTTCACCACCTAGACCTTCAAGTAGTCCCTATGTCACCAAGCCTCTAACACCGCCTATTTGTGAAAGATACATTTCACTGTGTTTCTTTCTGATGTGACCAGTCCTTAATTCAGACTGAACTCTGAAACTGCATATTCAAAAGCTGGACGTCAGTGGTATTGTTCTTTAAGAGGAAGATATTTAAAGCTGGATTTCAGTCTTGGATGCTTAGAAGGTGTAAGGTTTAGGTTTGGTTCATGTTTGAATTTTTGGAATTTGTTTTCAGTCTGTATAGTCGTTGTAGTGGTGGTTCGATACTGTTGAAATGGAAGCTTCCTTTTCAGCAGTATACAGAACTACAGAATACACATGAGTGGAACAAAACCTTTCCAGACAGCAAAGGTAAAAATACATTCAAAGTTCTGTTGTTGTTCTGTTGTGAGTTTCGTGGTGCATATGATTTTTATGCAGTGTTTATGCTGAAGAATTTTAAAGTATTTATGTCCAGTAATTCCCTCAGGACTGTATTCAGCCAGGGTGGAAACGCCTCCAAAGCAGCATTTGGACCATCATGGGATAATGAAACACTCTCTGAAACCCAGGCCAGTAAAATTCCTGTAGTCTTAATACTCACAGGCTCCTTTAAGACGGCCCATGCATTCAACAGTAGGGGGGAGTTTTGGATACACTCAGTGTTGGACTGAAGAGTTAATTTATTTGTACAAAACCTCGGCTGGGCTAAATTCTCCATCTGGGAAAGAGTTCCAGTCTAGCTGTGGATAGATGCAGTTGTGAAAGCAATAAAACATTCATTTATCTTCTGCCATCGTCCACAGTCACTCTCGGCCTCAACTATGATGCTGGAACGGGACCAAGATATTTTTATTGATCAGGATTCTGAACTATTTATGTTGTTATGGTTTACTTTTTATATGATCTGTACTGCAGTGGTTTTGTATTAGCTCTATAAATGTCAACTGTACATATAAAGAAACGAGTCACTGTCTTTTTTTCTCCATACTGTATGTATTCTTAATGTGTCGGAGTTGTTCTCCTTAAAAGGTACTATATGTAACATTTGACATGTTTTAACCACTTTGTATTGCCAATGTGTGAACCAGTCCACGTAGCTTTCTTGCTAACACAGACAAATTGCTAGCAAGCTAATGTAGCAAAATACTGCCTTGAGTGGAGAACATCAGCTAATTCATGCAGACTCCCAGGGATGAACTGGTTGGCAAGTTGGCTAGCGTGCGGTTTGCAAATCACTTTATCAGCTAACGTTACGAAGCAGCCAACACCAGATCTATGCAGTGTAGCTAAGTTACAGCTAGCTGGCTAACCTTAGCTTGCTTGCTCACTAATGTTATCACTAGCAAAATACTATCTGATGTGTTAGTTGGCTAGCTTGCCAAATTACTTCACCAGCTAACGTGATCCATGATACTAACTTGTGTATGATGACAAACTGTGTTGATTTTAGCCAACAATAAATGATGCAACAGTACAAAGCATAGTGTGTAACTAATGATTGCTTTCTACTAGCCAAGAGCTAACTGTTACCTAAGCTAAGCTAAGGTTAGCCAGCTAGCTGTAACTTAGCTACACTGCATGGATCTGGTGTTGGCTGCTTCGTAACGTTAGCTGATAAAGTGATTTGCAAACGGCAACCTAGTTAGTATCATGGAGCCAAGGGTCCAAATAAAATATAGTAACATTACAGATAGTAACGTTATTCTAAATATGATTGTAAATCACGTTCAGTCACTGTTTTGGCAGATTCCCAGGATGCTGACTGTTGTTCATTTAATGGCCACCAGGTGTCATTAATAACAAGGACTTTCTGAAAACTCCATATAGGCCAACCTTTAAGGTTTCTCTAAAAACACAAGTTCTTCCTAAATAGACTGAATGATTTCTCACAGACCAGCAGGAATGTGATAAGATACTGTGTGAGCTGAAAGGGACAGCATGCAGGCACCAGGAAGTTAGTTACTGTAGTTTGGCTGCTGATTTGGCCGCTTATCAACGTGATCAGCAGTTGCAGCAGTGGAGCTCATGGAGGTGATTAAAGGTACTTTAAAACCCTTAAAAATCGGAGTCGAAAAAGACTACAGAAATTGAGGTTAGTATCCTCACCTCCACCAATACCAAACTTGATTTGCTGGTCACGCAATGAAATAAAAGATCAAAGACTTTATGAAAACCCAACTCAAACTCCCACCGGACACTGTAAACCAGATCACTTTCCACTGTGTTCATTGTCTTGGATCTCGCTCTAACAAATTACCCATCATTGCCAAACTGGAACATTTCAGAAAGGGAAATCTCAGGGAAAGAAAATACAAATAAAGCAAAGTCTACCCTATCATGAAACAACACGGACAAAACAAACATGCTAACTTGATTGTGGACAAATTATACATCGAAGCATTCTAACACCACTCCTAGGCTTTTCTAATCTACTACGTTACATCTAACAATCAGTGACTGTTACATCTGTTAAGAAATGCCTTCAAGGCAGCTCTGCCACGACAAGCCATTAGGGAAGCAGGGAGAGGACCCAAATGCAGACAGATGCAGGCAGGCGAGGAGGCTGAAGAGTCCAAAGGTTTATTTTAACGGGAGGGCGGACAGGATGCCGGCGGCGACGAGGAAGGAGCCGCTCTGGAGGCCGGGCAGGATGCCGGCGGCGACGAGGACGGAGCCGCTCTGGAGGCCGGGCAGGATGCCGGCGGCGACGAGGACGGAGCCGCTCTGGAGGCCGGGCAGGAGGCCGGCCCTGGACAAGAGCAAGCTCTGGAGACTGCAGCTGGGCAAGAGCAGGCTCTGGAGGCTGCAGAGGCTGCGGCTGGGCAAGATCAGGCTCTGGAGGCTGCAGAGGCTGCGGCTGGGCAAGATCAGTCACTAGAAGCTGTAGCTGAGGCTAAACTGCTGGGGCGCCGGAGGCTGCTGAGACCGACAGCCGGACTCTGGAGCAGGAGACTGCGACGGCAGCCGTACGGGTTCTGAAGCATGAGGCAGCGCTGGCGGCTGCTCGGCGGGCACTGGAGCTGGAGGCAGCGCTGGCGGCTGCTCGGCGGGCACTGGAGGCTGCTGCGGCAGCTGGACGGGCATTGGAGGCAGTGCTGGCGGCAGCTGGACGGGCACTGGAGGCAGCGCTGGCGGCAGCTGGACGGGCACTGGAGGCTGCTGCGGCAGCTGGACGGGCACTGGAGGCAGAGCTGGTGTAGAGTAGACCGTCGACTCGGGAACAGGAAGTGATGTCGGCCGGTTAGCCAACCGGGTCCGTGGGGCAGGAGTCGGCCGGACCACCGACTCAAGAACTGGATACGGCGTTGACTGAACCGCCGACTGGAGAACAGGAGCTGATGTCGGCCGGTTAGCCAACCGGGTCCGTGGAGCGGGGATTGGCCGGACCACCGACTCCGGAACGGGATCTGGCGTTGGCTGGACTGCCGATTCAGGGACTGGAGTAGAAGTTGGCTGGACCGCCGACTGGAGAGCAGGAATCGGCCGGACCGCCAACGGAGAGTCAGAAGCAGAAGCTGGCCGGTCCGCCGACTGAAGAGCAGGTGTCGGCCGGACCGCCAACGGAGAGTCATGAGCACAAGCTGGCCGGACCGCCGACTGAAGAGCAGGTGTCGGCCGGTTCGCCAACCGGGAATCATGAGCATAAGCCGCTTGAACCTTTGCCCGGGACTCCAGGACCAGACGGTAAGCGGCTAGTAGCGGTGAGTTGGGGTGGAACGCCTGAGCTGGCAGCGGAGGCTCCGCGGCGTCGGACTGCTGAGATCGCGGACGGCGTCGGGAGTCCCGACTACCACCTCCTCCGCGGGTGCCCGGAAAAATGGCCAGCCGGGTGCCCTCAAAGGGAGAGGGAGACTGTTCCCTCACCGGAGGCTCTATCCCCAGGAGTATGCAGAATGACTCCGCGGGGGTTAATGGAGCCCGATAGTCCCGCAGGCGAGGGTGACTGTCCGCTGGGTCCAAATTGGTTCTAGTCATTCTGTTAAGAAATGCCTTCGAGGCAGCTCTGCCACGACAAGACATTAGGGAAGCAGGGAGAGGACCCAAATGCAGACAGATGCAGGCAGGCGAGGAGGCTGAAGAGTCCAAAGGTTTATTTTAACTTCAAGGAAAAACTTACAATAGCGAGAACTGACTCGCAGGGGAACACCAGGATTGGAACGCGACACGAGAAGATCACGAGGAACATCACACAACACCACCACCAACCACAACCACAACCACAACCACAACCACAACCACAACCACAACCACAACCACAACCACAACCACAACCACAACCACAACCACAACCACAACCACCAGCAACAATGACTCGACAAAGAACAAAAGAAAGGGGCTGGTATAAATACGAGAGACAACGAGGAAACAAGAAACAGGTGAGAGACAAGACACAGGTGAACCTAATCAAACTGGTGGAAAACAGAACAAAGACGGGAAGTAAACCAAAACCATGAACCAAGAACAGACCTTCAAAATAAAACAGGAAACAGAACAAAACAGTGTACACCAGTCCTTGGGATCATGACAACATCCCATATTAACATGATATAAACCTCCTCCATCCCTCTCCATCCTAAAGCACATGCACATAACACACCCTATTCCACACAGACCCGTATATGCACAACCACCCCTTTGTGTATGTTTTTCTTGATGTGTTGTATCGTGTGTTTACATGTTTATTTGTATGTTTGTTGTTGTTATTCCCCCCCCCCCACACACACACACACACAGACAACTCAAGGCAAGTACTCACCAGGATGCATCTTACCAATAACCCTCAATCATTTCTCCACTTAAATTCCTGATGGAATATACATGGGATTGGCTCCCAAGCTAAAAGGAATAAAATATTTAATTATTTAAATAAATTAAATCCAGACATATGCCTACTTCAAGAAACCCACACTGTAAACAGTAATGCCAGGAAATATAATCTCATATTCATCCTACAGGAAGAAAAAAGAGATAGCACATGAAATCAACCTAGAACTAAAATTCAAAGAGTTAGAAACTAATTATGTAGAAACTCCCACAGAAGGAAATCTAAACCTCCAGCTCATTCAGTGCAAGGTAAACCACAGAACACACCTCACACTCAAAAAAAATGCACCAAATGGGTCTCTTGGATTCAATCACTGCCCCCTAATAACTTGGACGATTACATCGATGCAGTCCAGCACTGCCAAATGTGGGGCAGCAGGACGGTGTGTGTGGGATTGAGCCAAAATAAACTACAGTGTGTGTTCATGGTAATGAAGAAACATGTCACAGAGTGGTGTTTGTGTCAGCTGATGAATCTAAGTCCAGTATTCCCTCTCTGTTAGCTCTGTTTTTGGTCTCCACCAGCTCCTGAGGGAAATATCTGGCTCTTTAGCTGCTAAATGCTCCACTATGTTCACCAGCTAGTCTCTAACTGTGTCTGTCTGCTGTTTGCTGCTGAGCAGGTAGTGGACAGTGGCTTTATCAGAGCCTTTTCACTGGAAACAGCTGCCTGCCTGGAAACAAGGTTGATGAGAACAGAGTTTGGGGGTTAAAAACCAAAACAATGAGCTACAGTGTTGGGTGATTTCAGTACTATGTGCAACACATCACACAGTCATTTGATTCAACGTTAATATAAAAAATAATGCAGGCTTCGTAATTGTTAAGAGAAATGTTTTAAGATACTTTTTAAATGAGCACAGATAACCTCCATGGTGGAATAACAGGCAGAATAATTACTGTAGCATGAGAGGGTAAGAAAGCCAGAGAGTCAGAGAATCAAAGATGAAGGAGTTGGAGCGGGAAAGAGCACTAAACTCACACACACTCTTGCGGTGTGTTTGGCAGTGCAGACTGTTGTGTATTGCACAAGAGCAGACACAGTAATGAGATTGAACCTCAGCCTGACTCCCCACACACAGCATGGGGGAACAGCTCGCATCTCCCTCTGAGATCATATTCATTACCGTGTGTGTGTGTGTGTCTGAGAGAGACGCCAAGTCATATAATGAATGTTTTACCCTTGTGTAGGCTGGAGTCAAAATGACTGAAATCATAGACACAACTCTGGCTCTGCACTTTGTGTGTGTGTGCTGACTTTGCATAAAACAGATAGTTGTATATTGACAGTTTAGACATACAAACACACAACGTGCCCACACACTCAAGCTGTTAGCTGTGGATGATGGTGTGCGTGTGTGTGTGTTTGTTAATGTTTAGCTCGATCTCATGAGTGTGTGTGTGTGTACAAAGCCCGGAGCCTAGTTCATTATGTTAATTTTCTCTGTGTCTTTATTAGGCCCGTAATGGCTGACAGCAGGAAGGCAGAACATTACATTGATCCCTCTATAATTATTCCACAGCTACCACAGAATTGTATGCATGTACTCTAAGTGTGTGTGAGTGTGCATGCTTATGTATCACTACACAATAGAAATAATGTGAAAATGATTCATTGTATTAGGAGTAATAATTGATTTCATTTCCATTTCCCTGCACCGACTGTAGCTGTGATGACAGGCTCCCTCTACCTTTCTATTCATTTTTATTGCACTGAATTGCACTGAACCAATTTAATCTTGACTGCATGTGAACAAGGCCAATAAATGATCCTGACACACACACACACACACACACACACAGGTCATTACCATTGGTACAGGTTGTTTGCTTGTTTTTTTTCAACCTCTTATTTTCATCATCATTGGCTTTCTTTTTCATTTTGAGAGTGACAGTGCATTCTTGACCTTGGAAACAGTAGATTGACCAAAAAAAGAAATCTTAATTCAAGTCCACTTACTTGCTTTTTTCTGGTCTTTATCAAAAGATGGAGTTTGTTCAGTTATCATGGAGATTGCTCAGGTGTCATCATGTGATGGAACTTCGATCATGTGATGACAAACAGGGGTTTCTGTACCAGCAGAGATCTTTAAGTGTTGAATGATTGAGTGAATAGTTTGCATGAGGTAGTGTTCAGAATGAACAATGGCACAACAATCCAGCTACGCAAGGGAGTCTCACTGGAATGCTTCTGCTGTTTGCTTTTGATATAGCGGTGTCCATTCTGGTCTTAAGTCGAATAAAAGCTAGTAAGTTGAGAGTTTTTTGTCGAACTATCTTTCCAAATATCCAGATAGAAGAGATAGATGGTTAATAGTCATGGTTAAATGAAACCAACATAATTTAGTTTTGTGGGTCCTTAACAATGTCACGCTAGTTTTGCCTTTTCTCCTGACAGACAAGACTCATAATTACATGGTCGCTTTGTCAGTTAAATGTAAATGTGTTTTTTAGGCATCCAAACAAAAGCCTGATGCTGTTGTTTTTCTTGGGATATCATACAATTTTAGTGTATGACATTCCCAGGTGAAAGCAAAACCTATTGCCATTTGGATCTGGCTGTGGCCATCTAAAATTGCATCCCTATTGCCAGACAAGAATGTTTATTTGAACCCTGGATTCCATTCAATGTCAACAATTTTTTAAGGTCCAGTTTTTAAAAGTCCTACTTTCTACAAAATGTGTTCATGGCAACCATGGTATGGTTAAGTTAAATGAAAAAGGTACATGGGCTCTAGTTAGGAAAGCTGCCTGGTAGAGAAGAATTTCTGAATGACCTTGCCCCAACAAGAAATATATCTTGTGCTCACAACATAACATTTTGTTCGCACAAGATAAAAAAAAAAGTAATCTTTTTTAAAACTCATCAAGTTGTCTGGTTGCGTATGTTGCTACCCGGGCTCAGTTGTAAAGCTGTGTCTGAAGATAGATCTTTAGATCTTACTTATAATGGACAGGAATATGACCAAAACTAAAACCAGGTTGAAAAAAACTAATCTTTTAAGGCTGTGTGGCATTTAGTAGCCAGCACATATATTAGCTTTACTTGTACTAGAGTGCTAATCATTGCTTGTTTACAACAAAGCTGATGGTAAGCAGATTAGGACCATGAATGAATACAAAATGATCTGTTTCCAGTCAAATATGGTACAGAAATGAGTCATGTCTCTTCAGGCTTGTAGAACTGCCCAGGTTTTATTTTTAGAAACGCCCTCCATTGTTGTAAACTGCTGTTGCCAAGAGCTGAGTGCCTCCAATATGGCTGCCAGAGGCTAGGTTGTATCGCTTTTATAGGGAAAATACTTTATGTGTAAGAGATCTTCACACATGCCAAATAAAGAAAAATATTTTACAACATAACATCAAATTTAGTACATGAGAGTGTGCATGGGATGCAGAACTGTTCCACATTCAGTTCAAGGTTCATGAGCTTGGACATGACCTATTCATACATACTACAATGGTGCCAGCAAATATGACCATAAATAATCTTTCTAAACACAGCTTTAGGTGAATAATGAGTCGAAACAATACACAGAGGTATAAGAATCCCATTTTCTGAGGCTGTTATTTCTTGACAGGAGGAGGAGATGGTCTTCTGGGACTTCTACACAGACACTGAGAAAGAATGAAGACGGGTGCAGGCAATAAAATAATTGTCCCTTTCAGTGCTGTCAGAGCAGAGAGGACAGAATGTCAGCTCTAACAGTCTGATGACAGAAAACAGCATCAACAAATACAATTGCATTTCTGCCAGCTTCACATACAGTCTTCAGCAAAACTAAGTCTACTCTATAAATCTATTAGGAATGTAAAAGATACTTTAAAAATGCAGATAAGAGGTTCAGTCCAAAACGCCTAAGGTACATTGAGTTTTGATTTTGTTGCCACCTCAGAAACATCAATGTTTTGGAAGATTATATCCGCATAACACATCTCTTAACTCTCGAGCAAGGTTCTGGAAAAACATAGTTTGAACTGCCTGAACTCACCCAGTAGTTGCAGCAGGCCTGACTTTGTGTTTGTGTTTGCAGTTCAACCATCTGTCTGTAATCTATTTAAAGAAACACAAAATTCTAGAATATATGTCAGAAGATAAATATCAGTTTTATCACTATCCAGAGGTCCTGGATCTGACTAGACATATCCAGGATTGGCCAGATCTGGCTAGCCTAGCGGGACAAAAAGACTGGTAGCAGAGGGGAATGGTTAGTCTAGCTCTATCACTTTTCTATTTTAACACATTAATTAAACAAAGGACACCATGTAACAAGAAACAGCCATGGAGTTTTTGGCTACTGTATTTTTCTCTATTGACTGAGCTAGGCTAACAGTTTCCCCCTGCGTAAAATCTTTATGCTATGCTAGCACCTCCTGGGCCTACTATATCTGTACTGAATGCACATCAGATCTTTCCATCTGATGTGCAAACATACCAGTATGTTTTTTTCCAAAATGTGTGTGTTCCTTTAACAGAGTGGTTTCCAACTTTTTTTGGACTCCAAATCAAAATTGGTGTGCAGATGTCACAGTGTTAAGGATAACATGCACTGCTCACTTAGAGACCAATTTCATTGACTGTAAACCATTTTATTCACACACACAAGTTTTCTCCCTTTATTCTGTGTTAGCCAGTAATAGTGAGGCGTTACAACACCTGGCTGACCAGATAACGTCCACGGAGCAAACCTCAGCCATGAACTGCCAAAATACAGCACATTAAGTGTCCCACCAGGGATAAAAACACACTGTACCATTGCTACACCATATCAAAGGATGCTTAATGCGCTGTACCCGTGCAACTCTTGGACTCTCTGATCACTGTCTGGTTCATCTTCTTCTAAATTACAGGCAGGAACTAAAATCTGCAAAGCCTGTGGTCAAGACTGTAAGGAGATGGACCAACGAGGCAAAGCTGGAATTACAGGCCTGCTTTGACTGCACTGATGATGAGTGTTTTCGAGGCTGCAGCTACAGACTTAAATGAATTCACTGACACTGTGACATCTTTTATCAGCTTTTATATCAGGACATGTGTGATAACATCCCAGCCAGCCTGGACCCTCACCAGTTTGCATTCCGAGCCAACAGATCCGCTATGGATGCTATGTCCACTGCCCTCCTCTCAGCCCTCACACATCTTGAAAATAGCAGCACCTACATCAGAATGCTGTTTATTGATTTCAGCTCAGCATTTAACACACTCGCCCCCATGAAACTGATTGGCAAGCTCAGCACTTTGGGCATCAGTACTACACTCTGCAACTGGATTAGACTTCCTCACAAACAGACCCCAGACAGTTCGGATTGGTGGTTACACCTCCACTCTGCACCGAAGGCCCCCAGGGCTGTGTGCTCACCCCCCTCTTGTTCACCCCAAAGGGATCTGCAACCCCTGACATGGAGAGAACTCTGTTGTGAACAACACCACCATCATCAGCCGGATAACAAACAACGATGAGAATTCATATTGGGAGAAAATAAACAACCTGTGGTGGGTGGTGCACAGAGAACAACCTACTGCTCAACATTAGCAAAACAAAGGAGCTGATTGTTGATTTTAGGAAAAAGGAGGCAAAGACACACACTCCTGTCTACATCTGTGGAGCTGAGATGGAGCGGGTGAACTGTGTTAGGTTCCTGGGAATCAGCACCACAGAGGGCCTGTCATGGACATCTCACATATCCTCCTTGGTAAAGAAAGTAGTACTTCTTAAGGAAACTTAAGAAGGCAAAATTCTCGTGCCAAGTTCTTGTTAACTTTTACAGAGGAGCAATAGAAAGCATCCTGACTGGAAACATAACAAACTGGCATGGGATGTGCATGGCCCAGGACAGGAGGGCTCTGTAGCATGTGATTCAAACCACCCAGAACATTGGTACCTATCTACCAAGCATCAGTGATATCAGAGAGCTGAGGTGTCTGCACAGAGCCCAAAGGATACTAAAAGACAACACCCACCCCAGCCACAGCCTATTCACCCTGCTGCTGTCTGGCAAGCTATACAGAAGTATCCACTGTCGTACCACCAGACTACAGAGCAGCTTCTTTCCTCAGGCTGTGAGACTCCTCAACTCCACCTCATCCTCCGCACTCCATCGTACATATATACTAAAAATACTATATATATCTATATATATATATATATATAGATATATATAGTATTTTAAAACCTGCATTGTTTACATCCATGTATTCTAGCTATCACTCTTCTTCCCTGCCTTTTGTTGGCACAATGCTATGTTTCTTGATGACTGTCTATTCATGTAATATAGTGAAACTGGCGACAGGAGAGTACTGCATTGTTGCATGCTTGCAATAGCAATAGTTCTCAACCACAAGCAACCGCAACAAAGAAACTAGCAGAATATCAAAGAAACAAATGTAAAGAAAGGAGAACCTTTTATTTGAGGTTTGCTCCTTTTTGATTTAATTTCGCTTGTAAAGGCATGTTTTATTTCTGAATGTACTTGAGTTTGAGGATATAAAGTAATTTGTGTTATTACGAATGTCAATGTGATTAATGAACACTAAGTTTTTTTTATTATTTCGGTAGCAGACGTCCTGGTTACACTTTGGTTCCATGCGAAGGCAATGTCAACTATCAGAAACTTTCCATTCACTGATTTGAGTTTTTTTAATTAGCTTTGTTTGAGCGCACAAACACATCCATTGGGCCAGTGGGTGCGTGTATTTGTCTCCTCTCTTCTCTCCTGTCTTTCATTTGCAGGGAGAAGACAGGCTGTCTGGTCTCACTGGCTGTAATTACAGGCCCTGTCACCTGGTTGTGCTAATCCACTATTACCGCACGCACGCACGTACATACACACACACACTCACACACACACACACGCACACACACACACACACACACACACACACACACACACATAAATCTATACTTCTCAAACTCTATTATCAGACTGACTGCTGCTCTGAACCAAACAGCACAGGACATCACAGTATCTCTCTCTCCCACGCACACACACACACACACACACAGTTTACTTGCATCCTGAATGATTTAAAGCAATATGTGGCTTTTTATGATGTAAATACTTTCAATAATGACTGTATTGCTGCATAGTTTATATTTATATTTCAGTCAGAGGACATGAAACTTGAGAACGCCAATGGCTGCAACATAATCCTTACGGGCATTTGTGCCCATGCAAAGTTTGTCCACTAAAAATGCTTGTTTTTGCCAAAAAACTGTGCTGCTACTCATCTTCCATAGGGTTCCAGTCATTTTTACTGCTGTGTTTTCATCCAGACAAACTACTAATGTGTGACAGGGTTGGTGTCAATGATTAAGCCTGTTAATGTAAGCCCAATGCCAATGCAGTGTTTAGTTCAACCACATGAACACTATCTAATAAAGTTTCACAAATGACGCTGTGTTGAGTTTGGGTGGAGAGAGAAACTTGCACCTTGTATCTGCCAGGAGTAAAACTAGACCTACAAACAATTACATAGCACGTCAGTTCAAACCCCTTGTAAGCTTTTTACAGGTTTGTCCCAGCTCCCCCCTTTGAAGGACGATGAGTGTGAGAGGGATTTTAATAAGGCTCTTTTTTTTGTAAAACATAAAAGTAGAAAAGACAATTGCATAGCAGGTCTACACAAACACCAATACCACTATTGATTTATTTAGCACTTTTCAAGAGACCAAAAAGACATTTTACATAATATACATAATATAGGCTACTGTGACTATAAAATAATGAAACACTACATAAAATCAACAACACAGTTTGAAATTATAGAGGGGAAAAAACCTGTAAAGTAGAGAGAGAGAGGCTGGCATAGGTGGGGAATGTAGGGGGACAGGGCTATGGGGTTGGGTAGTAGGCCTGGGTAAAGCAAGGTTTTTAGTCAGGAGAGGGTGATCCACAGTTTGGTGGCATAGACGGAGAAGGGGGGGGCAGTTATGGAGGACATGAGTTATGCTCATCGTATCTGGTGCAGGCAGCAAACAGAGTTGTGAACTAGTTGTAGCAGTTTTTGCATCGAGTCTGGTGAGGGTGTTGCAGTAGTCCATGTGGCGATGTTGCAGAGGTGGAAAAAAGATCTTGACCATCTTGTTGATTCAGAGGTTGCAGGCAAGTGATGAAGGAGAGACAATAGCGTTATCGATGGTCAGAGATGGTACTATGTTTGTGTAGGTTAGTAGAAGGAACTATTTTTCATTTACAAGTGTATATTAGTGGAGAAGCATGCCTCTGTGTCCGAGCCTCTCTGTGTGTGTGGTCAGTTCTGCACTGAGCTGAAGGCCTTGCTGATCAGTGCTGACCTTCATGTAGTATTCCATGTCAGATTGAAGGAAAAGAGGAGGAATTCCATGGCCTTCAGATCCAGCTCCCTGGTTGCCATCAATACTCTTTGCTGGTCCTCTTCCTTTAGAGTGAGCAATTTTGGCCCTTTCACACCACCCAGCAACGTCGACCGGTTGTCCTCAGTATACTGCATGGCAGTGCGCATGTCTTTAACAACTGCAGCTTCTTAGAACACAAGAGCGGGGGAATCAGCAGACATATTTCAATAAGTGCAGAATAGTCTTTGGATTGTACAGCCCATTGAGTGTCCTTTTCCCAACAGTCTTGTATTATTATTTTCCCAACAGTCTTGTATTATTACTTGTATTATTGTGTAAAATTGTGTCACGTACATTCCGTTTTATAAACTCAGTGGCAAAGTGACGTAAATCACATTTCAGATCATGCCTGACAATAAAGAATAACCTAACCTAATGTCACACCCATTACAAAGATGAGCAAACAATTATTGTCTGTGATATCCATGTTGCTCCTCTTTCTCTTACGAGAGGACTGATCAGTTAGTGCCAGTCTAAAGCACCCAACAAAGTGATTATGCATGCTTGCATCAGAATGACTGAATTGTAGCACACTAGCACAATTACTCATATTTAAGTTGCAATATGATTTAATAAAAGAGAAAAACTCACTCTGTGTGGAAGTTGTCCATTAGTACAGTTCACCACCACATTCTGATGTTCATCATGTTGGTCTGCGATATGAAAAAAGCAAGTTACATGGTAATTCCTGTACATTCCTGTTCATCTATACATTCACAAAAGACTTATTACCTTTTTATTACAAAAAGTAAACCAACATTCCAATAAAGAGCAGAATGAGACCGAACAACATGGATTCTGAAAACAAACTTCAGTGAACTCAAAGGTTGCCCAATGGAGCGCATACTGTAAACGAAAGAATGCTCCAACATTTATACATTGTATCTCATATCTGTGATATTGTAATGTTAGCAAATGTTCATGCTGTCGAGGGATAATAGATGTAAATGTGTTATGTACTCGTACCATGAGTACGAACACTCCACAGTTGCTGGTAGACGTCTGCATTGGGATTCCCTTGAAAGAAAGACTGTACATTTAAATTACTGTACATGTGTCAGTACTGTTACATAGAATCTAAGGTGTCCTAAGACCAGTAGAATGCACCAATCAGTATTTCAACTTAAAGTGGTTTAAACAACAAAAAGAAACAAAAAAGACATAATGAGAATAATGAAGTCCATGTTGGCGAATGTACATGCAGTGACACAACAGCACTCAATGTTGTATATCATAGGATAGATACCGATTGCTAGTAGTGCCGCCATTATTCTCAGAGGATCAAACATAAAAGGGGACTAGTAGAACAGAATCACTGTATCTGCCATACAGCAAAGTAGAACACAAGGAGTTTAACATTAGTTCACATAAACCATGTACGCTTGGGATTAAAAGAAAAGAACCACTGGATGACTTAAACGGAACTGCTGTACAGCAAAGTACAACACAGAGAACTGTTTAACATTATCTCGTATAAGTCCTGTATGTGGTCATGTATCCCATATGGTAGAATGAACCAAGTGAATCAAGAAGTAAAGTTTTCTTTGCTTTGGCTTCATACTCTGCAACTCCCAATATTCATAGAGGGCTTAGCCTGCAGTACATGTCTACATCACAGCCAAACAAGACACATTCAAAAACACAAGAGGAATAACAATAAAAGATAACTCCATGACATGTCACTCTTGACAAAATCATGGTCACAGATTTCTGCCTTTAAACAGAGAATTTGCATTACCTGTGATGTGCATGTACCAGAGGAATGCCACATCATAATTGCAATATCACTTACTGGACAATCAGCCAATGGGTTCTGTGTTGTAGGTGGTAACCACAAAACAGTTTTGAAAATGGTTGTGCTCCACACTTTGAGGTTCTGTAAGGCAACTGGTAATACTTTAGTTTCCTTCATTATGCGTCCAGCATTCATGCATCCCACCTTGCATTTGTTGCAACAGTTTTTCTATATTTTCTACATTTCAGTTTTACCTTTTCAGATGCAATAGCAGAAATAAACCTGAGACAGGTATTTAGTATCTGTCAGGATACATTTATCACGTACCACTAGTTACCATAAATGACTAACAAATTGAAAGGTCCCATGTTGTGCTACAGTATATCCCTATATTTAATGGACAATTGGGAAGATCTTTGATAAGTGTCATTGTAAAAGGTAGGAGTATTTTTCCATGTACAATATGACCTCTGAGGGAGGTTAATTCAACACCAACATCATACCATGTCATACCATGGAGTCCTAGAGTCCACAGGGCTTGTAGGTTCAGTGTTTCTCTAAAGAATTGCACCAGGTGTTCAGAGGGCTCGCCTTCATCTAGTGCACTACAGACCTAATCAAAGTGAGAACATACATTTAAACAAACAAACAGTTGTGTGTTAAATACCATTGTAATAATTTACCTTCTCTTGAAGCTGCCCCCGTGCTCCTGCTCTGCACTCGCTGCTGCTGTTGCTGTTGTTGCTCTTGTTATTAGTATTGCTATTATAGTGTTGCTCTTAGTGTTGTTTCTGTTGGTGTTAACATCAATGCCATTACCATATCTATGCTGTATTGAGCTGCTGTATGTTCTCTTTCCTCCTGCTCTCTCTCTCCCGCTCGCCCCCCTCCCCCTTCAACCCAACCGGTCGAGGCAGATGACCGCCCACCTTGAGCCTGGTTCTGCTCGAGGTTTCTACCTATTAAAAGGGAGTTTTTCCTTGCCACTGTCGCATAGTGCTTGCTCATGGTGGGAACTGTTGGGTCTCTGTAAATATAAAGAGTCGGTCTAGACTTGCTCTATTCGAAAACGTGCCCTGAGATAACTTTGTTATGATATGGCGCTATATAAATAAAAACTGAATTGAATTGAATTGAAGTGGTGGACTCAGAGGGCCTCCCCAACAACACTTGACTAGAAGTCACATTGTCACATTGTTTCTCAGATCAGTGACTCCTCCAATTTAGAATCATTGACAGTGTCTACAAGGCAAAAACAGTCCAGATCACAATGCAAAGCATGACCAATGAATGATCGTTGTCCCTGCAATCTCCCATTATAAAGACAACTCGTAACCTTTATTTGCAAACGATTTACTTCAATCCATAACATCTGACTCACCAGTCCACAGAATTGGTTAATGGTTACATAATCTGGCAAAGCTCAACATATAGTTTGGTTCAAAAGCAACTTCAGACCAACTTAAGATGGGTACACAATTGCCTGTTCACTGATATTGGTCTCTGAAGCTGAGAGAGGAGAATACAAAAAAAAACTAAATCAGCACAGGTCAGACACAGGTTCACTGCAGGCTTCACACACACACACACACACACACACACACACACACACACACACACACACGCACACACACACACACACACACACACACACACACACAAGCCAGACAGGCTTGGGTTGAGAAGTGGTTACAGAATCTGACACAGCACCAGCAATACTGATAGGCTAAGCTGCTGATAAATTTAAAAACACATGGGTTACTTAAAAACAAATTACCCATTGTCATTTTCCCATTGGAATCAAACTGCAATTCGTGAACTGATAGCTTCTTGAACTGTTCAACAACTTCTTTGTTCTTTGCCGTGTTCCTGTAATGAAGGATGTTGCAATACAAGAAAACATGAGAGGTCGGGGTGAGCATGTTCATAGTAGTTATTTTGCTTCATCCTGGAAAACAGCTGCTTGGCACATTGGCTGTTGCCAGCCAGTTCTGGCACGAACCTAATCTTTTGAAGCACGTCTGGTTTGTCACGGATGTTACTCTCATGAAAGATGTCACTGACAGCATAGTGCTCTGAACAACCAGTTACTGGGTGGGAGTCCGGGTCAGGTAGTTCGTTCTTGTGCACAAGCCATGGGAAACCAACCTTCAAAGTCCCTTCCCTTGCCTGTTGGATATTTTCAGCAGAAGGCACACGACTATCAAAAGGCTAGATCGGTGGACAAAGCGGTTGTTTTTCTATGACAGCAGCAGGTCTGAGAAGTCATGTGAACTCTCTGCTTGTATGTTGAATTTATGTTGAATACACAGTGTCACAAGGGCACATCACAACAGCCCAGCTACCTAAACATAAGTTATGGTATAGGGCTAGGATGCATTAACAAACGATGCAGAAATATCACCAAGGCACTCTACACAAGGCAGTACTACTACACTGCGATAGCACAACCACCACTCTACATTTTAATTTATTTATTTAACCAGGAAGTCCTTTAAGATTAAAATCTCTTTTTCGAGGGAGACCTGGCCAAGATAGCACACCATTACAAAGTTACAAAAATTATAAAATACTATTACATATTACAAATGACTGTCATGACCAGAAGCACCCCACCCCTTTTCAAACACTTTGTTGTAAGTTACTCGGTTTGACATCATTTTACGCAGGCTAAGGTCAAGAACCATTTTGGACCCCTTCCCATCCAGCCCACACTGCTGAAACAGTTTCCTGACCTCTTCAAGCTTTGAAGGTGTGGAAAGACATTGTAAAAAGGAGACAGATGATATGAAAGTCAAAAAAATTACATTAGTCAAGATGTGACCTTGTAAAATGGCATCAAAGTGAAACTATACATTACTCATTTACCAAAAAAGAAAAAGTACCTTCATTCCAAGCAGCTCATCTGCCAGCAGTTCCACCGTAAGTGGCACATCAATCAGACTGGAGCCTTCGTCCACTCGAACTTTCTCATTTTTTGTGTTGAGGACCCTGCTCGATTGCCTTGTTTTGGGTCCAGTCCACAAATTCCAGAAGTGGTAGGTAGGTGGCACAATGAAGGGGTTCTCCCTGCCACCTCAAAAAGACAAGACGTCACAGAAAGAAATCAAGTCCTTTAAAGAAAGTCTAAGGGACCATAATCACTTGGTGAAGGAGCTAAGTAAATGTGAGTGTCATCTGCATAGTTGTGATAAGCAATGTCATGTATATGTCATGTAAGTGTGGCACTGGGTGTTTGAAAAGACAGGAAAATATTAGCCCCCCCCCCCCCCCTAACATTTTTGAATTCAGTGAAAATTAAGGTCTCAAAAACATGATATACTTTACATTGTCACTGGGATGTGTGTTTATTTTATTCCTGCTAATCACAACATGGTCAGTAGATGGCACTCTATGCATTATACTACGGCACCAGTAGCTGGCGCCAGTAGAGTAGTAGAAGCCGTCAGTACGTGATGAGTGAGTTCCAGTATGCACGCAACAGAGAGCGCTTCTGACCTGCACTATATTTTCATATTTTCAACAGAAATTAAATGTGTCGTACCAGAGTGAGCTTCGCATCATTCTTGCATGTGTAACATATGATGTGACCTAGAGGTAGCATGTACAGGTTGAATAATAGCAGCCCAAGAATCAAACCCTGGGGGATTCCACATATCATGGTTAGCTGCTCAGATTTATGGTCACCAGTGACAATAACATTGAGATATGATCTGATCCAACTGCAGACTGTGCCAGACACCAACTTTTCCAGTCTGTCAAGAAGTATTTTATGGTCCATGGTAACATCAAGCAGCACCAAAACTGATGTTTTACCTGAATCAGTATCTAGACGAATATAATTTAAATGGAAACTCTGGGTCCTATGTTTTACAAATTTTGGGGTTGAAATGGTTAATACTTACTATTAGTTTTGGAATTGGTCCAGTAGATCAGGAAAGCAAAGCAAAGGCATGAGTCACATGGCAACTTTGACGATCTGGCAGAGTACTAGTGGAAATGAACCATTATACATGTACTATTGGACTGATTAGGGGAAATGGGAAGCAGGTGAGTGAGTGGGCAGGGAAGGTCAGGCAACTGCAGGGCTGATGAGGGAAAGTGGGAACAGGAGAGGAGGTGGGAGGGAAAGGTCAGGTGAGTGGGACTGGAGGGAAGGGGGTTATTGCAGGGCAGATGAGGGAAAGTCCAAGGGCATCTGGTGGATGGATGGAGAATGGCAATGGTATGCATGGGCATAGGGGAAGAGAGAGGTGGCTGAAGGGATGGACCAGGAGGCAGAATGTGACATCTGTATATATTCAATATTAAATGATGCAGGTTGCCTTTCTTTAGAAGGGGCTTAACAACTGCAGTTGAGCCATTTACAATTTTCAGCACATCTATTTCCAAGCAACTAAAAACTGTTATGAAAAAGTTCAAAGCAGCAGGTGGGTGAAATAAGATGGTTCACTACATCCTCCAGAGTTTTAGTATTGATGGCATTGAATGTTGACAATCTAGCCAAATTGTTTCTGTGCAGTTGCAACAGTGGTCTGGTTTCATTGTTTGACATGGAGGAATTTATGGCCACTCTGGGGCTAATCGTGTTGTTAGGTAGCTTCTCAACAGTGGTGAAGAAGGCACAAGAATTGTTGATATTCCTGTTGATGATCTTAGAGAAAAAGGCTTGTCTAGCCTTGTTCATTTCAGAATTGTAAATATGAAGCCTCTCTTTAAAGATGTTGAAGTGAATCTGAAGATTACTTTTTATCCATTTGTGCTCAGCTTCCTGCATTCTCTCTTCTGACTTGTGACAGCTGGGGTTTTTCTCCACGGTGCTTTCTGTGAGCCAGAGATGATGCAATGACGTCAATAACTTTCAGAGTTTTACAGGCAAATTCACCAAAGAGTGAATCAACAGAGTATGGTATTAAGCTTATTGTCATGGACATAGCTTACATAAAAAGACAACTATGTATCAACTAAGTATCCTCATTTTCCGTTTTTTTTTATGGAAACTGATCTGGTATGGGTGCCAGAAGAAACCGAAATATCAATCATATGCATTAAGTGTTTTCTAAACCAGTTTTCACACTCTACTATAATGTTCATCACAAAAGTACTTTGCGATTGGTCTATTAACTCCTTATGGGCCACATACAGATGTATTGAACCATTTTGATAGACCCAAAGCTCTTTCTCACTGGGCGAAATTGAGAGTGATAGCAGGGTCAAGTGGACAGAACTACTGGGTTTTCTCTAGAAAAAGGAAAATAAACACTATAAATTGGGACCAGGATCAATAAATAGTGACTGTACATGTAATTTCCTAACTCCAAAAAGTGGGTTTGGTGTAAAGTTACTATTTAAAGCTCTTCTCTACAGTGGAGCATGTAGGCTCCTATGAGGGGAGAAAAAAAATTAGAAAGTCATAATATTGTGATAATAAAGTCAGAATTTCAAGAAAATAGTCATTACATTATTAATCACAATTTTATGAAAAAAATTACATTGTATGAGATGTTCATTTTATCAGAAAAGGTCATATTTTGAATTAAACTTTGAATTTTGTTGAACTAAACAAAAATTACATTTCGAGAATATGTCATAATTTAAAATGAAAAACCATTGTAGTAAACAGATACGATTCAATGCATGCTTCAGATCATTCAATGAGAGGCTTGTGTTTTGCTGGTTCAAATCCTTAGATAACAGTGACAGAATAACATCCTCTTCTCCCTCAAAGTCAGTTTCAGCTGCCTTCAGCCCCCAGCTGCTCTAATGGACCTTCTCAATGGCCACCAGTAGAAGACTGGGGTCACAGTGGGCAGCTCAGTTTGAATGTTTTTGTGAGGCAGGAGGATGATGACAAAGAGCATAGAGCACAGTCAACTTTGCTAGAAAAAATAAAAATATGTATTGAAACACACAGATCGCAGGACCTCGGAGGCACTTGGCTACTTTTAGGGTTCCCTCTTGCTTTCCGGGCTGCAGTTGCTCGTCCATCTGTTCACCGTGGATGGAATGCGATACGACTCCCAGCACTGCCTCTGTGTTTACTCTGCTAGACAGCATTTAATGGCAGCCTTAACATCACTCTGTTATGCCTGCTAATGTTCCTGTTACCGTGTATGTGTGCAGGCGCGTTTCATTCTCTCCATTAAAGCCCCATGCATCTCAGCACTCTGCAACAGGCTTTATGATTAGGGATTCATGTTTTTACGAATTCTACATTGATACTAATGACCTCGTTCACTGGCTCTCCCTGAGCTGTGGGCTTTGGAGAGAGCTGCATGTAATCTGTACTGCAAAAAAATGCCCATGTTAACAAGCCTTTTGGTCTCATATCCAACATTAAGATTATATCTAAAACAAACTATTAGTGTGTAAGATCATTTTAGCTTAATTACACAGTTTCAGAACTTTAGAAACAGCATTTGAAAAAGGGAAAATAATGCAAATCAGTGCTCAGTTCTGTAAGAAAGCTACAGTATGGAGACCAAATTCACAGACATTTAAGGGATCTACTGTAAAACAGAAACATGACAAACAGCAGGTGTAATGCTTACATATAAAAAATATTACATACAAGCTTACATTATTAGTGTGGCCATAATTACATCAAATCTAATTATTTGTAAGGGTTGTGGAACTTTCTGATCCTCGCATGATAATGTATGTCAGTCTCAGAGGTCCACCTACCTCATTTCATACGAGGTCAGAGGTCCAGAAAGAGTGGATTAAGAGTGTTATTTAATTTCGAAATACTTCAGAAATATGTACACAAAAAGCATTTCTGTATGGAAGGGAGAAGTGACACCTTTGTTGTGTAACTTAGTCCTTGAATTTGGACACAAAAGGTGTTTTGACCAGGCAGAGAAACTGATTTTAGTGTTCATGAATGAGTTTGTTGTTCTAGTTTTTCACTGACTGATAGAGGAAAATGCTGATTATATTTCTTTCTGTGTCACTGATGCTACAGTTCTTCTGCTGGCAGCTTCATATGATTTCAGCTAGTCCTGTTGTCTGGCTCTTACCTCTGTGCTCTGGGGATAGCTTTTTGTTCAAAATGGGCATGTTTTTTGTCGTAGTAGTGTTTTGTGTTACTACTCTTCACAATGGCCACTGTTTTATTTCAAATTAAGCACACTGGTTTTGTGCTTCCCCTTAGATGCAATGAACACACATTTCTCTGGCCACTCATCCTTTAACACACATCAACCTCTCTTTTCTTTGCATTGGCTAGTTTTGGACATTCCACTTCACCTTTTTCACATTTTTTCCCACATGGATGAAGTTTGGAGTTATTAATTTGGGATATAATAGAATTACTAATTAAGAAATAGTCAGTACAAGTGTAACCTTTGAGAGGGGGTGAGTTGTAGGAATATTCTTTATTTAATGGGTTCTTTGATCACCAACAATAGCTAATTCTTAAAATGATGAGTGCCATGTTCTGTGAGCGCTTCCAAAGCGTGATCTGTCTACTCTTGGACTAGTCTCCCTCTACTATGATTCCTGATTTAGAAAAATCCTTGAGATATGAAAATACTGTATGAAAATAATGTAGATTGTTGTCATTAGGTCCGTAAATATTGGCTGTTGTTATTTTACCATTTCTGATGTGTCAGTTAATGATAACAAAATGACCATCTAGGTCTTTTATTGTGGTTTTGTTGTGGTATGGACATGCAGAGAAAATCTGAAGTTTTAGATGTTCAGATGAAGCTAGGGTTTATTATAGCAAGAGGGTTAAAGACTTTTGTATGTTTTGTACATTTTGTACATTTTGCCAGTGACCCAGTGCTACTTTTCATGTGACCCTGCAACATCAGAAGCTGGTAAATACTACATGTTAGGCCTATTTGTTTATGGGAAAGATGTGCATTTAGCATTACGTTGTAGTTATTTTTATAATGGACTCCAGTCTAGTGTCGAGTCCTCATTTTATGCACATGATACATGTATGGGACACAATGGTTTATGGTGTATATGAAGTTCATTAAATGAGAACTCGAAATCGATTTTTACACATAAAGGTCAGTTTACATTATATTTTTGTCTGTCCTCTGCAAGCCCCTGGCACATGCTGGTGAGCAGAGCGGCAGCATTTTTCCACCCTGTGTGATTCAGACACTCTAATACAATAACAGTTGTATTAATACTGATCATTTCTTTGAAGACAGTTCTTCAGAGAAAAAGAATAGAAGAGGGAATGGAAGAAGGGAGACACCTGAGAGGTAGATATTTAGTGATGGAAGTGAAAATTAAAAAACCTCATGGCTGACCTTCAAAATCTTCTGGGTTCAAGAGGTCGCCAACCAAGACCTACTTCCTTTCTCTTCTTGTATTTGTGTTCTACTCTCTTCAGGGATGCCTCTTTGTCTCAGGTCTGGGAGGAAAGACTATGATGAAACCTACCAGGATAAACCATACATTACAGAGGGCAGTTATCCTGAGATAATGACACAGTAAACATGAGAAAAAAAAAAGTAATTGTCTTAGGGAAACAGCCTTAAACAAGACTATGAGTCTTCAGCTATGCTAGCAGAATGTAAGGCTGTACTTAGAGCTACTATAAATGCTTTGAGCTAACCTCAGCATGGCAACATGCTAACAATGACAATACTGATGTTTAGCAGGTTTAATGTTTACCATGTTCACCACCTTAACACCAAGCAGTCCTCAGCAGTAGCTGTCTACTTTGGTGTAATTTTCCTAAACTAGTAAAAACACAAACTTGGTGATGTGTCCCTGTGCGTAATGACGACATACAGCTGCCACAGCTGTGACCCCACTTTTTATTTTTAAACTCTTCTCTCCTCTGCTTCATGAAACTTTACTAACTGGAGCTTTTCTTTCTGTTGTTACATTTTGTGTGTGAAATGTAAAAATAAATAGATCATAAAAACAATATTTTATCTAGTGTTAAACTAGATTAATTTATCTGGGTCAGTCACCGTCCATTATATCTGTCCCACATCAAAATTTGTTCATTGTAATATTTGGGCTTGAGTGTCCCGTCCATCATTTAATTGACAGCTTCTCTTGATGTCTCATGTTTTTCAGGGATAAAGCCATTTTTCTGTTTATGTCCATGTAGACATATGTGCTGATGTCAGCAGTAATTCATTAACAGCAGAAATAGGTTGGGTGTGAAATTTCATTGTTTCATGTTGTGGTTGGTGTTGTTGTTTAGGCTTTGTCTATCCACTGTGATCATTCCATAAACCCTCTCATGCTTTGTTATACTACATTATACAGTACCATACTATGCACTATGCACTAGGCCTTGTTATGCCATGTTGTAATATACTACGGTATATCATACCATGCAATGCTATACTATACAATGTTATGTCATGCTACATGTTATGCCGTGCTTGTTCAGGCCATAATAAATAAGGGAGGTCCACACAGTAACAATTAATTGAACAAGTCATTAATTAAAAATAAGCCAAGCAGGATGTGTGAAATCAGTTGTCAGTGTGAAGTGTGGGTGTTGGATGCTATGGAGGTTGCTAACCTAAAGCTACATGAGGCATGAACAAAGGATAAATTAAACACAATCAAACCAAACAAAACTGAGTTGGGTGCTTGAAAGACACCGGCTTTCTTCCAGGAGGGAGAGAGAGAACCATCTTGGAAGCAAACAGGCTTACATAGACTTCCAGCAGGTGAGGCCAATCCCTCAATGAGGTGGGAGGGGCTAAGGCATCAGGAAGGACCAGAAAGAGGGAAGCAGAGGCAGGCCAAAACAATAAAGCACTGTCATATGACCCAGGACTGTCACGTTTACTATACTAGATCATTATATGCTATACTATGCACTGCTATGCTATATGTACACTGTACTATCCCATCCTATGCTAAATTTCCTAAATTTCCCTTGGGATCAGTAAATTATCTATCTATCTACTACTGTAGTACGCTATGCTATGCTGTACTATGCTATATCATTTCAGTGCTACACTATGCTTTACTATGGAATGCCATACTAAACTATAGTATACCTATAATATCTACACATGGCAAGTACAGTGTGATTAGGATATGGTTCAACTAAGGCCACTAAAACTACTTGTTTGAGGTTAGGAAAAGATAAAAGTCAGAGATAAACAAGTCAACATTAATTGTAGGTAGGACACAGGTTTTGAATTCCTGGATAGATATTGTGCTGCAAAGTAATATCAACATAATTCCTATCGAGACTGGGCTGACTACTACTGTATATATCATCAGGCTGCAGGCCAACAAGCTGTTCCATCAGCTGGATAGAAATGAAAGTCACAGCTGGAGCACAAATGAAACCTGATGTTTACTGTCATCATGGACAGACAGGCCGCCACAGCATTCAGAGAGGGGTCGGAGCAAGAGAGAAATTTTTAACTGCAGGTTGGAGAGGAGATTTCCATTAGATCAGCTGCTTTTAAGTGTTAGAGAACTTGGGTTGAGTCGCTGGTCAACCCAAGTTTGATCGTTATATCTGCCTTAATGCCAATTAGACATTATCAGCTCAAAGATCATGGGTTGGTCATTCAAGTGGCCTTAAAAGTAATCGTTTAATCACTGTTTCAGGAGTCAGGCTGGCTCATATGTTTTCATCTTTAACTCCCATTCATGTAGTATATTTCATTAGTCAGGATTCTGCCTCTGTGAATGTTGCCTTGCATGAATTTAAAGGAAATGCGAAATGCTTGTTGCTACACATAATCTCATACATCAAATAGCATATTTCCTCTGTATCAATATACCGCACCTGAGTATATTGCCAGATGTTCATCTATATGCATTCAGCACGCCTGCTGATCCCTCTGCATGCAGTTGACAAGGTCATGCAAGCTTGCATGAATTCAAGGGAAATACGACATAATTAGTCATACTTGCATGCGTAATCACTTTCATAATTTCCTATTTAGATCCATTTGTATCAAGGTTCGGCACCAGTGCATCTTGCCTAAAGTGTCAATATACCCAATCAACTGTTGAGCTCATGCAACATGTTTCTCATCAGAATTTCATATTTTCATCCCCTACAGTGACCCCCTCAACTGACACTCAATTCAGATTCTAGGTGTGGCTCTGCTTATCTGCTCCCTTTTGAGAGCCCAGGTTTGAGGGTTTGTGAGCAAAGGGACAGTCTGTGTCAAGCTTACTCAGATTTGTTCCAGACACATGAGCAGAGCCACACTGCCAAACTAAAATGAATACTGGTTAATATAACATACTATATGGTTAAAACCTGGATGTAAGTCTCCTGACTGAAATTGATTCATTTAATTTTAGGTCTGTTTCACATATTTGCACCCATGGTCTTGCGCGACTCCCTGGCATAGCTATACGCCTCCAAGGGCGTGAAGTACAGGTAATCATTGTTTCCAAGTGGTATTAATGTTGGTGCTGATCGCTTTCAGTTTCCCTCAGAGCCTAGCTACTACCAACAACACAGGACACATTGCATTTGTTTCCAATTTTCCATGAAGAAATGATCAACACCACTTTGGAAATAAAAGAGAAGAAAGAAGCATGTTCACAGAAGAGGTAAAGTGAAATTGTCATAATTTTATATTGAGTAATAACAGTTTGAGTGTTGCTTCGCGCAAACAAGTATGTAACTACAACGGGTTGGTGTAGGGGAGGAGGGGGAAATAGAAGAACACTGTCAGCTAGTTCTTGCTCATGGTGGAAATCATTGGGTCGCTGTAAATAATAATATAAAGAGTAACGTTACGGTCTAGACTTGCTCTATAGTGCACTGCAATAACTTCTGTTATGATTTGGTGCTGAATACATACAATTGAAATTAACTGGTTAGTTTTCTGGCTGAAAGTGGTAGCGTTTTGGACAGTAGCCAAAACGCTACCGCTAGCTGGAAATCGTAAAAATCCCAATTTGAACTACAAACCCCCAGTAGTTGTTTGGAACTCTTTGTAATGACCAAGCAGAGCAGGAAGACACAGGTGCAGGGAACACACGGGAGACAGGAGTGCAGGTAAGAAATCAGTGCTTTACTGGATATTACAGGAACAACCCAAAACAACTGATACAGGTGAGGGCAAGGCAGAAACAGGTCCGGGAGACAGGCAAAAAGCCCAATAAATCCAGATGGGCAATCAGAACCAACAAGGAGCAGACAAAAGGCAAAGTCACAAAAAAAACGCAAGGGTTCAGCACAAGGAAAATCCAAACAAAGTACGTAGGCGACTTACAACTAGGGAATCAAGACCAACTGGCAACATTTCCCTGGGAGGGACCGGGTTAAATACCCTGGCGGTTCTGATTGGCAGAGCCAGTCAGGTGATACATGTGACACAGGTGGAGATAATGAAACTGGAGAACAAAGACTGGAAGTAATGTTGCACCAGTGATACAAAACAGAGACCCTTCAGAATAAAACAGGAAGTGATAGGATGAGTTGTGACACCCTCCCGCAGCTCTCTCCATTGAGTGAATGCCAGTCTGAGGTTCACTCTTGTTTTTCCTCGTTTTTTATCACTCTCCCTCTTCACAGTTACTCCAGTTGTTCCACCCTCTGTCATTTCCGCTAGCTGAGGATAGCTACCAATAGCTACTGGAAAATAAAAGCCCTATTCCTCTTTTGTTTTGGTTGCACAGTGCAATGGTTGACCCACTTCCTTTGTGCTGTAAATCGAGCCATCTTTTCCCCCAGCAGATCGTACCTTCTTTTTCCCCGGCAGATCATACCCCTGGGCAGACAGAATTGCAGTGAAAGTGAGGAAACCAGTCTAAACGCCAGTGGTGTCATTATTTTATAGCCATTACATTGTACAATCAACATTTACTTCATAATAATAAGTTAAAGCAAAAAAGTTGTCTATTCACTTTAATCTCAGTTTTCACATTCATGAGCTTCCTCTGTCTACTGTCTATCGCTGTAAAACAAAGGACTGTAAAAACAGTAAAACAAAAGCATCTTGGTACTGTACTGAATCTGGGTTAGTTTACCAGTGAATTACAGCCACCTCTTCTTTTTCTTCTATTTTCCACATCCCACCACTCAGATTTCCTGCTGTAGCTTTGCCCAGTATAGAAATGCATTTCTGTTTGAGAAAATCGATTTGGGGATACTCCAGCCCAGAGAGAGTCATTTCTACCATTTATCATTGATGCAGCTAAGCATGAGAGGGCAATAAAGGAAACAAATCACAAGATGAATATGGAGTATAGGTTTTAGATAGCTGCAAATAAAAAAGTGAGAGCACATTTTTGATTGTTAGCAGTTATAATATTGCAGAAATTGAAATTTGTAAACGTTTTTCTAAGGGAAAATAATATTACACTGCTGAGAGCTGCTACTTTATCTCTTCACTGCATCCTACGTACAGTTTCACACTGCCCACCTCTTCACCCTTCAGTCTTCTTGGTGAGTGGATTAGGAACCAGACCCCAGCTTTCATTTCCCTTCTCTGCAGGAGCTTTGAGGAGCCAAGTCACCTCTGCAGAGAACAATCAAGGTATTACTCAGGGAGTAAATAAATAAAAAGGTATCACACACAGGATAAAAAACTCAACTTTAAGATAAGAAAACATTTGATAAGGTTAAAAACAATACAATCTAGTTAGATGTTAAAATGTGAAAGCAGGGTCAATAAAATTAGAAATATGAGAATATAGATAGACAAGAAACGCTAGTTATACATGTGAGATTAAACAAGTATGTCATTAAAGTTGTTTTAAACTGGCAACTGTGTTTGCCTCCCTGATGTCTCCAGGTAGGTTGTTTCCAATATTTGGGGCCATACTTCCATCATGAGTCCAACAATGTTACAGGAATGTAATGCTAAATTGGTGCAGTACTGTTAAGATAATATATATAAGAAGCAGAACTTTTAAATCAATTCTAAAAGTAAAATATACAAAGTAAAATTATTTTCATCATTGTGTAGCTATAAAAATTGTTTTTCATCCAAATATTAGTGGCAGATAAGCAGGCTGTAAGTGAAGTCAAACGTTTAGGGTTGTCATGCTCAAACTAAATGTATAATTGAGCATCATCAGCATAGTTGGATTAATTTATGTTGTTTCCTGATGATATCACCCAATAGAAGCATGTATGGTAAGAAGAGGAGTGGGCCAAGACAACTGCCCTGTGCAGCGTCAGTGGATATATCATGTGTATATCAGTTGAAATGTTTGCTTAATTTTGAAGTCTTTAAGTTAATTTTGTTTCAAAAACTGGAAAGAAAAAGCAAGGTAGACTTTTTTGTTATCTTTTTGGACTTTTTGTACTATTAAAAATGTAACAGCTGCTTTCTGGGGCATAAAACACTCACTAGTACTGAGTTTGGTGAGAACAGCAGCTGTAGAGGGTGTTTTCCTCCCATTTGCCACAAGGGGGCTTCATTAAGCAAATTCCATACTCAAAGCAAACATGCCATGCAAAGGTGAGATGTATGTGTAGCCGGGTGGTAAATTTATTCAGATGTAATTCTCCACTTAGGTTTAGTATAGTTCTGAAAGTTTGTTTAAAGGTACCGTATGTAACTTTTAATAACATTTTACATGTATTAATCACTTTATATTGCCTGTGTGTGAATGGACTGTAATGTAACTTAAAAAATGAGACCTTTCCCGTCTTTCTCAGTTGCCTATAGCAGCCTGTGGACTGATTTCTCTGTAGAGGACTCAGGTCGGATTTTGTGACGTAATGCGCGCTCCCGAGTGTCTGACCTCTCTTCAGCTACAGGTCAGAGTTCAGCTCCCCAACAACTGCAATAAAAACAAAAGAAGAAGAATCTCCAGTAGCTAACGTTAGCTTAGAAATTGAGTCTGCTTACGTCAACAAACGACCAGGTAAGCTAACATTACTGCAAAGTAATGTTAAAATATATTGTGATTTTAGCTGGGCAATGTTAGCCAACATTAGATTATTTGCTAATGCGGCATGGATGTATGGTTTACTTGTCAGTTGTGTAGGTTCTAATCAAGCACCCAGGAAGAGCACCAGGCTTTGAAGCCAATTTGACATAGTGGCCAAACCGTGTAATTACAACTTCCGGGTCCGTCACGTGATGCACACTGGCCCCAAGAGACTTTTTCCCACAGACTTACATTGTGAAAGAGACGTCTGTAAATCAGCGGATCATTTTTTATAGGTACAACAACTGTAGTGATAAGAGTAGTGTTCCTACCTGTTATTGTTTTGGTCACACAGTGGATTTCAGTGGTAGAAGAAGAAGACAACTTGCCGCTATATGTTAATGTGTACCTACCTCTGCTGCAGTCAATAATAAATATGCACGTTAAATGAGACCCAGTTTCTTCAGTTTATTAGAAACATTACAACAACTAGCCAGTATGAACACTTAAATAGCCCTTGTTTAAATCACGATGTCCTAAAAGTTGTAAAATGCATAAATAGCCAAATCCGGAATTATAGAGTGACTGCCATTCGAGTGAGCCTGAGACTGACTGGTTGGAAGGCGGGGCTAAAGGAAGCGCTAGAGCGCTTGCTCCGAGACCCATGAGACCTAGCGATTTGGAGGCGGGGCTAAAGGAAAAGCTAGTGCGCTTGCTCCGAGACCCATGAGACCTAGCGGTTTGGAGGCGGGGCTAAAGGAAGCGCTAGTGCGCTTGCTCCGAGACCCATGAGACCTAGCGGTTTGGAGGCGGGGCTAAAGGAAAAGCTAGTGTGATTGCTCTATGGGCCAAGAATGCGGAAGCTATGTGGAAGATCCAGGTAATTTTATACCCGGGAAGTCGAACTTTTTTGTCTTCATGCGCCACTGAGCAGCTTTGATAGGAATGAACGGGGCCCCGTCTCCAACACTGTATCCAGTTTTTTTATACATCCATGGTTCTAATTCTTGCTTTTTTTCTCTCTCTCTCTCCATAAAGGACATGACCTCAGCTACATGAACAATGACAACAATGGGAGCAAGAAAAGAAAAGTCCTGATAGTGTGGTTTACAATACCATAGTTTGTTTATTATAAATACCTATTGAAAAACAAGAAAACAAATTAATATATGACATTGTAGAACTTGGGCAGGGACACTGAACACAGTTTTTAATTTAACCTACATGTTGCTTCCTTGTAGCCAACATAGTTGCTAAAGGGGTCAGGGTATTTGTCTCTAATCCGCCACCCAGTTCCTGGTTCCCAGACGTCCCAGATGATGTCCAGAAAACCCCCTGGCAGATGGTTGACCACCATCTGCAGGACTTCATCCCTCTCCTCTTGTGTCAATTGTTGCAATTCTGTCTGGAAATTGAGCAAGAACATCTGTTCAGAATGGCTACATTCACATGTCAAGTGGCTGTGTACTTTTTACTGTTTTTTTCATATATTGTTTTACCAAAGATCTATGACTGACCAACCTGCATCTCTGCTGTCCTGGCAGCAGTCAGCTGAGCAACCTGGGGTCTGTCCTCTTCAGTGACAGAACCAGCTCCTGCTCTTTCTCTACCCCTACCATGGCCTCTGCCCCTTCCCCTGCCCTGCTCTCCCCCTGCCCCTCTAGCCTCACTGTCTTGCTTTCTTCCAGTAGAGCTGCATAATCCTCAGAACTTGAATCCTGAAATGAAAGAAAATGAAAATGTATAAAATGGGTAGTTTTAGTGATGCCTTCCATATTTGAGGATGCTGATTAACAGTAACAGTGAAATACACAATGGTAAGATGTAATGATAAAGCAAGGTGAACTACAATGATGCACGAATTGATGAACACAAGATATGTTGCCAAAAACGTCTGTTCTTTACTTTATGTGAATTATCTCCTGTCTAACAGTAGTCATCCCACTCCTACCATCTGTTCATAACTGACATTAGTTTAGTATTATCATTGTCTAAACTCACTGCCAGACCCCTTCAGTACAGTAACGTTAGTTGACAAAAAAGTCTAATTTATTACGCAGAAACATTAGCGCATCGATTCAGCTCTCACGTCAATAATGAACGTCTAGAAACTAACCGTTAGCGTTATCATCCAGCAAATTTAGCTATGCTGACATTGCTGAGTCTCTCGGTGAAAGCAAGACAAATGACCATTGATAAAGCTGGCTAGCTAACATCAGCTAACGCTGAAGTGTCATATAATGCAGTCAATGTATCATGCAACGACTATGGATTAGTTCAAAGTCACTAGTCTATACTGTGCAAGCTAGCAAGTTGATAACGATATCGCTCTTTATACATCTGATTTTTAAAAAAAAAAAACATTAGTCAAGCTCAGTGTAACTTCACTTACCACACGTAGGCTGACACTTGGCACACATTTGAATCGGTTTCCCAAACAGCAAATCCCTTCCACCGCCCCCCTGTCAGAAAGTTGCCCCTCTGTCATCCCCCCTGTCAGAAAGCGGCCCCTTTGTCATCCCCCCCTGTCAGAAAGTGGCCCCTTTGTCAATTTGACAATTGTGAAACAAATACGTTCCCGTTTGTCAGCACGCCAAACGTCAAGCGGTTTCCCAAACGTCAAAATCGCGAGGGGCCAGCGTTCATGGCTCACCCTGGGGCCCTGGAGCTGGCTGTGGATGCGTTTCACCACCTCCAGAAATTTCAGGGGCGCATCAGCGGAGCCTTCCCGGCAGAGAGTGCGCGTTCTCCCGCGTAAAACTCGCCGAGCCACGGCCTATGGAGGACCGTGATTTTTTATTTTTATTTTTTTTACTTTTAAATTTAATTCAGCGGGGGGGAGGAGAGCTTCAGTGTTATGCGCAAAGGATAGAGCCAGCGTTCATGGCTCACCCTGGAGCCGGCTGTGGATGCGCTTCACCACCTCCAGAGATTTCAGGGGCGCATCAGCGGATCCTTCCCGGCAGAGAGTGCGCGTTCCCCAGGGGGTGCTTCAGAATTATCTGCCCAGGATAGAGGCATCGTTCCTGGCTCACGTGAGGCCAACGAGGGCGTGTTTTTTGGCTCACGTGGTGGCCTGGAACGGCTCAATTATCTGCACGCCAAATGGCAAACGGTTTCACCTTTGTCTTTGGTCTCAGCCAGTCACAGGCCATCTCCAGCCGGATTTGGAAATTCACTCCGCACATAAGAGTGAAGTTTCGGCTTTGGTTTTTCTCATTTTCCGCAGAACACGCTGGAGGTAGGTTGTGTTTCTCTTCTCCCCGATTTCGATGGGAAATTGCATGTTTATCACAGCGGTCTAATCGCTTTTTTTCTTCAGCAATGACACTTCCAAAGAAGTCCTCCACCTGCCCTCTCTGTGTCAAGGCTTTTGCGGCACTGTCCAATCACCTCAGACGGACACACAATGTGGCGAACCTGGATGAGCGGAGGATTCTCCTCAACCATGCCACCCGAAGGGTCAACATCAGGGACCTTGCCTGTTCGGTCTCGGGATGCGCGTACAAAAGCACGAGACTGGACAGGCTCCTGAGGGAAAGCCACCCGGAGCTCAGCAAAGAAGAGGCGGAGGTCCACTTAAATAGGGTAAGGAGAAATTAAACTGTCGCCCTCCTGGCTGTGCTCCGTGCCAAAACCCCCTCACCTGCCATGGTCTCCGGCTTGGGCCTGGTGGCACGAGAGGAGGGCGTTTGGCAGGCCGGGTGCAGGAAGAGCTGCGGCCGCCCACGTGCAGCGACCCGGGATGCACGGAGAGGTGGAGGAAGAGCCAGAGGCTGGTTATGGAACTGGCCGACCTCCGGCAATAATACAGATGGCTGTCACAGGCCGTCTCCGGTCGCAGAACGACCGGGTCCGGCGTGGTGACAGAGCGGGCCGCGGAGGAGACAGAGCGAGCCGGGGCTGAGGAGGAGGAGGAGGAGGAGGAAGGACCGAAGGAAGGAGTCGTGCGCATGCTCTTCAAAGTAGTGGAAGAATGCTGGGTCTGCGCCATCTGATCTTCCCCAAATACATTGAAAGTTATTTGGAGGATTACCAACATTACCAGGAGGGGATCTGCCCTTCTACCAAGCATCTCGAAAACGCCTACTCCAAGGTGAGTCGCGTGGAGTCTTTTGTTTATTTCATGGCCATGGGAAAACGCAACCTACGCAGCTGGCTGTTTCTGGATGACGGGGCCCAGATCAGAAAGTAAGTGAGTGTGGCCGGCTTTCCTAATCATTTCTCGGGTTGCTGCCCGGCCCGTGATCCCTGACCATGTCCAACCTTGTGCTTTTTTTTTTTTTTTTTAATTTAACAGATGGTCCTCCCACCTCCTGACTACGAGCAAGACAGTGACAACGGCCAACTTTTATATGAGAAATGTGTACCAATTCCTCCAATATATGAAGGAGACCCCTCCTCCCCTCTGCCGCCTGTCCCAGGCCCAGCTGACCGGCGTGGTGAGAGCCGTCAAATCGGCCCTCACCAACATCACAAAAAAGGTGGTCCTGCACCAAATGCAAGTGAAGGCGGAGAAGATGGCGAAGGTCGTCTCCAGGGATAGCCTGAAGAAGTGCCGGGACACGGCTGGGGCACGAATCCCCGCACTGCTGGGTATGTAACCGGCGGTTTAGCCCGGGCGGGCGGGTAAATGCATCTCCGAGGTGGTTTACTTTTGGCGTGTCCTCTGCTCAGATGAAATGAAGAAGAACGGCTCACAAGCGCTGAGGTATAGCTTCTACGGATACTTCTCGGCGTTTGTGGCGTGCATCTACGGCCACCGTCCCGGAGTCCTGACCAGCATGACGGTGGAGGAAGTGGAAGTGGTCTCGGTAAGTACGGGGGTCTCTGCTGACGTGTGCCCGAAATATGAGTTCGATCTGACGGGGCGTCTAAATGTGTTTTTTTTAATTTAATTTAATTTAATTTATTTATTTATGTATTTATGTATCCCCCCCCGCATTTCAGGTCAGCAACCAGAAGAATACGAGAGGCTGGAGACGTGGCTAGAGCTGCGCGAGCGCTGCAGGCCCACGTCGGATCGCGTGTTCTTCGCGGCTGGAAAGGGCCGGCACGGAACCTCGTTCGATACATGCAGGGTGCCTGGGCGGAGATGGGATTGCCGGGAAAGCCCAGCTTCATCGACCTCAGGACCGCCGTCTCTGCACACGTGAGTCACACTGCGTCACGGCGGTGCCTACCGCAGTTTAACCTTTGCCGGCAATAGCGATCTTTCTGAGTCCCTCTCCTCCACCACCGTCTTGCAGGCCAAAACTGTGCATTCGGCGGAGGTCAGAGACAAGATGGCGACATTCATGTGCCATAACACCTCCACGGCGGACAAGTTTTACGCTTTGAACCTGGACGTGGCGCAGTCCAGGCAGATGCGCCGTCGTTTCGAGGAGGCCACATCATCCGGCACCCCCGCGGGGGATACAGCATCCAGCAGCCCCGCGGGGTCATCATCCAGCACCCCCGCTGCCTCCACCCGCAGGAGACCCCGTACCACCTCCGTGACCCCCGGGACAGAGAGCGTAGGCATCGGTCTATTTTTAACCGTATTTTAAATTATTTTGTCCCGTATATAAAGTGGAGGCCTGGCCGATCTTGATGCTTCTCTCACTGGGTGTTTATTTGTTTCCTCACCAGACACCGACAAGGAGAGCCATGGAGCGGTGCAAGAAGGCGGTGGTACTCATCAGCCCCTTGGGCGACAGACTGAAAGCTGCCCACGGACCAGCTGTCCGGTCCCGCGGGACCAGGAGAGCAGCGCTTGGGGCCAGAAACAAAAAGACACTAGCGGCAATAATGATACAACAATAAAGGATTTAAAATGAATAAAGTTTCTTTGCTTTTGCCGCTGTTGTCTTAATGAATCTTATAAACCGTTTGGTCGGTCTCCTGCTTACTCACTTCACCCGCCCTCCGCTGCCGTAGATGCGGACCCGCGGGGACGGAGGAACGGCCGGCCGTGCGTAATTTCTTCCGTCGGAGCATCCAGCCATGTTAGCTTCAGTCTAACACAGCCACATCCGTGGACCAGACATCCACAAATGGCCGTGTGCGTAATATCCTCCGTCGAAGCATCCAGCCGTTAGCTTCAGTCTAACACAGCCACCTCGAAGAGCCGACAGTCTCTACCGCGTAACTACTCCAACAACAACACCGCCAATACCACCGCCACCACCGGGATGTAACACCACCTTTGGGGCCTACACGCAGCACCTTGCCCACCGGTCGAACCAGCGGACCCACACTTGAGCACCCCACCCTCCACACTACACACAGTTAGCCGCAGCCGCATGCGTTCCGTGGTCCTGGTAGGCTCCATTGTACTTAGAATTTTAAAAACATTGTGCTTAATAGAATTAAGCGTAGTACCAGGACCACGTACTCTCTACCCCAGCGCCCTGGGCTTGGGAGATCCGTGAGGGAGATCCGCTGCCCGGCCACCGCCAGCCCGACTTCCCTTCCCTCATCTATCAACATGTCACGTTCAGTCTACTGTATGTCATGTCACTGTTTTGGCCAATGCCCAGGATGCTCGCGCCTACGGTGTGCAAGCATGAGAACAAGCAGCGATGATGACTGCTATTGTCTTAACGGCCACCGGTGTCAACAAAAACAACGATTTTCTGAAAACTACACACGGCACCTTTAAATGTCAAAGTGTTCTTTGTTGTTTTCTTTTAAGTGTAACATTGTTTAAGTCAAGCACAATGCGAAGCAGATTGTAAGTGGGCTCTCACAGTCTCACTTACTATTGCTAATTTTGGTCGCAATGTGGCAGCGTTACAGTTTTATTGTTACTCCGCCAAGTGCATCTTGGTCTTTCTTCTTGTTTGCGCGCGAACGTTCTGGCAGAGTGGACGGTGCTGTGACTCCGTCGTGAAAAGTAGTAGGTAAATACATACATATCATCATATGTAACGTGATGGTTTGATTTAGACACTACTGGAATTCATGTTCTGGAATTTTGGGTGCCAGCCGTTGACCACTGTGTTCTAAATTGCATGGCAAGGTAATGTTAGCATGCATTAAGCTACACTGTGCTATTGTACTTTGTTATATGAGAAATGGTACAGGTTTTACATCAATTTTAACTCTGTTTGAAGGTACATGACAGTGTACTGAGTTGTGCAATCTCCAGGAAGTTTCACAGGAGTTTAGTGAAGTGTCCTTTACGATTATACATTGTACATTCCCAGAATAATTTTGTGGGTTCATGGTTGATAAATATGTATTTATCTGGTTTTCTGTTTTCTGTTGATATTCATTCCCATCGTTTTTCTTGTAAATCGTGTTTTTTGTGTCAGAAACTACAACAAACTGTTAACGAGCAGCTCTCTGAAGGTACTCATGCACTCTGTTAAAATGACCTGTAGCAAATGTGGTCAAAACTGAAATTAAAGCTACAAAAGCCCCTGAAATAATTGTATCCTGTGTGGCATCTAATTCCACGGGCTACAAATGCTTTATCGGAAGTGTTTTCAGACGGTATGTTTCAGTTTTACGAGAGAAAACTCAAGAGGTTGAGCTTCTCACCTCCAGTAAAATTTTTCCTGAGCTTTTTAATATGAAGCATCAGGGATTGTCTCCCACACAATGGATGAGACAGTCCCGAACAGGGTTGGGTGTATGGTTAGGTTACACATGAAAATCAATAGAGAATGGGTTACATGTAGTGAAATACCCACCTGTATTCAGCTTATCAGTAGTTATGTTACTGACAAACACCTTCAATTGTTTGTGTGTGCGTCATTAACACTATTGATTTTAGATACACGTTAGCTCAGACTGAAATGTGCTGATGCTGATCTGTGTGTATACGTGTGTAAGCTTGTGTGTACAGTAGGCCACCTGAACCAAACCTGCTACAGTTTTGCTACAGCAGGAGTGTGTGTGTGTACTTGTACAGCTATCTTTGTGAGAACCAATTTGAGTTTTAGACCTGGGAGTGAGGACATTTTGGCTGGTCCTCACTTTCAGACAGACTTTTAAAGGGCTGTTTGAGGCTTCAGACTTGGTTTTAAGGTTCAGGTTAGAACTAGGTTCAAGTTAGGGTAAGGGATGGGGTTAGGCATGTAGTTGTGATGGTTAGGGTAGGGTAAGGGGCTAGGAAATGCATTATGTCAATGAAGGTCCTTACAAATATAGAAGTACAGGGTTGTGTGCGTGTGTGTGTTTCCGTGTCAGCATAGTGGACCTCAGTCCCAGCCCATTAGAACAGCTATCAGCCTCAACAGTAACAGATGGCGCTGACTGCCCAATTCAGCCCAGTTGTTACTGAGAGAAATAAACAGATAAATAAAAAAACCTGCCTGTGAGACCAAAACAATGTTTAAAGGTGTTCAGAGGCTACTTGGAGGTGTGTGTGATTGTGCATGTGTATGTGTGTGGGCAGCAGGATAATGGCTAGATGGAGCGTCCAAAGCCCAGAGCAGACATCCAAAATGTAGCCTGATGATTATAGTGAACTGAGCAGCAGATAAGCTGTAATGGAGGCAGTCATATATGTGATTTATCACCTTCTGTTTAAAGTGATTAGAGTCATTTTTTACAATCTTTAGCTCATTTTTGATCAGCATGTGGGAAACATGGTGTACAACTGCTCTCTGCTGTGAGCGCCTAAAAGCCTATTGTCACTCTCAACAGCAGTTTTGCTTAGTGGTGATGGCTTGATGTTTTGGATCAAAAGTACCTTACACTGAGTCGTTGTTGGATACATTTGCAGTACCATTCATACTTCTCCAGCAGGCTATAAAAGCTACGTTTCCACCAAACACTATCGATATAGTACCCTTAAACCCGTACCTAACCCGTACCTACATGTACCTAAACCCTAGATCTGTTTTGCGTTTCCATCGCTGACAGTACTCTTAAATGTAGGTGGGGTTGTTACCGGATGGTAATAGCTACGTCAACCACATAAGTTGCATGACATCATATCTAACACAGTAAACAAAGGAACACAAGAACACGGTGGAGGACACTGAATGTTTCGTGTTCTTTCTTCTCTGTATGTGACTGTTTACTAAAACAATCAATGGGATATTTAAAAATGGCAGGTTTGTGCATTGATTCCTTTTGACACCCAAGAAGTGACTATTCTGTTGACCAATAAACGGACTGCAGTGTTTCTAGCTCCACCTTTAAGTTCGGGTCAATGTGCTAGGTACCTCAACAGAGGGGTAATGAAAAAACAGGACAGAATGGAGTGGTTCCATTGGTACTATCCACAACTTTTGCCAAGGGAAACACAAAAATGATCGTTCTAATGTGTAACTAACTGAACTGACTCACTATAGTCATACCAGCACTTGGTGCCATGCTAACATTTCCTGGGCATCTGCTGACAACAGACTGTTGCTGTGTTTTCAAACAGAAAGTTCACTAGGTATTTAGTGGGTGGGGATGGTCACTGAGCTGGAGGTGGTGCTCTGTTCAACAAAGCCCCATAGGACGTCACACAGGGCTTCAAATCTGATTAGCTTTTTGGAACACGTGTTTTCTGACAGGTGGAGCAAGAGAAAAAGAGAGAGGATGGTCTTATATCATACTTTCAGGGTCTCTAAACACTGGGAACACATTTATGTTGAAAAGACATGAAAAAGTGCATTTTGCATAATATGTGGCCTTTAAATGTACTTTAAATGTAAGACAATAAAACATGACAACTTCTAAAGGGGGTGAACACGTCTTATAAGTGCATTAATCCAGATTTAAAAGAAAATCACTGTATGAATAAATATAAATGCAGATGACAAGACAGGGGAAAAGGGTAGGTCTGTGGAGTTGTGAGTAAAAATAAATAAATAAAATCTGAACAAAACAAACAACCTTCTCTTCACCTGTGGCACAGTCTAGTATTTTAAAGGAGAGGAACAAAGTGCAGAGAAAGCTGCAGACAAGGTTAAACAAAGCTGCAGTGTTAGAGAAAGTTGGGCTGTTTATTCTGGAGCGATGCTGACTCTGAAGGTTAATTACAACTCTAACCTTTCCACCTTCCTCTTCCACCTCCCCTTATTTCTCCCTCATCTTCCTCCCCCGCTCACTTCATTTTATCTTACTGACTTTGAAGCCACGCAGGAACAGCAGAAATCAAACCTGATAGGACAGACAGCCCTCCTCTACATGTCCTCTATTGAATTACGTTGTTCTTTCCATCTTCCTCAGATATCCAACTTCTATCCCTTCAACACCAGCACCTCCTCTTCCTCTTCCTCCAGTCCAGTCATTTGCAATCTCTCCATCCCTTTGTTTGTCATTTATTTGTTTACCTCCTCTCTTTTCTCTCCTGGCCAGGCTGACTCATTCTCCCAGAGAGCAATAACATCTGTCTATATGTGTGTGTGTGTGTGTGTGTGTACATACCATGAATTAGTCACAATGCTCTTTATTACTTCATCTCAGCGCAGCTCTAAAGTGCTGCAATTACTGCACTCTTCAGTAGGAATCTCAGCCTCTCCTTCCTCCCTCCTGTTGTTCTTTGTAACAGAAAATATTGGCAGCATTGTGAGAAAAACTCGCACATCTTTTCTTTGTGGATGGACACCAGCTAACTGATGGCAGCATTATGCATTTGAAAAAAACAGCAAAAGTTTTAGAACCCTGATCCAAAGATAATGTTGGTTGAAAATGAGTTACAGAATGTCAGGAATGGATGTGAATCTATAAGAAAACATGTAACACTTGTGTTATTTGTTCCGGAGCAAATATAATGTTCTACACTGTAAATATCTATACAGTATTTCTTTTACTCCTGTTATAAGCATGTTTACCTGCCTCTGGCCTCTGAAGTACAAAATACGTGTAATGTACATAAGTCACAGGGAGGAGGTCAGGGTGGATGATGGGCATACAAAGCGTAGGCAAGTTTGACACTGGTATTTGAGTCCTGTGGGGGGGTTAGGGTGTAGGCTACTAAAACACTTGGTTACACTTAGGGAATGTTTTGATTAAATATTGACCAAGGAGTAAGTGGAAATGGCCTGGTAGACTCTACTTAGGGAATGGGAGGCAGGTGAGCAGGTGGGTGTGGGGATCAAGTGGCAGGAACTGGGAACACACTGAGAGCTACAGCATTACAGTCTTCTCATTGGTTCACCCAGATCTGATGTTTTCGTCTTCCACCATTTTTCATCTCTTCACTGGAGCCAAAGATTCAGTGGACGTTTAAGTCACATGCCTCATGTATGTCATGATTTATTTGCTAAGTCTTTTTCCACTTTGTTTTTATCCATACACCAACTTTTCCACCACAGCCAAAGCATAAACATTTTCTGCAACACTTTTTTTTTTTAATTTCCAGTGCTCAGCTCAGGGTTTTTTATGCGCAGATTAAAAATGTGTATAAAAACAGGTGTATGGAAACACACTTCATGGCTTACTGGAACATTTGAATAAAACATTGTCTATTTTATTAGTAACACTTGTGCTTTTCGTATGATGACAAGTCAAAATGTCTGCTCTGCAAAAAGGCCTATGTCAACTGAGTTAGGGGGACTGCCCATTGTTCTGACTGTCCATTATTCCAAAACCCCAGTAGTTTAAAAAATGTCCCATTGGACCAAAAGCCCATTTGTCCAACAACCTGTTATCCCGAAAACAAATGCCCATTGCATTGAAGGCCCATAGCTCTGAAAATACACACTCTCCCTGCAGTTGTTCATTCAATGGCTGCCGGCCCTGTCCATGGTGCTGAATCGGCGGGGGATTGGCTATCTTTCTGGCCTTACACCAAATGACATTTCAAGCGATTTTACTGCTGCAGACAAATTTCCACTGTTGGAATAAATCATGAGAGTTTTACCTACCTGGTGGTGGACAAACTCTTTTAATGTCACATACATAGTTTCACACATTCCAAATGTACTGAAACTTTTCAGTTGCTGAACTGCTAAGCCAACCAGCTGAAAGCGCTGCTACGTATCTAAGCTCTATATGAACTAGCAAAATGACTTGATGACAACCATATCCTTGATTCTCCAATAACTGACATCCAGCTACCCTCTCTCTCTGTCTCCTCTGCTCCCTGATCTGGTCTTGAGAGATTGCTTCCAGTGCAGAATGGTGTGACTGCTGCAGAATTAAGTATATGAAATATTCAGCAAGTCCTTTTCTTGTTAAAACTCTCCCAGAGCCGATGAGAGTCCACTCCCTTCATCCAAATGCACAGAGCCCCTTGTACTCAGGCTGTCAGGAAGCCTGTGTGTACATGATAGAAAGGAGTCATTAAGTATTCTGACAGCAACATATTGTTTGTTGTTTTGGCTCTGTGCTCTCTTTACTTTTGATGGGAAAATGAGACATCCTGGCATGCAGACTAGTGGCTTTATTTTCAGTTCTGCCAGATTTTTTGGCACCCTAAAATTGGCCAGACTGTGGACAAATAAAGCTATTGTTCATTCACTGTTGATCCAATATTGTTGAAAATACCCCAAAATGAAGAATGAGCGCACACAGCTGCACTTTAAACTTAGTGTAATGCTGTCATTTCTCATCTAAAGTGAAATGGACCCATAACATCAAACAGTAAATTGCATTCAAGAGGTGTCATTGTTGTCACAGTTGGCATCTCATTTGTACCCATTGTTCCAGTTAGACTGATGTTTATTGAGTTAAAAATAATAATAGGAAATAAAGAACATATACATATGCTGGGATGAATATATAGTCTTCTGAAAGCCATGGACATACATCCAGGGAGGGAGGGACTGGGCCTGGCAATCTGCTTATATTGTGCATGCCCATTAAACAGAGAAACTGCATGATCCCAATAACAAAATCCACTTTCAGTTAATCTGCCTTTTCAGTCCACATTAGGGAACTCACCACCTACAGGTCCTTTTCTAGACAGTTAAGAACACGGCTTATAAGCCACCAAATCTGTCAGCACTAGTTGGGATACCTTCATCACTGTCTGTCAGTATACAACTTGTATGATGCTAAACTGCCCTGTTGCTTGACCTACCTTAGTGCTATTGTTGTCCTGTTGCTCATACCTGTCTTTGATTGTCTGTTTTTGTGAAGCTGCTCTGTAATTTACTTTATTCACTTTTTTACTGTTGCTCATATCTGTCCTTGCTTGTGTTTGTTTGTTGTTGTGTTGTTTGCTTTAGCTTTGTTGAACCGTAATTTGCTCTGCTTTTCTTGCTGCCCATGTCTGTGTTTTGCTTATATCTATCTGTGTTCAACTGACTTGTTGCTTGATTTTAGATTGGCTGCCAACTTCACACCTGGCCAGGGACTATGGATGAAAACTAGCCCCCTGGCTAATTCTGGCAAATTCACAGTAATGTTTATTAATATGCACTGTCCCTGAGAAATAAACTGAATAATAATAATTTTAACATCCAGCTGCATACAAATGTACTCTGTGCACTCTGGCAGAAATATAGTGGCCTCAAAACAACAGTCATGCTTAAGGTTAAAATGCACATAGTTAAATCAAGGTCAGATACATTTGAAAGGTAATGGGTAAAAGTATGTTTTAAGTAGGTGATATATATATAGTATATATATATATATATATATATATATATATATATATATGTATATATATATATATATATATATATACACATTTCAGATAATAGAATATGTTCACCTCTTCCTATGTGCCATTCTGTGCAGAGATAGTTGGCAGGTGCACTTTGGTCTGTGGATTATTATGGGTGACCAGCACACTCAGACTTACCTTGTGAGGCAGCTGGATTCACAAGATCATGTGAGAATCCATCTTCCAGGCTTCAAGTTATGCACTTGTGGTCGAACCACAGTGGATCAGACCAATCAGCGTCCTATGAAGAACTACTGGCAGCTGCGGGTGTGGTTTAGGTGTGACGACTGCGACGGTTCATTAGAAAACAACAATGGCAGCTCTTAAAGAGGTTAGCGTAGATGCTGCTATAGCATCAGTTCTATCAGAACAGAGTATTTCTTCATTGAAAGAAAGAAAAGATGTTTTCACTCTTCTCCCGACTGGTTTCAGGTGTCCTACTACATCATATGGTTCGTTGGTCCGATTGGTTGAAGTTGGCCATGATAGACAGATGGCTCATCCAATCACCTGCCAAATTTGTTTCCAAACAGTTTCCAAGGACGACCTCTCAGATGGTTCTGTGTTACAAACCATCTGGCGCATCAGGTTACATTCAGACTCCATTCGCACTTAAGTCACTTCATGTGTCTTGGGTGGATCTGATAGCTATCTGAGCCCATATTTATCAAGCGTTTTTAGTCCTAAGACTGGCTACAGTTTTTTCCTTTCATGTATTAGCTTCAGTTCGAATCACAGAGCTAAATGGATGATGGAATGCCATGTAGCAAATATGGTGACTCCAATTTTACCTCTTTCATTGAGAAATTAATGAACCTTTCGTGATTTCACTGTTCACATGACCTCTGGGTCATGAAACAGGCCCTGCCAGGACTCAAAGATGGAAAGTTATGTGACAACTGACTGATTTATGTGCATTGCACCGGCCTGGCGCTGGCCCTTTTAAGGACCAGTATCCCAGCCTCAGGATGATCCCTGGACTTCATCAAGAACTCATACAGGGAACAAAGGAACTGACTTTGCAATGCTAAATATAATGTACACTATTTGATATGTGATGTTTAATTGACCATATAGGAAGACTGGGAAGCTTTGGGTCAACATGCTGATTTTGATACAGGAACAATAGAGACTGAACCAACATGAATAGTTTACACAGATCCACCACTTCATAAAGATAAAGATGGGACGTCTGGTTTTGTTTAATAGCTAATGAAACAGGAAATGTTAATATGCATTTACATAACAAATTAATTGATCATAACATGCAATAAGACAAAATGTAAGTTGGAATTCCAAACCTCACATCCCCTCAGAGTGCATGTGTGTCTGTGTGAAGGCCTGTTTGGGGGCTGTTGTTGGTGCCCCTCCTCTTTCAATCAATTTTTATCAAAATAGCTACAAATGTAGTCATGTGAAACACATCTTCACTGAAGATCATAAGCCATATTAAATGTTTCTGAAAGTAGATTAAATACCTCAACAGAGGATCAGCATATAGTGATGACCACAATGCATTATTTAAAAGAAAATCAAGAGTTTTGCTTCTTGTCAATTAAATAAGAAACAAGCATTCAAATGCTTGCAATCTGCTTGGACCCTGGTCATTGCTGCTTGTGGCAATATTTCAAACTGTTTTGTTTTTGAGAGCAGTTATACCATTAGTATGGAAAGTGTTACTACACCACAATGCTGTGTTCCCTTTCCCAAAATTTTTTCACTTCCAGGCTGTTGTCTTGAGTTGAAGCCAGAGCCCAGAGGACACTCTCCTCTGTTCTGCGGCCCTGGAGACACACTGCTCTCCATGCTGCTTTGGATCTGTCACTGAATGTCTTGATTGGCTGTTTTTATGCACTTTAATCAGTTCAGTTGTCTGCTTCCATATCTACAAATGCATGATGTACATTGTAGTGTGTGTTGCTCTGCATCTGTCATGTGATAGTTCCTTTAACAAGCAATGGTTATGTCAGCCTGTGGTTTATCCCTATGTGTGTGTAGAGTCTTTGTGGTTTCTTTCTCGGCCCAGTGGGATTAGTTAGCAGCTGACTAGCTCTGAAAGAAGACTGTCTAGACTGTCCTTCCACTAAAAAATGTCAGTCAACTTCGTTGGGGTGGGGGTGGAGTTTTGTAGACGGGGTGGTGTAGCACCCAGCACCCACAGCATGCTATACTATACTTAAAAAGCCTGTGAATAGTATACAAACAGCAGTAGACCAGGCTAAGAGGGGAGAACACTGAGTGCATGTTTCACAGTCCCCCCCCCCCCAGTAAAGTAGTTTCTGTCTGTATCTGCTGGAGGGACATCATGTCAGATCTGAGCAAAAGATGCGCCCCCTAAAGCAGAGCTGTTAAATACAGGAAGTGGCCAATCAGACTGTACCAAGTGCCCGCCACATCATGTGATTGTGATTTCTAGTTTAGAGATTATGTTTATTTCTTTAGAATATATCAGTTTTTTTGGTACTTTTGTCTTGGTTAACTGTTAAAATGTTTAAACTGATAGACTAATTGTCCTGTTTTGTTTTATTTGTAGTTTAGTTGGTAGTGTTTGTCTTTGTGATGCCCCTTCTCTGTGAACCAGTGTGCACTCACCATACCCAGCAGATACCCATCACAGGTAGATATCTCACTTGGAATAATGGATGTTGCCCTGATAAAGAAAAGTGCTGTAAGCACAAGTAATGGGGATTTGACTGAAAGCTTGCCTTGAGCCTGGTGGATGGGATAAGCTACAAACACAGCTTCCCCTGTGTTGCTGTTGTTGTTGTGGCTCTGTGTCTCCAGCACTGTGTCAACAATCATTAGCTGTTTAGCCCCAGGGCTGCCTTAGGATGAGCGTGATAAAACATGAGAATTGTTGGAGAGGTAAGGAATCAAACAAAACAAACCATGTGTCTCTTTGAAACTGGCAGCTGAGAAGAGGGACAAGATGGAGAATTTAAGTTTTCTACATGCCATTAACATGCGTACAGCGGATTGTGTCTAAATCTGATTCAGCTGGATTACGTTTGTGTCTGATGATAAAATTCTTCTGATGTGTTCACAACAAATTTTTATTTTGTTAACCCTTTATTTGACTGACCAAAATTTCCCAGGAAGTTACCTTTGAAACAACTATGGTATTTGGAAGTATTTCAAATATTCAGAAATAATGTTCCTGTAAAATAAAGTGTGACCACCTGGTTTATGCACAATTTATTTCAATTTAAGACAGCTCCCGGTTCATGCATGTAATTAGACTGCACTGTCAGTTAAAGTGCCATTAAAGGCCTTTGGTGTCACATTGCTATATTTCTTGGCATATTTCCACCACCTTTACATTAGTAGAATAGTTTAAAACCATCAGCAGGAATATGTATTGTGTCACCAGTGTGCACATGCATGTGAATCCTCATGGGCCTACAAGCAAACTAAGACCGGGACCCACTAGCGCCACTAGTGGTCAGAAACTCCACAGGGTACATTTAATACATTTACTTAATGACTGTATAATATGAAACAAGATCACTCATAGTGCAGAACCCCTGAGAATTATCATCAACTCTGCAGCTTTTAGCTTCTTTCAGATCAGTGTTTTGGTTTTCGCTCACATCAATCCCCTGATATTTAATAGAAGGCAGCCATTTAGCTTCCAGTGAATTATAAGTAATTCATCAGGTGGACACAAACATGACTCCAAAGGAATGCTAATAATGCTCTGTGTCTGCTGGATGTGTAAATGCTAACACGGTCACTATAACAATTTTATTTAGTGATAATATGTCAATATTGTGTTTACAGCTTGTTCCGCTGCTTTAAGTCTTCTCCTACCTACCCAGCAAAGACAAGAGAAACTCTAAGTTTTATCAAGTGATTAGTTTAATTCAAAAAGTCAGAAAACATGAACTTAAAGTGACTCAAAGGCTGGCTGGTTACTTAACTTTAGTGACACGCATCTAATCCTAAGTCATTTTCATTCAATGGCAGAAGGTCCCTTTTCCAGAAGACTGTATGTGATTTGTTCGAACTGTGCAAAATTAGCAAAGTAACTAAAGTTAGTCCTGCCCCATCATAGCTTCTCTTTATTAGACTTTATTTCGCAATGTGTTTCCTCATACAGGGTTTGTTTTCCGTCTTTCTGAAAAGCTGAAGCAATCTATGTTTGTTTTCTGTCCATATGCTGAGCTAAATCTACGACTGTCCTGGCTGATAAAACATGAACACTTGTTATTTTAACAAATGACTATTTAATTAAAGCTACAACAAAACTACAATTTCCCAAACTATACTCACACCACACCTGTGACATTTTGACAGTTTGGCTACGTGAAGACATGACAGAAAAAAAGTGAAGAAAAGACAAGGCAATGAGACTAAGCGAGTGAGAAAGTGTGTGTGTGTGTGTGTGTGTGTGTGTGTGTGTGTGTGTGTGTGTGTGTGTGTGTGTGTGTGTGTGTGTGAGAGAGAGAGAGATCTGAGTGTGAAGCAGTCAGTGCCAGTAAGTGGATATTGCTCTGCAGCCAAGAACCTCTTTAATACATAATGCTGCAGAAGTAGCTCTCCTCCTCTCTCGTCATCCATCATCTGCACGCACACACATACACACACACACTAAATTATAGACCACAGATGCCCTTATGATCACAAAACAGAACCCCTGTCACAGAGGCTAAAATTACTGACATAGACACAGCGTGGAGGAAAAAAAGAAGAGTCTTGGGCCTGGCAGCAGACATCCATTTATATGGCTGATGAGCTGAAGTGAAAGCTGCTCTATCAGGGCTGGCAGGAGGACAAGACTGAACATCAACACCTGCACTGTCAGTAACAAATATCCAGCAATGTCTTCGCACTTACTGCCTCAGTTTACGCCTTTCAATGTGTTACACTCTGCAGATACAGTTTGGCTTGGTACATGTAGGTTTCTCTTGTCTGTTTTTCTGTAAATATACTCCCCCTATACATTAATATATCACAGTCAAACTTATCTCTGTTCATATGCAACTATCTATTATAAGCAATAACTCAAATTAACATTGCACATTTTGGGGACAATGTAATGCCTGATGGATTGGTTTTTTTTTCAGATGGATATTTCTTCAATACTGTTTAGCAACTTAAATATGTCTAAAGATATGGTTACGGCTTGGTATTTATTTTAGCCTGACAACAGCATATTAGCCTGAATTAGTTAAGCCACATTTGAAGAACAGGACCCAGAGCTGGAGCCAGGAGGTGATTAGTTTAACTTAGCAGAAAGACAGGAAGTAAGGGGAAAGCTTGGCGTATATGCCTATACGAAAATAGTTACAGCACCTCTAACCACTGTTTGTGTACAGGTTAGTTTTGGCTATTTCCCCCTGATCCAATCTTTATGCTAAGCTAAGCTAATCGCCTCCCAGCTGTTAGTCCTTACTTAACACCCAGACATCAATCTCCCAATCTATCTCCCTCTCAGTAAGAGATATTTCCAAAAACGTTGAATTATTGCTTCAAGATAGTGGAAAAATCATGATCAAATAATGACAATGTCAGTGCTACTGCTACTACTACTACTATATGATGCTTAAACATCCATCCATCTTCTCAACTGCCACACCCACATGCTACAATGCATGAAATGAACATCTCATTTCCTCTTGCATTCACATTGACACAGTCAGCAGTCCATTAATGAACCAACATTGCCATCCGTGGAGCCATGCCACTAGCATGGCTAGAAATCTGAGTGATATCTTGCTTCCATCCTCCATTCCTCCCTTTGTTTTTACTTCCATACTTGTTTGGAAGAGAATGAAAGGTAAAAACAAGAAAGAAGATCACTGAGTGATCTTGGTTCTTGTCGTATCCCGTTATTTGCTGCTGCAATGAAACAGTTTCTTTAAATGGACCATTAAAGTCCCATCCCAGTATTGGAGAGACAAGGTAAGAGAAACAGGAGGAGAAATATTGGAAAAACTCAATTTTGACTTATACAGCCAAAGCAAAGTATCTTCTCCAGGGTGTAAGATCATTCTGACTGTTGACTTGGCAGACATAAAGTGCAAAATGACACAACTATTGGTGCTGCCGGTCTGGGTTTGTCTGCATTTGTTGCTGTTGATGCTGCTTTTGAGAGTTTAACTTGAAGCAGCTCAATACTAACTGCACATTTCTTATGAACTTTATAAACATGGATGGTAGCCCATCATGTCTTCTATCCAAGGATTACCAACTTGTCAAAGCAAGCTGCAGATCCCCCAGTGGCCCCAGAAATCCCATGTTGACTGCATGTCAATTGGTTTTGGTAAATTAATTATTCACAGATTTGTTAAAATTCACACTACTAAGGAACAATATCAGTTAAAATTTTAAACCTGGGCCCTATTTTAGTTTAGGGTCGAAATGACTAATACTTACCAAAAGTTTTGGAATTGGTCCAGTAGATCGCCTCCAAAGGCAGCCGCGAATGCAATGGCCTGTGAAAAGTCTGTTCCCTAAAAGTGCTTGTTTTTGCACTGACAGGCTCAGGCTGTTATTTGAAGTGTCTGACAACATTATGGAAAGGATCCCTACAGAGACAGACCATTTGTTAAAGAGTAAGATCCTTTTTGTTTAAACCATAGACTGTATATAAAGATTTATATACAGTCTGGTTTAACCAGAAACAGACGTTTTGCTCAAGGAGAAGTCTCACGAGAGATTGAGTTGTTGTAGGAAATTTCCGAATTGTGCCAACAAAATGTCACACCATAGTTCACGCAGCTTTCATAGGCTACCGTTGTCAGATAGCGAAACGCTGAAGTTGTGGCTAATTGTGCTACAAATGGATACTAACACTCCTGTGCAAACACTGCGCCTTGCAAGACCATCAGGTCTGCAGTGACCATTTTGACTGGGAGGACTACTGCCAGCCAAAGAGGAAAAGAAATGCTATACCAAAGCACTTCTACCTAAAGAAAACTGCTGTTCTAAGAGTGGAGAGACCTGCTGCAAACCTGTGTTAACCTGGCATTGATACACAGGAAAGCATGGCAGGATAACAGCAAAAACTCAATAAGCCAGTGGTATGTACAAAATATCAACTGAGTCATGACAGATTATGAAATATCTATATAGATGAATTTCCCCTTTTCAGCAGTTCAGCAGTTTTCAGCACACATGCGTCAACTTTTTCCAATAAAACAATGCAGAGGTGACAAGTGTGTGCGGGACCTGACTTTTTTCTTTGGATCTTTGTGGGAAAATTCCCTGCACCACAAAAGAGGCAAAGCAAGTGGTGTGCGTTTTGTCATATGACCTATAAGGCCATTTTTACGACCACATTTGCATATCCTATACATTAGGAGATATCTGAGATTCTTACTGGCAATGAATGATGATGGTAGTTATTCAGTGAGCTCCTATACATGGTCTGTTCTAACAATGTCCACACTGAAAGACTCATTGAATTATTCTCTCCAGCACTGCCAAGCCATAGTTCTATGACTGTGTAATGTTTACACCACACATCCATACTATGGTCTGATTTGTCCCACAAACAGCCAGTGAAGATGTATCGCAAGTGAGTTGAATGGCTTGTCTTGTCATCTTTGTTAAAGGAAAAATGTGGCTCCATCATTACAGCTATCAGCTCTGCATAGTACTATTGCTGATGTTAGATTCAAAATGTAGTATGAAGACATCATTGCTGTTAGTTATAAATTCCACAACTATCCTGTCTCTTCAGACTCAACGGGAAGACGCAGTGGAACATGCAGAGAGTGAGTCTCTGGATCCCTTAGACATCAGTTTTGCACCACCCAGCACCACCTCATCTTCTGGCCCAGGATCTGGTTCTGGGTCTGGCTTAGGAAGCTCCAATGGAGATACTCCAGGAGGATGGGCTGAAAGAAAGTGGCTGGTGAGCAAATCAAAGCTCATGGAACATTTTCAAATATGCAGCAAATGTGGCTGTTTCATTGATGAGAAAACAATTACAACACATTCCAGCCAAATTAAAATTCAGTAGACCTGCCTAAATGGACATTCAGAAAAGTGGGCATCATGTCCTGATTGAAGATGGAGGGTTGAAAACAATGCTCTGATAAGCGCAACTACACTTTTTACTGGAGCAACACACACTAACTTAGCGGATTGGGGTGAACTGCTCAATGTGCAAATTCCAAAGCACACCCTGTTTTATGCCATACAGTCGACCCACCTCATACTCGTCATTCAGTATGCATTCAGAGATCAACATGACAAAATCACAGAGCGCCTCCTTCAGGAAACAGCATCAGGAAAGAGAACTCTGTGGTGATGCCAGATGTGATAGCCCTGGTAAGCATTTTACTTGTATTCATGTCATTTCACTGTGAAACAAGTTTGTTTTGCTCCCCAGGTTAGAGTAGCAAATACTCCACATACTTTTCTTTCTTTTTTTTTTTTAAGACTCTGATACCACACTGAAACGTGTGACTGTTGTCATCATCAACCTTTTTTTGTTTGTTTGTTTGCGCGGATAAAACGCAAATCTTTATTATTCAAATATATTAAAATAAGAAATATATATAGAAAAGAAAGAAAGGAAATACAAAGTGAGCCACATACCTTTATGAAAAGTGAAACTGTATATTCTTCCATGCTGAAGTATGCTCAGAAGAGGCTGCACTTCAGATATAACTCCATGAGGGCCCGTACCCAGTTGGCAATCATGGATCATAATGCCAACGTTGGCAGACCATAGGCAACAACAAAAGAAGGTAAAGATGAGATAAATTCCTGGGAATGTCTATAGATCCAGCACAGTCTAAATTGTTATGTTATGTTGTTGTTGTTCACTGGCTGGGAAAACGTTCTGTGCAGAGTTCAGCAACATATTTCATGAGATATAGAGAGGCATTAGGGAAGTTGAGAAAAGTTGAAATCCATGAAACATTGAACAAACACTGTGTAGTACCAGTAAGATAAAGAAAAAACAGTATGTGTCATACTTAACTTTGTATAGAACCGGGAAAAAGACAAAAAAAACACACTCAGACTTGCCAAGTATTTGGCAATACTTAGTAACTTGCCTGTTAGTATTATTCATACTTTACTGTGAAACCCCCCCAAAACATTCTGTTTCTTGACTGTGTATGTTGTCCATCACAAGGCATTAGTGCAAGCTACTATGATGCTGTTGTGTATAAAAAAAGGAATAGACAAGCAGTCATTCTGAATCTGTGACTGCTCGAGATAATGTAGAACAATCTTTTTATACACCAGCATCCGGTTGAACTCATTTCCTGGTATAACAACCGCATTCACCTAAAACTAACTAGTGAATTGATGTATGTCAATGAGATTGTGAAATACAATCTATACTTTGTGATTGTGAAATACTATAGGGCGGCTGTGGCTTAGGAGTTAAAGTGGCTCGTCCATTAATCCCAGGGTTGGCGGTTTGATCCCCGGCTCCTCCTGTCGAAGTGTCCTTGGGCAAGACGCTAGACTCTAACTTGCTCCCGATGGAGACCGGCACCTTGCATGACAGCTCCGTTGCCATGTGTGTGTGAATGAGCAATGAGACCAATCTGTTAAGCACTTTGGGAACCGTTAAGATTAAAAAGTGCTATATAAGTCTGTTTACCATTTAACTACACACTAATATTGTTGTTTTTTTCACTTAGGAGAATCCCGGTGCAGATATTTATATTCCAAACAAAGTCAACAATGGGTTGCAAACCCATCTATGAATGCACCACACATGCCTTCTGTCATGACCTCATGGAGCGTGTCCTGGAGAGGAGAGAGGACCAGAGTGTTGTGTACTCAGAGCCTTTGCCCCGTCGTCAACCACGCCAAAGAAGACGACTTTACAACATCACTCCTGTTCCAAGGCCTGATAAAGCAGAATTACTAGCTCAACATATGTCAAGGTTCAAACAATGGTGAAGCTGAACTGACTAGCCAACAGCTTGATTTTCTTGTGAAGCATTTCTTATTCTTTCTATACATTTTTATAAGACAGTGATTGTATATACTTTTTCATAACAGTGATTTCACTCAGAGATTTGAAATAAAGACAGAAACACAAGTGTGCTGCTATTATTATTATTATAATTATAAACAAGGATTTTGAGGATGTCTTCTGCCTCCTTGAACCTAATGTGACTCAGTGGGTGGAGGGGTATTTGCTTTTACACTGACTGTATTCAAAGATTTGAAATGGAAGGCAAACAGATGTCCTGCTAACATTATACAGGATGGAAAAGGTTCAACAGACTGTTCAGCATTACAGTCAAAGGTACAGTTATTGAAGAGTCACTTGTGGGATAGGTGTGTACACAGAATTATATCAGATAATTCTGAACATGTCCTCTGCCTCCTTGAACCCAATGTAAGTGCCGGTGGGGGAGGGGTACTTGCATCTGATAGCAGCGAGGATGCAGCTAGGTAACACTAACACGACCAAGGCGCTTTCCGTTGAGCGCCCACTCCAGCACCACACAGTAGGCCACAAGTCTGCACTGGCTGGAGGAAAGGGTCAAGTTGATCTGTGAAAAGTATGAAGCCAAAATAAGTTGTAATACACTTCAATCAGAGACATTTGTAGGTAAAGCAATTACATGCATGTAAATATGTTAGGCATACTTACTTAGTGGATAGTTGCCCATTTGGTCCCTGTGGTCCCAGAGGTATTATCCCTGGATACATCAAGACCACCAATCTCGGCATGAACAGGTCCCACTTTCAACATAGGCATTCTTCCTCTGTGGGCATAGGGTCACAGCAGCCACAGGAACACCACCAGTTTCTCTTCAATTTCTAGGAGCTCTTCATCCGTATACTCTGGCTCAAATAAATAGGGATGGCCATCAAATTCAAATGTCGAAATCAGCTAAATATTCAGCCATGACTTTGGAAATAAATTCTTGCAAACAGTTCCTCAATGTAAACTCTTCTCTCCAACTCTGACTCACGTTTCCACCGTCATATTCCTGCTAAAACCCAACCTCTCGCGAGAGCGAGACTTTTCCTTGAGCGAGACTGTTTTCTGCTAAAACAAAAATGATCTTACTCTTTAACAAACAGTCTGTCTTCTTTCCATAATGTTATTACACTTAGAATTGTGGTGGAAATTGTGTATTCCCTTTTTAAGAAGTGAGCAAATAAAATGAAGATCCAACAAGTCATTGTCTTTTGTATATTTAATTAAGCAAAAGAATAAAGCAATCAAATAAAATGGTAATTAAGAATAAAAGTAAATAAAAGGAAGAGCAAGCGAGCACACAGAGTCAGTCTTTCAGCTGAAAGGACAGAGATCATACACCAAGATATGAAGAGTCTGACCCCAAAGGGCAGATGCAGTCACATATTTATAACTTCACAATACATAGAAGACAAAAGAAAGGGAAGGGTACCAGAATCACCTCTAACCCACATCATGTCTGTCTCTAGCTAAGTGTTCTTATCCAAGGATAAGAACACAGGGCAGACTGTTCTCCTATCACCCCTCATTACAAACAAGTTGTCCTTCAGTAATCAAACCCAAACAAGATGCCGATGTACTTTACGTCAGATATGACCCATAACAGAAATTATCAATGTACATAGAGGGCAGAAAGAATAAATGGTAAACAGGTTATTACTTAAAAACATATCTAGTAATAGGGAATGAGAAATTTTGCCCTGACAAGAATAACAGTCTGAGCCTGTCAGTGGCCAAATCAAAGCGCTTTTAGTGGATGGACTTTTCACAGGCGCAATTGACCCAAAGGATTATGTTGCAGCCATTGCAGCCCGTTCGTGGATGCCGGCGGAGGCGATCTACTGGACCAGTTCCAAAGCTTTTGGTAAGTATTAGTCATTTCAACCCCACAAATTGTAAAAATAGGGCCCAGGTTTAAAAATACTGGAGTTTACCTTTAAGCTTTTGAGGTGTTGGTAGGTGTATTTTTCACTGTGGACCAGCCAAGCTAGCTGTTTCCCCCTGCTTCCAGTCTTTAATCAAAGCTAAGCTAGTTGCCTCCTGGCTCCAGCTCTCTAAATGGCGCGGATATCAGAGTGGGATCAGTCTGCTCATCTAACTCTCAGAGAGAAAGCGAATACACGTATTTCCCAAAATGTTGAACTATTCCATTAACCAAGTGGATTTAGCTGCCCACACCTAACCATATCTTTACACTTAGGTTTCCAAACAAATATTGAAAAGATATTCAACTGAGAAAAATGTATATAATGCACAGACATGAGATTGATAGCAATCTTCTGATTTAACTCTCTTCCCTAAAATGTTGCCCTTTTCACTTTAAGTTACTGCTACCAGTATGTTAGAGCTTATAATGTCAGTTTGAGTAATGATAGTATACAGTATATTCAGAAAGAGAACAGACAGCTGCTTGCTTCTTCACATAAAACATACAGTAGAAATGATACGTCCCATATCACTAGTCAATACCTCATATGTGTTTCAAACCTTAAAAACTATTTTGTAATTTACTACATGTAAAGTATACAGTATGTGTCGTATATCTGCTGGTGCTTATCCACATCTTCTTTATGCTTGGATAGTTTTAACAGGGGAAATCAGTAAGGAATAAAAGGTATTTCTCCGTCTGTGTTCTTGTTTGTACTTGTGTTCTTGTAGACTTGTGAAATATCATCAGTTAGAGTAGAGTTAGAGTTAGAGTAAGTACTGATCCACTTCAAAGTCAATGTATGGTCCAAATGACCAGAAGTGTTGTTGTTCTGCCCATTTTACCCATGATGCTTTGGGAGCTGAATTGTGTGTGAATTTGGGGTAGACAAATATCCCAGCATGCATTTCACCTGATCTCATCAATCAAGTCAGCTCAGGGTTGTTACTAGAAAGATTTTGTCTCCAGCTCTTTGGAGAATTTTGCAGTGATTTTTATTTTTTATTTTTATCCTATTCCAAGGTATGATTTTCCATCTAACAGCATCTATTCGTGGACTGGGAGAGAAAACTGTGAGGATTAGAAGATGCTGAATCAGTTTTCTGCTCCTGCGGTGTCAGGGACAGAATAATGTCTGTAAGGCTTCACTGTTTTATCAGCCACTGCTGCTTACACTGCAAAAACTGTCAATTTTAAAAGAACAGTACATCTCAAAATGAAAATGCAGTCATTATCTACACCCGCATGTCAGATGAAATTCCTCTGAAGTAGGTAGGACTAATAAAAACAGTACGTTCATACCCATGATTTCATCTTTTTATCCCAAACTACTGAAGTTAACAGGGCCAATTTCCCACAGCCACAAAAAAGCATAAAATATCCATCAAATTAGTGCAAACAGCTTGTGCAGCATAACTCAAGAATTATGTGTCCAAACTCTTCCAAAAGTCTACCTCCTAAATTTCCTGTAGGATCATTTCCTCACTGTCAGGATTCTGATTAGAGGTGCTAACAGAAATGAGTCTTAAGTCTTAAAGTCCCATTTTTCAGACAAGAGAAAAAGTTGCTCAGGAGATCATTTCAGACTTTTAAAAGGTCATTTTTGACGTGATCTTTAAGCTGCATTAACGGATTTTTTGGCTACTTGGGTACAGCACAAACAAGCTATACACAGCGTAAGTCCAATATTCCCTCTCTGTTAGCTCTGTTTTGATCTACACCAACTTCTGAGAAAAATATCTGTCTCTTTAGCTGCTAAATGCTTCACTATGTTCACCAGCCAGTTGCCAGTTTTGTCTGTCCGCAGTTTGGTTCTGGCAGGTAGCATTCAGCAGGCTTTTAGAGCTTTTTCACTGAAAGCAGTTGCCTGCTGCGTCTAAAAACAACATCATTTTCAGGGTGGTGAGACTGAACCAAAACACTAAAGTTGCAGGCCATACAACCAAAAAAATTAAAGACTCTAGAATTATCCATAGATCCGAGGGTAACGGCAGAATTGGTGACAATGATCTTTGGCATCATCTCTACAAGAAACAACATTCACGACTTGTTCCTTTGGCCCATTTTCCCCCCACAGTTTGCTTTTTAGCAAATGACACCACCTTCTCAAAACTTGTCTCACACCCAAAACCAAACATTTCCATCAAAACCTACAATTTGTGCTCAATTGAAAATGTATGTTTTCTCATTTATTTAACAATGGATAACAAAATTGAAACTACAGCTATCAATATCAACGTCTGCAACCATCACTTTTGTGCAGCACCCTCACTATATTGACACTATTGAACCACTGACAATCATAGGGGGAATATACTGTCAGAAAGTATTTGAAATCTGTAACATTTGTATACAGTAAAATACTGTAGTTCTGTGTTTGTATTGCTGAATAGAACTGTAAAGGATATTGTAAACAAGGACCCACCAACACTATTGATTTGCATTTGTTCTACTGCGTATAAAATGGCAAAGATTCTCACACAGAAATAAATATTTATTGTAGTTCTTTTTCCACATTACATGTACATACTGTAAGAAATCAAAATGACAGGGTTCAATATAAAGTAAAAATGTTAAATCTCAAATTAAAAGGTCCATCAAAGCAAATGAAAAGCTGTAAGAACCTATAAAATTCATTTTTCAAAATAATCAATTAGGCCACACGTTCTCATCCACATCACAGTTGATGTCTTCCAAAAAATCTGCTGGATGGCGAGTTCCTCTGCGCGGATTGCCATGCATCCAGCATTCATTGCATCATGTAGCCTGTGACCATATACTTTCCAACGCCTCTTTTATAGGTCGAGAACTAATTGATGTTCACACAGGTGCTGACAATATTTAGAAATGAGAGAGCAGTTTTAATAGGCTGCTGCTAAGTGTTTGCAATGTGATCCCTCTAACAGGACGGACAAACAGGGAATAGATGTCTTGTGTAGAGAATAGGCCAACATAATAAAATGACAGCATGGACAATCAGGATGACGAAATTATAAATAGATTGTAACATATATGAAGAAAGGATCCGGGAGGATGTTGCCAAACAATACTAATAATTTCTAAACAAGAGGGGTAATGCAAAGACTAAGCAATAAGCACTAAACTACAAATACAACAACACAGGACTATTTGTCTCATCAGTTTAAATATTTTAACAATTAACCAAAACGACAGTAGTAAAAGACTAAGAAATAAACATAATCTCTAAACTAGAAATCACAATCACATGATGTGGCGGACACTTGGTAGAGTCTGATTGGCCACTTCCTGTATTTAACAGCTCTGCTTTAGGGGGCGCATCTTTTGCTCAGATCTGACAAGATATCCCTCCAGCAGCAGCAGCACCCTCAGCACTGCTAACTCAGAAGGAATAGAAGTTAGAACAACTTAAGATAGACTAAAGACAAACTAAAGTGTTGACTGTACAGAAGTTAACTACATGTATGTCCTCATGTATCTGCTGATGTATGTGCAATGTGAATGTGACATGCATAAGGTCAAAAGGTCAACAAACTAAATGAGGAGTAAATTAACTATTAATGTAAACTTTAAGTAAAATTAAGGTGTGTGTGGCTGCAGGTGTGGCCAGGATCAAAAGAGTGTGTAGGATTTACACTCACCGGCCACTTTATTAGGTACACCTTGCTAATATCGGGCTGGACCCCCTTTTGCCTTCAGAACTGCCTTAATTCTTCATGGCATAGATTCAACAAGGAGCTGGAAACATTCCTCAGAGATTTTGGTCCATATTGACATGACAGCATCATGCAGTTGCTGCAGATTTGTCGGCTGCACATCCACAATGCCAATCTCCCGTTTCACCACATCCCAAAGGTGCTCTATTGGATTGAGATCTGGTGACTGTGGAGGCCATTTGAGTACAGTGAACTCATTGTCATGTTCAAGAAACCAGTTTAAGATGATCTGAGCTTTGTGACATGGCGCGTTATCCTGCTGGAAGTAGCCATCAGAAGCCAATTACCCTGCATTCTGGGAGCGCAGTGCTCTAGTGGGGTAATAGGGTACTATGAGCTCTTTAAGATATGATGGTGCCTGACCATTTAGGGCTTTGAAGGTGTGGTGGAAATCTGAAAATAAAGAGTCACCAAAGTCTTTGGAGTATTTATTAAGCTTTCTGCAGAAAGGACCCACTGATGTACACTCAACGGGTGCCACAGCCAAGAGGGTGAAAAGAAGTGTGGTTACATTGTCTTTATAGAGAAATCTTACATTCGAAGGTTGGGCTATCTACTGGTTGCAGCTGCATGCAGGTTTACCTCAGTTGCCCACACACTGTATCCTCCCAAGGAAGAAACAATTCGCCAGTCAGATAAGCAGTTTCAAGGACTAGGATAACACAGGAGAGAGTCTCACAACAATCTTCCACTGTCTCTGGGAGAAAAGGTCAGCTACAGACAGATACAGAGCAAATTTCCATTGCAAAGGTGAGGAGAAGGATTTTAAATTCTATTCTGGATTTTACAGGGAGCCAGTGTAGAGAAACTAATATTGGAGAAATATGTTCTCTTTTTCTGGTTCTTGTCAGTAAACGTGCCGGAGCATTCTGAATCAGCTGGAGAGTCTTAAGGGACTTATTGGGGCAGCCTGATAATAGAGAGTTGCAATAGTCCAGCCTAGACGTAACAAATGCATGGACTAGTTTTCTGCATCTTTTTGAGATAGGATGTGCCTGATTTTTGCAATGTTACGTAAATGAAAAAAGGCAGTTCTTGAAGTTTGTTTTATGTGGGAGTTAAAGGACATATCCTGATCAAAGATAACTCCAAGATTCCTTACGGTTTCGCTGGAGGCCAGGGCAATGCCATCTAGAGAAACTATATCTTTAGATAATGTGTTTCGAAGGTGTTCGGGGCCAAGTACAATAACTTCGGTTTTGCCTGAGTTTAACATCAGAAAATTGCAGGTCATCCAGGTTTTTATGTCCTTAAGGCATGCTTGAAGTTTAGCTAATTGATTGGTTTCATCTGGCTTGATCGATAAATATAATTGGGTATCATCTGCATAACAATGAAAATTTATGGAGTGCTTCCTAATAACATTGCCTAAAGGAAGCATATACAAGGTAAATAGAATTGGTCCAAGCACAGAACCTTGTGGAACTCCGTGACTGACTTTGGCGTGCATAGAGGATTCATCATTAACGTGTACAAACTGATATCGATCTGATAAATAGGATTTAAACCAGCTTAGTGCGGTACCTTTAATGCCAATTAAATGTTCTTTCACCAACTTTCACCAGTGCTGTCTCTGCGCTATGATGCACTCTAAATCCTGACTGAAAATCCTCAAACAGCTTGTTGTTGTGTAGAAAGTCACACAACTGATTGGCGACTGCTTTCTCAAGGATCTTAGAGAGAAAAGGAGGGTTAGATATAGGTCTATAATTTGACAAAACCCCTGGATCAAGAGTGGGCTTTTTAAGAAGAGGTTTAATTACAGCTACTTTAAAGGACTGTGGCACATAGCCTTTTAATAAGGACAGATTGATCATATCTAGTAAAGAAATGCTAACTAAGGGTAAAACTTCTTTAAGCAGCCTAGTTGGGACGGGGTCTAAGAGACACGTTGATGGCTTAGATGAAGAAATCATTGAAGTTAGTTGATTAAGGTTGATGGGAGAAAAGCAGTCTAAATGTATCAGGTTTTACAGTTGTTTCTAAGGTTCCTGTGTTTGAAGATAAGTCAGTACCAACTGAGGGCAGGAGGTGCTGAATTTTGTCTCTAATAGTTAGAATTTTATCATTAAAGAAGCTCATAAAGTCATTACTACTGAGGTCTATAGGAATACATGGCTCAACAGAGCTGTGACTCTCTGTCAGCCTGGCTACAGTGCTGAACAGAAACCTGGGGTTGTTCTTATTTTCCTCTATTAATGATGAGTAGTAAGCTGCTCTGGCATTACGGAGGGCCTTCCTATAAATTTTAAGACTAACTTGCCAGGCTAAACGTGATTCTTCCAGATTGGTGGAACGCCATTTCCTTTCAAGTTTTCGCGATGTTTGTTTTAATTTGCGGGTTTGCGGGTTATACCATGGAGCTAACCTCCTCTGTTTTATTATCTTCTTTTTTAGAGGGGCGATAGAGTCGAGTGTTATTCGTAGTGAGCCTGCAGCACTATCAACAAGATGATCAATTTGGGAGGGACTAAAGTTAGCATAGGAGTCATCTGTTACATTGAGACATGGAACTGAATTAAATGCCGATGGAATCACTTCCTTAAATTTAGCTACAGCACTATCAGATAGACATCTAGTGTAGGAATGTTTGCCTAATGGCGTGTAGTCCAGTAATAGGAATTCAAAAGTTAATAAAAAATGGTCTGATAAAAAAGGATTCTGTGGAAAGACTATTAGATGTTTAATTTCAATGCCATAAACAAGAACAAGGTCGAGGGTGTGGTTAAAACAGTGAGTGGGTTCATGTACACTCTGACAGAAGCCAAACGAATCTAATAATGAGATAAACGCAGCACTAAGGCTATCATTTTCTACATCCACATGAATATTAAAATCACCTACAATAATTATTTTATCTGTTTTAAGGACTAAACCTGATAAGAACTCTGAGAATTCAGATAAAAATTCAGAGTACGGTCCAGGAGCTCGGTACACTATAACAAATAGAATTGGCTGTATTGTTTTCCAGGTTGGGTGTGAAAGGCTAAGAACAAGGCTTTCGAACGAGTTATAATTTAGTTTAGGTTTAGGTTTGATTAATAGGCTTGAGTCGAAGATGGCTGCAACTCCACCTCCTCGGCCTGTGCCTCGAGGAATGTGAGTATTAATGTGACTGGGGGGAGTGGATTCATTTAGGCTAACATATTCATCGTGACACAGCCAGGTTTCAGTAAGACAAAATAAATCAATATTATGATCTGATATTAGATCGTTTACTAGAACAGCTTTAGATGAGAGAGATCTGATGTTTAAGAGTCCACATTTAATTCTCCTATTTTGTTGTACTGTTGCAGTGGAGGTTTTACTTTTTATTAGGTTTTTATGTGTAACTCCTCTTCTGTTTACTTTGGATTTAAATAATTTAAGTGGTGGGGGGCAGACAACCTCTCTGTGGAGTTTAGGGTGGGTAACTGCTCTAATGGAAGCGCAGAGAAGCGTGTAGGACTGCAACTCTGCCTCCTGGTCTGGACCACAGACTGTATTAAGTCTATGGTCTGAACTCGGAGCTGTCATGGCTTTGGGCCACTAATAAATTCAGCCAGATTTCTAGATATGCTAATAACAAGGCAAAGTGGGATGAATGCCATCTCTCCTAATCAGACCAGGTCTTCTCCAGAAAGTCCGCCAATTATCTACAAAGCCCACATCATTACCTGGACACCACCTTGACAACCAGCGGTTGAATGATGACATGCGGCTATACATGTCATCGCTAGTAAGATTAGGCAGGGGCCCAGAGAAAACTACGGAGTCCGACATTGTCTTTGCATATGTACACACCGACTCCACATTAATTTTCGTGACCTCCGATTGGCGCAATCGGCTGTCATTACCGCCGACGTGAATAACAATCTTAGCATATTTACGTTTATCCTTAGCCAGCAGTTTTAAATAGGATTGAACGTCGCCCGCTCTGGCCCCTGGGATGCATTTGACTATGGCCGCTGGTGTCGCTAATTTCACGTTTCGCAAAATGGAGCTGCCAATAATCAGAGTTGGTTTCTCAGCGGGTGTGTCGCTGAGTGGAGAGAACTTGTTAGAAACGTGAACGGGTCGGTGGTGAACCGTGGGCTTTGGTTCAGGGCTATGCTTCTTTCGGACAGTCACCCAGCCTCCCTGGCTTCCCGGCTGCTCGGGAGTTGCCGGGAGACGGCTAGCAGAAGCTGCCTCTGGTCGGCTCGCACCGGCTGGGGGCTGGCTAGCTACGGCTGACTGACTCTCCATGGTGCGGAGCCGCGACTCTAACTCACTGAGCCTCGCCTCCAAGGCGGTGAATAAACTACATTTGTTACACGTACCATTATCGCTAAAGGAGGCAGAGGAATAACTAAACATCTGACACACCGAGCACGAGTTCGTGGCATAAAGAGATACAAAATAAAAATATTTGTACACACGCTGCTTGTCATGTAGTCATCTGTTCACACATTTAAATCTAACATTGCTGTTAGAGTAGAATGGCTGGTGGGTGGAGCAGCAGAGTCTAGTTGGCTGCCTGAACTAGCTCACAGGCTTTTCTTCATTTGAGAAGAGATTGATGTTAAGAATTTCCTAGAAATTCAAATTGCAATACTTGTTTATATTTTCATGAGAAATGACTGGATATTGGATTAAATTACTTTTTCAGTTTTTGTCTAAACCTGCAAAGTGAGATATTATATGTAAATTCCATTCTCTTTTAGAAGTACCTAAATGTTCCTCAACATAAAAAACACCACAATAATGTAACAGTCCTACGGGTTTAAGTCATGGCCATCACTTTTAATTACTTTAACTTATTTTCTGAAAAATCATGTTTTTTTTCTTTCAGTTTGGCATGGCGGACAGCTCTAAATACTGCTATACTAATGAGCCTAATGCTGTGGAGCCAGTTAGAGGCGCCAATCACAGCTGCAGTGAATTAAAAATGTTTTTTTGTGCAGTTGGGAACAAAACACATCACTATAGTTGCCAAATTTATCCAATCTGAAATTGAATTTATTTAAAGGAGAACAAGATATTTTACATGTTTCCAGGTGTTGGGGAGTTGTACTGCACATGTGAAAAAAGTTGTATAAAGCCTTTTGTGGCTCCACAGGGAGCTGTGTATGGTCTGATAAATGGACTCAAGAGATGTCACAGGAGTCAGCGTCAGTTGTAAATTACAAAAATCTGGGGGTGTGGAGTTAGAGAGAAGTGAGTTTACTAGCTGCCTCTCATCTCTGCTTGAAGCTAGCGGCACAAGGGTACATTAGCCACTATGCCACTAGCATAACAGTTTTACACTTGATTGGATGTTGGTGATGGGAGTTGTAGTCCACTTCTCACCTTACGTTTTCATGTACACAGGCGTGTACCTTCAACTTTTTAATCAAAGAACCAGATATTTTCTAACAGAGTTGCTCATCTTTTGTACTGATGATTCAACCAGGAGAGTTTCATGCCCACCAAGCCTTGGAAGTGCTCCAACTGCCAGTCAACTTAAATTGTCTATGCAGAAAATAAACAGGACTTTTACCTCCCCTGGATGCCAGAAATAACTCTTCCCACTGGTCTGGGCCAGATAAACTTTCAATGATGAGGAATGATTAAGACAAATAGGGTGTTTTTGCACAAAGTGGACAGTAATGAAGTAAAGATTGAACATTTGCTTGCAAGCCTGAACCCCCTTTATGAGCACTGATAACAGTATGAAGGCCATATTTTAACCTTTTAACCTGCATTTATTCAAGTCAACAGAGAATCAAACCTTTCAGCAGTACACCCACAGACTTCACTGAGGTTACCTGAACAATCAGCCTTTTACTGTGGATGTAAAGAGTGAGAGGAAGCATAGTGGAGGAGGTAGAGAGGGAGGAGGTAGCAGACCAGTGACTGTGTGGAAAGAAGAATTGACTATGCAAACAGATATTGCATACACAAGTAATCTCTTGGTGGATTGAATTGGCATGGGTGCTGATATAAATGGAATTGATATCCAACAGTGCTCCTGGAATCTATATCTCTCAGCATCCATTTACAAAAGCCCATGCTAGGAAATATTGCTCTAAATAAGGTAATGTGGAGACAGCAAATGAAACGGTGCACAGTTCATTTTTTTCCCTCTCTCCAGTCTTGTTGGCTGGCCCTATGATGTGTGACCTGATGTGTTTGCACCTGAATGCTTCCCTGGTACGCCCCTCTCTGAAGAACTGGAGAAGAGTCTTGGATGAGGGGTGAAACATCTTCAAGAATCAGCAAATAAAACAGCTGACTTTGAATATATTTTAAGTTGAGTTAGACGTTATTCCTTTTACTGCCAATAAAGATGTGCATACAGTATGTTTTTGGCTAATGTACCATTTTGGCAATTGTCATAGAGACTGTTGTACAACAATGTACACTTTTAAGCAAATAGCAACATTGTTCTCACCAATTATTTAGATCTGGGAACGAATTGACATTGCTAGAAGTCCGACGGGGCAAGAAACACAAGCAGTCAGATGATCAGACACCCCCATCTTTAGTCAAGCTTATCTGGAAGAGAAAACAAAGGTAAATAAATGGTGGCCAAAACTATGGAAATAAGACCAAGTTGTAATATACTGAAACTGTCCTCTCAAGATAAACGAAAGCATCAGTTTAAAAGCGAGATGTATTTAGGGAGGAGGTCGGAGTGGATGGATGGGTTGACAAAGTGTTGGACTTTGACACAGACACTGCTGTTCCTAAATATTTGCTTTACCAAATACATTTAGTAGGAAACATGATGCCAACCAAATTATTATTGTGAGCTTGGTGCGGCTGACCCCTGCTGTGAGGCTGTAGTGGAAAGGCATGTCGTCACGGCTTGGCTTGGCACAGTGTGGCTAAACATGAAATATATACACACACACACACACATCAGCCTTGCACTATTTTTCATTCTCAGCGGAAAAAATAAGAAATGTTATTAAAAATGTTCTCACAAGGTGACCTGCTCCAATTACAGGAAAAAATGTCAGGGCACACAACAAGTAACTATATAAATGTTAAAAAATAAATAGATAAATAATTAAAAACAGGCAGAAGCTCCACGTTTTCAGTAAATAATTTTCACTTGTGTTTCCTGCTCAGACAAACTCAATAGACACACACTCACACTTCTTCAAAACTATGCGTAATATTACACACAGCTGGCACAGTGTGGATACCTTCATTAATTCACCGGGATTTAACTGTTAACTCACCTTGTGAGCTTTTCTGACTCTGTGAGCTGTTCTGACAGATTCACAGTTTATACAGCGACATCATGACAAATTACAATACAAACAAATAGTAAATAATTAGCTTAATTTTGAGACCCCCTCAAAATTTGATTTTGCCATCTTCGTCTTAGTTGTTAATTAGGGGGTCCGAGACCCCCTGTATTTCGCACACTGCTCTCTGGCCTTCTTCTTATGACCACCCTGCAGTGCAGGGATGTCGCACTTACAGGCAGCAATTATGTTTCCTTCAAAACATATCTGGCAAAGCAAATTAGTAGTATACAAAACGTATTTTGTAGTAAACCGGGTTGACTCTAGTGGACTGGACTTCCTGCAGGATCCTTGCTAGTGGCTGGACCCCTGGTAGACTGGATGTAATTCAGATAATGACTTTCAAGACTCATCAAGACTGAGCTCATTGTGAGAGACTACTTGGAGCTACATCATAATATACTGGGCATTTCCCAGGCGTTGAATAGCTTTATTCTGCTGTGTGTGCGTGTACCAAGGTATGAGTGAAATATTGCTGTGTGTGTGTTTATGTGTGTGTGTTCTATCTAGATTACAATCCATTAGCTGTGGTCTGTGCTGAATGGAGGCTTTTGTTCGGCAGGCGTTTAAATAAAGAAATCTAACTATGAAATAACCTTGCTAATGACATGGTGCATTTTAATACAAGCACAAATCGCCCTCCATTCTACTTTATGGTTGTTATTATTTACGTTTTCTGTGAGTGTGTGTTTGTGCCATTTATTTTCCCAGAGAGAGAGACTGCAGAGTACAGACTTTGTGTCCCATCTGCTTCAAGTCACAACTGAAGGTGACTAGCTTTGAATCTTGCATCCTCTTTAAGTATAGACAGAGTGTATCCATCACAATCTGACCCCCCAGCCCCCACTGATGTGACACCCACATGTAAAGTGACAGTATAACAGGGATTACAGCACACTGGTGCTGTGAACCAATTAGTAAGATCCATTCTGAGATAATACTGAGAGTTACATTCACAAATACTATTTGGTATGTGAAACTGCAAATAACCATATGGCAGTGGCCACTAATTCTTGAAAGGTATTCAGTGTAGAAACATATTCCAGTCAGGGTGGAAAAGCCTTTAAAAACATAATTTTGACCAATATGTGTATAGGGCCTGGAGTATAAAGAAGCAAATAACAGCAGTTATAATTTGGATCTTACAAGCAGCTTAGTACCTAACTGAGAAATGTAACCACTACTGAATCCTCAGTGTTGAAATGCATATACCACTGAATTTATATAATTTAAATATTTTACTTCGAAAGCTCACATTCAGTTTCAATTCAATTCAGTTTTATTTATATAGCGCCATATCATAACAAAGTTATCTCGGGGCACACAGTTCCCACCATGAGCAGCACTAGGCCACAGTGACAAACTCCCTTTTAACAGGCAGAAACCGCAAGCAGAACCAGAACCAGGCTTTGTTTGTCACATTTGGATCAAAAAATTCAAGTCAAGTCAAAACATCAAGTTGATCCAGGCTACCAAGGTCAGGAACTTTAGGCAGATTAGATGATTGGATCACATGACTGACACAACCTTATGTGATAGGACAGGGCTGATCTAAGTGGAAATATACCTTTTTGTAATTTGGGTAAAGGGACTCTGAAAAGACAAAGACTGTCCTCACTAGAGAAATTACAGCATCGGTCATTTTCTTAAAACAACTTGTGTTTAAGTTTCCTGATGATTCCTGTGTGAATAAAGACTGTTGTCTCTCAGAAGCAAAGACAAAAGAAGCTTGAGGTTTTTATACTGCCCTAAAACCTCTTTTGGAGGAGGTCGGGATAGGATTATCTGACTTTGACACCAGAGACTGTGGTTCGCATCCCATCTTCTACCAGAAGACAGTGTTGGTGTCAATGAAGACAATCTTAACCTTAACCGTAACCAAGTATTTTTAGTTGCCTAAACCTAACCAGACCTTAACCATAGAGGTGGCAGAGTCAGAAAAGGCTCATGTGAATCATCTCTGTGATGGTCATGGGTCATTTTAGTAGGCACTGACAAACTACTTAGTTTGTTGTTTAGGTATGCAGACTTGTAGCATAGACAAGTTAGACAACCAGGGTCAAGAGGGATTCATACTTGTGCGTTACGCTGATGTGCGCTTCCTCAAAAATGTTCCTACACACCAAGACACTATAGGGACACAGTAAGAACTGATTGGTCAGTTTGAGCTGTCTGTGCTTTCTCCTGCAAGTTTCTGATGCCGTAGAGATTGTTGAGTGAAGACAACATGAAGTAATCTTTTCAGTAACACACATCTAACAAAGCCATCTCTTCTGCAAACCCAATAAAACCCAGACTGCTCACTGGGATTGTCACTCTAACAGTAAATGAAAGACAGTTCACACTGCAATTGCACAGCAATAGTCTTCTATTCAGTAATGAGTCAAGGCGAACCTTCACACTGTCACTCTATCACAATGAGATAAAGAGTGAAGAGTATAAATACAATAACTGAGGAGTATAACAAAAGAACTATGCAGCCTGATCATGTTCAATGCATCCATCTAGCGCTGCAGTGGTGCTATCAGCGGCTAAAATCCAACACTGAACTATAAATCAAAACCTATGCCGTAGATACCTACAGCAGGAGTGGCGTTAACCTCTTGCATCAAGTAGAAATGCAGCTCAAGGCCCTGATCAGACAGAGCGCTTTCTGCAGGCTGCAAAATGCAAGGTGCACTGCACTGCTTTTTTTGTTGAAACCTACTATTTTAAAAAAAACCCAGCTTGCTGTGTTTTTTTTTTTTTTGTTTGTCAACCACCGAATCACCTGTCCTGAGCCTAACTGTGATTTTTCTGTGAAATAAACTCACAGATCTCACCACAGAAGGCCCATCTTTCAATTCATTCAATTGGACAAAGAAAAAAAAACACAAATGACGTTGGGCGCTTTGTATTTATCATTTATTTATATAGGGACAACGATATAGTATAAACCAATGCCACACACCACAGCATTTGTAGCCTAAACTAATTTGCCCATCCCTAGATGGGCCTTTAAAATACATAAAACTCAGCAACACGTACACAAGAGACAGTACAAAACACAGACTCAACGATATGCACATACATTAAAAACACAAAACACAGAACTCAACAAGAAAATACAAACCAACCAATACAGGACGCAAACTAATACAATAACGCACCATAAAACAAGTAGCACCAGATCATTCATGACTGCACGACTGATCCTTTTTCAAAAACTGTTTCAGTTTGAGTTCAAAATGATTCCAGTCAAGATCCAGTTTGAGTTCTGTAGGTAAGTAATTCCACATGTTGATTCCCAAACAGAGTTGAAGTTGAAGTTTTTCAATTCGAGGTGCTTTCAGACTGAACATGAATTGAATTTTCACCATGCATGATTTGTGCAAATTGGACAGCTGCAGTGTTTTTCAGTCTGTCTGTATTCACCCCAAACAGACATTATCTGTAGCTAGCTAACCACATACCAACTGACCTTGTGTGCGTGCTGAGTGACTGTGAATGTGTTTGTGTGACAGCTCAGCCTCTGACTGATCTCAGAACTCTCTCAGGAACTCTTTGTTATTTTTATTTGGACTCGTCTTCACCTCACTTTGTTTAAAGTGAGTTCCTCTGTTCACTCCCACTTGGGTTTTAACATTGACTGTACCACATCTAAACTTTGCTTTGCGTTCAGTGTGAACACATCTTAATACCAATCAATCCCACACATCTTAATACCAATCAATCCTACAATAACAAAAAGCCCAGTATCCCTAGGAAATATGTCCCCTGACAATTATGTCCAGTGCCAATGTTCAGTGCCAGTGCAGGAGGTAGTTTGTCCTATATGTAACAAGGTGGAAAGTGATGGTGTGGAGGTGGGATGGGAGTGTAGCAGGTCTCATGCAGAAAACTGGAGTTCACATCCCATTACACACCTACACCATAACCGTGATCTTAACCTTAAACATATAGTTGTTTCCATGTGTACCATGTGGTAGAAAGCGAGAAAAACATTGGCACTGGACGTACAAAACGTTACTAAACGTAATCTGTGGCAGAATAGTCCAAGAAAAAGTCCTGCATTGAAACTGTCACTTAAGTAAAAGAACAAGTAAGTACTAGTAAGTATTAATGGCATAATGTACTTAATGTATCAAGTAAAAGTACTCATAATGCAGAATAAAATGGCCCCTGTGAGTGTTATACTATTGGATTATTATTACTGATGCATTCATGTGTAAGTAACATTTTAAAGCTGTAGCTGGTCGAGATGAGGTGGGGCTAATTTTAACTACTTTTTATACTGTTTTGTAATTTAATCTACAAAAATGCATCATATTTTGTAAACTGTAGTGCAGTACAATATATACAATACAATACAATATTATCTTCTGACATGTAATGGAATATAAAGTAGCATGAAATGGAAATAAAGTACCTCAAATTTGCACTGAAGTGCAGTACTATGTACTTAGTTACTTTCCACCACTCATAATTACTTTTTACCCCCCCTTGCTTCCTCATCACATGAGTGATAATTTTGTTTTGCCTTCTAATCATTTCCATTTGACAACACGCTGCACTAACATGTAAACACCGTCTGGAGAAACAAGATCTTTATCCCCACAGGAAGTTGTAATATGTGTGTGTGTGTTAGCTCAGCGGTGTGTGAAAGGTGAAGACAGGGGAGATATTTCTCTCAGACACACTGCTCCAGCTCTCCGACTTCACCATATGGAGCCCATTACACCAATTTATGAACATTCTACACCAGCTACACACACACACACACACACACACGCTTATGATACACTGGTACTCACATACACAAAACAGACACGTTTGATAGCACCACAGCGACGGCATAGAAGGAACATGTGTCATGTTATAAATAAAAGAGTGTCAACATTTACCTATGCAGTCTGTTCACCGTGTGTGTGTGTGTGTGTGTGTGTGTGTGTGTGTGTGTGTGCATTTGTTTGTGAGTGCATAGTGTGTGTTGTAGAGACCTGTCAGTGCGAGTCCTCATATCTGTGTTTTGTCTCATGCGCCTAACTGTGTCAGTACTATCACATCCTTATCAGCTCACTGGCACCAAACCTCTCTGTCTCCTACACACACACACACATGCATGCACACAGCCTCACTCTTTCCACTCCACTGTACCCGCTTTTCTGTTTCTCTCTTTATGCCATAAACTCTGAAGGATGGTCAAGCCGGCATTAGCTGATACAGCGTTTTCATATTTGCTTTTGTGTCTGGGTATTAGGTTCATGCTTGAAACTATATGTGTGTGTCTGATGTATGTGTGTGTGTGTGTGTGTGTGTGTGTGTGTGTGTGTGGACATGTATTACTCATGTTGTGGGGACATAAATCTGTTTACACAGTCACATTGTGGGGACTCGACGTCATTTTGTGGACAAAATGCAAGTCCCAATAATGTAAATTTTAGGGTGAAGACTTGGTTTAAGGTTAGGTTAAGGTTAGAGTTAGGGTAAGTCTCCAGGAAATGAATGTAAGTCAATATACTGTCTCTGTAGTGATGTAAACACGACTGTATGTATTTGTGTGTGTATGTGTGTGTGTGTGTGTGGGGAGGGGGTGTTGTCTGTTTCCTCTACGTACTCACTACGTGCTCTGTTGCGCTTCACTTCCTACATCTTTGATGCCAAGGAGTCCCGATGCCAAGCTCTCTCTCTCTATCTCTCTCTCTCTCTGTGTGTGTGTGTATGGGACAGAGACAGAGCGATATAGAGAGTGAAACAACCTCGGGTTGTGTTTGTGAAGTTTCCACTGTGTCATCACTATACAGTTCAACAGACACCTGGGGACACACATGCATGCAAGCGCTTGAGTTGTGCATGCACGCACACACGCCCACAACCTGTATATACTGTAGAGATGATGGATTTTTTATTAACCCAACCGTAACGCTTGTAATACAGCACCCCTCCATTTTAAGCAGGACTGTTTAAAACCTGCATGTTATTGTAATGCTTTTATATACTGTAAAATGTAATGAATTTTTATTTTATTTTTATTCAAAACATGCCATTTAAAGCTGAATGTCTTGCCATAACAATGTTTCAAATGTGTCTCACTACATTACTCACATCATGCCATGTGCACATTGAAAGAGTTTGATGATTGCTGTTCCTCCTCTCCATGAAAGAGACTCAGTCATGAATCTGATGACTGAATTAAAAAGACTTCTAAGTTAGAGACAAAATTCAGCACCTCCTGCCCTCAGTTGGTACTGACTTATCTTCAAACACAGGAACCTTAGAAACAACTGTAAAACCTGTACATTTAGACTGCTTTTCTCCCATCAACCTTAATCAACTAACTTCCATGATTTCCTCATCTAAGCCATCAACGTGTCTCTTAGACCCCATCCCAACTAGGCTGCTTAAAGAAATTTTACCCTTAGTTAGCACTTATTTACTAGATATGATCAATCTGTCCTTATTAAAAGGCTATGTGCCACAGTCCTTTAAAGTAGCTGTAATTAAGCCTCTTCTTAAAAAGCCCACTCTTGATCCAGGGATTTTGTCAAATTATAGACCTATATCTAACCCTCCTTTTCTCTCTAAGATCCTTGAGAAAGCAGTCGCCAATCAGTGTGTGACTTTCTACACAACAACAAGCTGTTTGAGGATTTTCAGTCAGGATTTAGAGTGCATCATAGCACAGAGACAGCACTGGTGAAAGTTACAAATGACCTTCTAATTGCATCAGACAAAGGACTTGTCTCTGTACTTGTCTTACTAGATCTTAGTGCTGCATTCAATACCATTGACCATCACATTCTATTACAGAGACTAGAACATTTAATTGGCATTAAAGGTACTGCACTAAGCTGGTTTAAATCCTATTTATCAGATCGATATTCAATTCAATTCAGTTTTATTTATATAAGCCATATCATAACAAAAGTTATCTCAGGGCGCACCGAATAGAGCAGGTCTAGACCGACTCTTTATATTTACAGAGACCCAACAGTTCCCACCATGAGCAAGCACTATGCGACAGTGGCAAGGAAAAACTCCCTTTTAACAGGTAGAAACCTCGAGCAGAACCAGGCTCAAGGTGGGCGGTCATCTGCCTCGACCGGTTGGGTTGAAGGGGGAAGGGGGGAGCGGGAGAGAGAGAGCAGGAGGAAAGAACATACAGCAGCTCAATACAGCATAGATATGGTAATGGCATTGATGTTAACACCAACAGAAACAACACTAAGAGCAACATTATAATAGCAATACTAATAACAGCAACAACAGCAATAGCATCAGCGGGTGCAGAGCAGGAGCACGGGGGCAGCAGGCGGCAGCAACCACAGACCCAGACCTCCACAGCTCCAGAGGCAGAAACACCTGCAGAAAGCAACAGAAGTGGAGGGGGAGAGAGAGAGGAGAGAAAGCACACAACTACGGGAAGAAGTTGAATTAATAACAAGCATTGATGGGATATGAGGGCGTACAGATGGAGAGGAAGAGGAGGAGAAAGGAGCTCAGTGCATCATAGGAAGTCCCCCGGCAGTCTAGGCCTATAGCAGCATAACTAAGGGGTGGCTCAGGGGTCACCTGAGTCAGCCCTACTATAAACTTTATCAAAGAGGAAAGTCTTAAGCCTACTCTTAAATGTGAGGAGGTTGTCCGCCTCCCGTACACAAACTGGGATCTGGTTCTACAGGAGAGGAGCTTGATAGCTGAAGGCTCTGGCTCCCATTCTACTTTTAGAGACTCTAGGAACCACAAGGAACCCTGCATTCTGGGAGCGCAGTGCTCTAGTGGGGGTAATAGGGTACTATGAGCTCTTTAAGATATGATGGTGCCTGACCATTTAGGGCTTTGAAGGTGAGGAGAAGGATTTTAAATTCTATTCTGGATTTTACAGGGAGCCAGTGTAGAGAAGCTAATATTGGAGAAATATGTTCTCTTTTTCTGGTTCTTGTCAGTAAACGTGCCGCAGCATTCTGAATCAGCTGGAGAGTCTTAAAGAGTTTATTGGGGCAGCCTGATAATAGAGAGTTTGCAATAGTCCAGCCTAGACGTAACAAATGCATGGACTAGTTTTTCTGCATCTTTTTGAGATAGGATGTGCCTGATTTTTGCAATGTTACGTAAATGAAAAAGGCAGTTCTTGAAGTTTGTTTTATGTGGGAGTTAAAGGACATATCCTGATCAAAGATAACTCCAAGATTCCTTACGGTTTCGCTGGAGGCCAGGGCAATGCCATCTAGAAAAACTATATCTTTAGATAATGTGTTTCGAAGGTGTTCGGGGCCAAGTACAATAACTTCGGTTTTGTCTGAGTTTAACATCAGAAAATTGCAGGTCATCCAGGCCTTTATGTCCTTAAGGCATGCCTGAAGTTTAGCTAATTGATTGGTTTCATCTGGCTTGATCAATAAATACAATTGGGTATCATCTGCATAACAATGAAAATTTATGGAGTGCTTCCTAATAATATTGCCTAAAGGAAGCATATACAAGGTGAATAGAATTGGTCCAAGCACAGAACCTTGTTGAACTCCGTGACTAACTTTGGCGTGCATAGAAGATTCATCGTTAACATGTACAAACTGATATCGATCTGATAAATAGGATTTAAACCAGCTTAGTGCAGTACCTTTAATGCCAATTAAATGTTCTAGTCTCTGTAATAGAATGTGATGGTCAATGGTATTGAATGCAGCACTAAGATCTAGTAAGACAAGTACAGAGACAAGTCCTTTGTCGGATGCAATTAGAAGGTCATTTGTAACTTTCACCAGTGCTGTCTCTGTGCTATGATGCACTCTAAATCCTGACTGAAAATCCTCAAACAGCTTGTTGTTGTGTAGAAAGTCACACAACTGATTGGCGACTGCTTTCTCAAGGATCTTAGAGAGAAAAGGAGGGTTAGATATAGGTCTATAATTTGACAAAATCCCTGGATCAAGAGTGGGCTTTTTAAGAAGAGGTTTAATTACAGCTACTTTAAAGTACTGTGGCACATAGCCTTTAAATAAGGACAGATTGATCATATCTAGTACATAAGTGCTAACTAAGGGTAAAATTTCTTTAAGCAGCCTAGTTGGGACGGGGTCTAAGAGACACGTTGATGGCTTAGATGAGGAAATCATGGAAGTTAGTTGATTACGGTTGATGGGAGAAAAGCAGTCTAAATGTACAGGTTTTACAGTTGTTTCTAAGGTTCCTGTGTTTGAAGATAAGTCAGTACCAACTGAGGGCAGGAGGTGCTGAATTTTTTCTCTAATAGTTAGAATTTTATCTTTAAAGAAGCTCATGAAGTCATTACTACTGAGGTCTATAGGAATACATGGCTCAACAGAGCTGTGACTCTCTGTCAGCCTGGCTACAGTGCTGAACAGAAACCTGGGGTTGTTCTTATTTTCCTCTATTAATGATGAGTAGTAAGCTGCTCTGGCATTACGGAGGGCCTTCCTATAAATTTTAAGACTATCTTGCCAGGCTAAACGTGATTCTTCCAGATTGGTGGAACGCCAATTCCTTTCAAGTTTTCGCGATGTTTGTTTTAATTTGCGGGTTTGCGGGTTATACCATGGAGCTAACCTCCTCTGTTTTATTATCTTCTTTTTTAGAGGGGCGATAGAGTCGAGTGTTATTCGTAGTGAGCCTGCAGCACTATCAACAAGATGATCAATTTGGGAGGGACTAAAGTTAGCATAGGAGTCATCTGTTACATTGAGACATGGAACTGAATTTAATGCCGATGGAATCACTTCCTTAAATTTAGCTACAGCACTATCAGATAGACATCTAGTGTAGGAATGTTTGCCTAATGTGTAGTCCAGTAATAGGAATTCAAAAGTTAATAGAAAATGGTCTGATAAAAAAGAATTCTGTGGAAAGACTATTAGATGTTCAATTTCAATCCCATAAACAAGAACAAGGTCGAGGGTGTGGTTAAAACAGTGAGTGGGTTCATGTACACTCTGACAGAAGCCAATCGAATCTAATAATGAGATAAACGCAGCACTAAGGCTATCATTTTCTACATCCACATGAATATTAAAATCACCTACAATAATTATTTTATCTGTTTTAAGGACTAAACCTGATAAGAACTCTGAGAATTCAGATAAAAATTCAGAGTACGGTCCAGGAGCTCGGTACACTATAACAAATATAATTGGCTGTAGTGTTTTCCAGGTTGGGTGTGAAAGGCTAAGAACAAGGCTTTCGAACGAGTTATAATTTAGGTTTAGGTTTAGGTTTGATTAATAGGCTTGAGTCGAAGATGGCTGCAACTCCACCTCCTCGGCCTGAGCCTCGAGGAATGTGAGTATTAATGTGACTGGGGGGAGTGGATTCATTTAGGCTAACATATTCATCGTGACACAGCCAGGTTTCAGTAAGACAAAATAAATCAATATTATGATCTGATATTAGATCGTTTACTAGAACAGCTTTAGATGAGAGAGATCTGATGTTTAAGAGTCCACATTTAATTCTCCTATTTTGTTGTACTGTTGCAGTGGTGGTTTTACTTTTTATTAGGTTTTTATGTGTAACTCTCTTCTGTTTACTTTTGATTTAAATAATTTAAGTGGTCTGGGGGCAGACAACCTCTCTGTGGAGTTTAGGGTGGGTAACTGCTCTAATGGAAGCGCAGAGAAGCGTGTAGGACTGCAGCTCTGCCTCCTGGTCTGGACCACAGACTGTATTAAGTCTATGGTCTGAACTCTGAGTTGTCATGGCTGTGGGCCACTAATAAATTCGGCCAGATTTCTAGATATGAGAGCGGCTCCATCCAAAGTGGGATGAATGCCATCTCTCCTAATCAGACCAGGTCTTCTCCAGAAAGTCCGCCAATTATCTACAAAGCCCACATCATTACCTGGACACCACCTCGACAACCAGCGGTTGAATGATGACATGCGGCTATACATGTCATCGCTAGTAAGATTAGGCAGGGGCCCAGAGAAAACTACGGAGTCCGACATTGTTTTTGCATATGAACACACCGACTCAACATTAATTTTCGTGACCTCCGATTGGCGCAATCGGCTGTCATTACCGCCGACGTGAATAACAATCTTAGCATATTTACGCTTATCCTTAGCCAGCAGTTTTAAATAGGATTGAACGTCGCCCGCTCTGGCCCCTGGGATGCATTTGACTATGGTCGCTGGTGTCGCTAATTTCACGTTTCGCAAAATGGAGCTGCCAATAATCAGAGTTGGTTTCTCAGCGGGTGTGTCGCTGAGTGGAGAGAACTTGTTAGAAACGTGAACGGGTCGGTGGTGAACCGTGGGCTTTGGTTTAGGGCTATGCTTCTTTCGGACAGTCACCCAGCCTCCCGGGCTTCCCGGCTGCTCGGGAGTTGCCGGGAGACGGCTGGCAGAAGCTGCCTCTGGTCGGCTCGCACCGGCTAGGGGCTGGCTAGCTACGGCTGACTGACTCTCCATGGTGCGGAACCGCGACTCTAACTCACTGAGCCTCGGTCACATGTTTGAGCCCCCCACCTGGTTAAGACACCTTTCTGACAGAAAGTGCAACTCAAGGTGCTTTAGAAAACCTTTGTAATCAAGAGGGGAAATTTGAAAGGTTACTCATAGTGACACTGAATTACAATCAGTATTGGATATTAAGTTCACATTGAGCAAAGTTACACATCATCACAAAGTGCCCCCATATTACAGACCTTGTATTACATTCTTCAATGTCTTTTATCAAGTGTCATTTATCACTTGCAATATCAGTGGGAGACATGAAGCCTGTCTTTCAACATTAGGCTCCAGCTGACTTACTGACAGAGTGAGGATGTGATGGAGGTGAGAGTCAGACAGTGACTTTCTCAGCTTACACTTGTTTAGATTCATCAGACTGAAAGCAAAGGTAGGTACTTGCAAAGAGGGGCAACATTACCTGTGCGTGTTTGAGGATCTTTGGATACCTGTCTGCTGGAACACATCTGTAGAAGTCCAGTAAGGGAACAGCTCTGAACTTATTTTGGAGTTGTGAATCAGACTGGAGTTCAATTAGTTCCATTTGAAGCTTCACTGACTGTGTCCACATTAACAGAAAAGGGCTGAGCAAATAGCTTTCAAAAATAGGCATGCAAAAGCTGGGGTTGGGGGTGGGGGGTTGGACTGGCCAGGAGTCAATTCAGCTATGGTAATTTAATATAAATAACAAAATAAAATCTTGATAAACAAAAATACATACATTTGAATGTTGTAAGTCACCTGCTGAGAGATGTCTGCTGAGCAGTAATAGTTTTTTCTTGAAGGCTCTGACGTGATCAAACAGCTGGCTGATTATCTTGGGCAGCTTGAGCAGCTCTCTGATGTCTACTGGAAAAGCCAAGTTGGAAATCCATTGCTTATCTGTGGGTACTTGAAAGTGACCTTAGTTGTTTTCTTGAAACATCCTGATCTCATCACGCAGAACAAAAAACCAGGTGGAGAACTTTCCCTTGGCTCAGCCATCTCACCTGCTGGTTGTAGCCTACAGCACATCACCATACTGCGCATCCATCTCATCCAGCAGAGCCTTGAAGTGAGCGCCTTGGAGCGTATATTGTTGATAATAGAGATAACATAGTGGGTCACATTCTTAAGCCTGATTGATTTGTCACACATTTGTTCTTGGTGCAAACTACTATGGTATTTTATAACTTTCCCCCCACACTCGTGGAGTTTCTCCGATACCAGTGTAGTGAGGCCAGATTTCTTTCCTACCATTGCAGGGGCTCCATCAGTTGTAATGCCAGCCAGATTCTCCCACTTCAAATTGTTCTTTTCCAGAACTCTCTGCAGCGGCCAGGGCGGCTGTGGCTCAGGAGGTAGAGCGGGTCGTCCACTGATCCCAGGGGTGGCAGTTCGATCCCCAGCTCCTCCTGTCCGCATGTTGAAGTGTCCTTGGGCAAGACACTGAACCCTAAGTTGCTCCCGATGGAGGCCAGCACCTTGCATGGCAGCTCCGTCACCATCTGTGTGTGTGTGGGTGAATGAGACCAATCTGCAAAGTTCTTTGGGAACCGTTAAGGTTGAAAAGCACTATATAAGTGAAGTCCATTTACTACTAAAAAAATATCCGCTCCTTTTCTTGTACCTGAAAGTGTCTCAATGACAGCCAGCTCCTCTTTGCACCTGCAAAAACACAGAATCAGATATATCAGGGCTCTCGTCGCAAGCGATGGAAAAGGCAAAAAATCCACTTACTTTTTCTATGATTTGCTCACGGATGTTTTAAGCCATGTCCTCGATGTGGCGGGTAACGGTGATCCGGGACAAGCTGATTTGGGAGAAAGCCCACACCTGATTAGGGCACACCGTCTTAGCAGCCACAGTCAGACACTGTTTCACAAAGTCTCCACATTAAAAGCTTGCCCACTCTTCACAATCAGCGTGGATATCTGATAACTTGCGCTGGTTGCATTCTCTTGTGCTGATGACAGCTGCAACAAAGTTAAGTTTAGCTAGCAGATCATTTGCCTTCTCCTTTCGGTCCCCGCCACTGTACTTTTTCGTTTCGTGGTAGCTTGTGGATATTATGTTCTTTCAAAACAGCCACTCTTTTCTTTTATCAGCGTGCCGCTGTCTTTATCAATCGCCATCTTGATTGGCAGACTCAAAGCCAGTAACATAAGATACATGAACAGCATGTGAGAGAAATAGAGGAGAAATAAAAGGAGCGCGGGCCGTTTGGCCTTCAGGCCCCAAATTGGGCGGCCTTGCTCTACTTTTACTCTCTGTCATTGGCCATCTCTTCCTCTTTCACTCTCTGTCCTGAATGGTTTTCCCTCCATCCACCAGTTCAGTCACGCATATCTTGGTAATATATCCATCTTCAAATGTATTTTTGTATGCATTTCATAACATGTTGCATAGACGCAGTTACGTGTTTTCCCACCTGTATTCTGTGAAGACCCGCCCCTACTCTGCCTCTGATTGGCTCTGACCCTGTCATTTTTTTTCTAACCCTAACCATCTCACTCATCATTCCTAAACCTAACCAACCAAACCAACGAAGGAAACGAACACTAGCCAATCAGAGACAGACTACGGCGGGTCTTCGAGGAATGCCGGTGGGGGGAAAAAATCAAGCATTACGCAGGTATTTAGGGGTGTGTTCCTAGACTAACCAGGAGGTGACAGTACACAATAAGAAGTGAGGGTACTCGTGGACAAAATCAGAAGTGCCAGTAATCAGCTTTGTCTCTCTATTTTGGTACCTCTCTCTGCCTTTGTCATCCTTTCCCTACTATGTTCTCAAGCCCATCCTTCTCCCCTTCCATCAGCTTTTCCCCTGTATAGAATCAACAGTGTGATTATTGTGAAATATAGTGAAATGTCACTTGACAAAACATTTGCTCCTGCTGGAAAAGCAGAGAACACAGCCAGAAGCTGTTAAAAGTCAGCCTGCCATCTTATCTGCAGTGTAACTGTAGACTTGCAGGCTCAGAAACATGAGACCCAGGCTCTGGTCACAGTGTGTGTGCTCTGAACATTTCCAAGCATACTTTTGTAAAAGTGAGAATTTGGTTTACACAGAGACAATAAAGTAGCTTCCTAGAAATAGAACTGACCCACATGAGGAAAAGACATACAGGGAGTGTTTCACAAAGTGATTGGCAATTAGCTGTAGGACCAGACCAAGACCACCAGGAGGAAAAAAGACGATGCAACACTTGATCTGTAGAAAAATATATATTTACAGATGTAGAGTATTCATCAATTAAAGCTTTTGCTTAAAATTGTACCCCAAAAAATATCCTTTTTTTCCAGCTACAGGTAGTGGTTCTCTAGTTTAGCTGTTAAAATGATAGTTCAGGCAGCTGCCTGCTGATGCAACTCAGGCACATTTCAGGCTAATGATTATCAGTTTAACCAAGTGTTTCACAAACTAACTCAGCATTTTGTGGTTCACGCTGTTCAGATATCTAATTGCCAGTTTATGCTGCTATTTGTTATTTTACGGTAAGTATATCACAGTCAGGGCAAGTCAGTGAAGTTCAGACAGCTGATTGACAGTCCAGGCAATTGGACAATAAATACACAGAAACATGCAATTGTTTTTATGTTACTATTTCAGGCAGATGTAGCTTTTCTATTATTGTGATATCAGACCGCATTTTATGACTAAATTATGCAAAAATGCAGGGAAATCCAAGGGGTTTGGACAAAGCTCCATTGTACTGTCATCTAGCATTTGAACATTTCACACTGCTTATTACACTGGCTATGCCCTAATTAGTGATGTAAGAGTACATTTCATCACTTACCTTCCCAAAGTCACTATCTCCATAGATAAAAGTGAGTGTAATTACTTGTTAACACAAATCCAGTTTTATCCGACAAAAGGCTTTTGTGTTGTGACCTCGAACAATCATTTGACCAATCAGGTAACTTTTCCTCTTGCTGGCAATTCAGGAATCGCTTATGCAAATGAAACAAGGTATGATATTCAGTGTCATGAGCTCCCTCCCAAGAGTCTAGCATGAATTCATTTCAGCTGCAGAGCTGAAAGCCTGATCCAACTGTCCCAACATCTGTTGCACCTCCAGCCAGAATCAATGGTTCCATTATCAGGAATGTTTATTGATCAATGAGTTTAAAACCATTAATAGACAGTTTGCACCCTGATAAACTGACCTTAAGGGGGGTTAGGAGACAGAGGGATGAGAGGGAGGGAGGGACAGCAAGTGATGAAAAATTAAAAGGACGGGAAATAACCTGAAGAGTGATGAATGGGTGAGAGGGAGGGAAGGAGGGGTGAATAACTGACAGACTTTTGGAAAGAAAAATCTGACAAATAAGCAAAGACCATTCATGCTTATGCTGCACTGCAACTCCACCTGGACATGAGAGGAATTATTTTAAAAATTTCTCAGTGCTTTAAGGTTACAGTATTTTAACAATTCGCTTCAAACTCTACATACTAACAATGGGGGAAAGATCTCTAAATAAAGAATGACCTCAGTATTATTTTACTTTATTTTTCTGTCCTCCTTTCTTACCTTTTCCTTCCTTCCATTCGCCCCATTTCTTTCTTTTGTTGTCGATGGTTCGTTGCAGAGAAAGTGGCTTGTTTCCATGGAAACGGACTGAGCCAGATGAGCTGAGCTACTTGCACTGCAGCGTCTGTCCTAAGTCTGTGTATGTGCAAGTGTGTGTGTGTGTGTGTGTGTTTGATTGGTCTTGGCTCTAAAGAGAGGGATGGTGATTTATGTGAGTCTAATGCACTGGGCAGACACTTGGATGAACAGAGGACAGTGTGTGAGAGGAGTAGTGTTAGCAGTGCGTCCCAGTTATGGTCCATGTCATTAGGTCTTCTGTCCTTTTGTTTTTTTCCCCTCCTTTGCTTTTCTCTCATTTTTCCCTCTATGTCTCTCTCTCCCTCTCTTCCTCTTTATCGCTATGTCTCTGTTCACTTCACACACTTGTACCTCCACCTCACAGCTATAATGCCACGCTCTTATCAGTGTCGCCATGGCGATTGAAATCACTATGGGAATGATCAACATTACCATAACAATGACATGTGGGGCTCAACACGAGAGAGAGAGGAACTGTACGTACTTATGGTAACATACCAAACAGGTTAAAATAAACAAACAGGTTGCCCTCAAAGGAATAGTCTGATATTTTGGGAAATAGGCTAATTTGCTCTCTTGCCAAGAGCTAGATGAGAAGATCGATACCACTCTTACAACCATGTATATGTATATGTATATGCATATCATTGAATATGAAGCTAGGGCAGAAAGACGGTTAGCTCGGGTAGCTGCCTGGTAACCGCAGGGTGACAACAAGACTATAGAAAGTCACTGTGCCTGGCCAAGAAATAGTTTTTATGGTGATTTATGGGGTGGAACTTTGTTTTTACATTTTTTGTATGGATTACACAACAAGATATAAGGTGTTAATTAGTGAGCTTTAGAGGTGCTGGTAGGCAAATTTTTAAAAGTTAGAACAAGGGGGAAACTGCTAGCCTAGTTCTGTTCAGAGTCTTTATGCTAATCTAAGATAACTGTCTCCTGGCAGTAGCTTCATATTTCACAGATGGACATGAGAGTTGTATCGATCTTCTCACCTAACTCTCGGCAAGAAAGCCAACTATTCCTTAAAAGAGATACAACTGAAGGGCATCTTTGTAAAACTGGTGTGAACTGTCAAGATTCCCATGCATCCTGGAATACCTGCAGTTCTTTATTGTTGCCTTCAACATCTTGAAAAATGACACTGTTGCCCTAATTGTAATGGAACAGATTATTATACAATGTCTGTGAAGCCGCTGGCAGCTGAGATTATGGCTCTTAAGAGATGAGATAAAGGTGAAATCATATAGTGGTTTATGTTTTGTAATGCTGTGTTCCCACCAAAAGCAAAGCAAATTTTGAATATTTTGATAGGCAGCGTCACGCAAATTTATTGCAGGAGTTGAAACATTCCAACTCGCACAAATATGTGAAAGAGGCGAATTTCGTGTGACTTTGTATGTAATCTCACTGCGAGAAAAATACAGTTTGCCTTTGGTGGGAACGCACCATAACACTCTGAGCAACTTGAAATGGTGAATGCTCTTTAATATCTCAGTCAGTGTATGAAAACAAAAACATAAGACAAACATTAAAATTGTAATGAAAATCAAAGACACTTGACACACTTGGGGTTTAAAAATATATTTTGGTCTCAAACGTCTGCACGTCTGCATTTGTTTTGAGGCACGTAAGGCCTCAAAAATAATTTGTTAAAAAGAGTTGGAACCATGAGTGTAAATTGTGATTACACAAGTTTAAATCCCACCTTTCTTTTCCACTGCAGGTCATCTCCTCACTCCCTCTGTTTTGTTTTAAACTGGATACATTAATTCTTCATTAGTGAAACAGTTAACGGTTGACGTGGTGTCACATCTTACTAATCAGACCCTGTGTCTCTGTTACAGAACTCCCAGAAGAAAAGAGGAGCACGACCCAACAACAAACCTGACAAGAAGATTGGTCCACAGGTAACACACACATGCTTACATGCTGCTATGATTTCTCCCAGATGGTCCAACAAATCCATAAGAGAAACAAATTGCAGTTTCAGCAGCAAAACCTTTAAGACAAACATGGAGACACACACACACACACACACACACACACGAACAAAGGGATATGTAACACAATCACGAATAACAAATAACTAAATTGAAGCTGGAGATGAAGAAGAAGAAAAATGAAAAAACACTAGAGAAACACACAAAAGGAGAGAGAAAGAGAGAGAGAGGTTGAAAGTTGATGAAGGCAGAAATTGATAAAAATAGGAAAAGATGAGTAGGTGCTGGCCTCCATCGGGAGCAACTTAAGATTCAGTGTCTTACCCAAGGACACTTTGACATGTGGACAGGAGGAGCTGGGGATCAAACCGCCAATCCTGGGATTAATGGACGACCCGCTCTACCTCCTGAGCCACAGCCGCCCATAGAAGGAATAAATAGCAAAAATAGTTATTAACATAAATGAGGTTATTAATATCAATAAAATTAGTTAATAGTAATTAATAATAACAAGGCACCACCCTGGGACCAGGGACTAATAAACTGTGGATGCAGTCTCAAGTTCATTTAAAATGTCAATATTTAAACACTATTTTACATTTATAGGGTGAACAGTGAAGGGGGTGAGGCCGAGCTCTAGCCGTCGCAACCAGCTGTTATCACAGTGTATGCAGAAATAATCACAGACAACTACTCTTTGGAAGTATAACAGAGTTTACTTAACATTAACAATTCTGATCAACAATAAAAAATACCTTAATCAATAAACATCCACAAACAACTACAAGTACAACTACAAGCAGCTAAAAGCACAAGAGATTACAACAATAAGCCTAAAGAAAGATGCATATTGTACATTTAGAAACAATAAGAGATAGAGAAAGAGTTAATTTTTTTATTTTATGGGCCAAGGTACAGTGTGAACAGATGAATGAATGAATGAATGAATGCCTTTATTGTCATTATACAAGTACAATGAGATTAAAAGGGCAACTCCTTAAAGTGCACATAGAAAACAAAACCTATATAAAAATAAATAAATGAATAGATAAACAAACAAAACATTATATAGATATAAATAATATAAATATAAATATTGCACAGGTATTAAAAAGATGAAAGTAATGTCAGTGCAGGTGTGAGTTCAGTGCATTAACAGCTTTGGGAAAGAAGCTGTTTTTGAGTCTATTGGTTTTTGTTCGTATAGACCTGTAGCGCCTGCCAGAGGGCAACAGGTCAAAGAGGTGGAAACCGGGGTGAGTGTTGTCCTTTAAGATGTTCTTGGCTCTGCTAAGACAACGGGAGTTGTAGATGTCTGACAGGGAGGGCAGAGGACAGCCGATGATCTTCTGTGCTGTTTTAACCACTCTCTGCATCCTCTTCCTGTCTACTTCAGTGCAGCTGGAGTACCATACTGTAGTAGCGTAGGTCAGCAGGCTCTCAATTGAGGAGCGATAGAAGCTCACCAGCAGCTGAGTGTTGAGCTGTTCCTTCCTGAGCACTCTCAGGAAGTGTAACCGCTGCTGGGCCCGCTTGACCACTGCTGTGGTGTTCGCAGACCAGGAGAGGTCAGCAGAGATGTGGACACCTAGAAATTTTAAGGACTGGACCCTCTCTACACATTCATTGTTGATGTACAAGGGGACGTGGTCGGCACTGTTCCGCCTAAAGTCCAGGATGATTTCTTTGGTTTTTGTGATGTTCAGTGTAAGGTTGTTCACTGAGCACCACTCACTAAGTCGCAGGACCTCGTCCCTGTAGGCTGTCTCGTCCCCTTCCGAGATCAGCCCCACCACTGTCGTATCATCTGCAAATTTAACAATGGTGTTCTCTGGGTGGGCGGGACTGCAGTCGAATGTGTAGAGGGAGTAAAGTAGTGGGCTGAGCACACAGCCCTGAGGAGAGCCGGTACTGAGAGTGCGGATGGAGGAGAGGTGTGGGCCCAGTTTCACACGCTGTGGTCGATCGATCAAAAAGTCCTTTATCCAGGCGCAGGTGGGTGGTGGGAACCCCAAGTTGGATAATTTATAGACTAGAATGTCTGGAATTATTGTGTTGAAGGCTGAACTGAAGTCAATGAAGAGCAACCTGACATAGCTCCCCTGATGTTCCAGATGATTCAGTGCCGAATGAAGAGCTATGGCTATTGCATCTTCTGTTGATCTGTTTGTCCGGTAGGCAAACTGGTGAGGGTCCAGGGAAGGGGGGAGACAGGCTTTAATGTGCCGTAGAACCAGTCTTTCAAAGCACTTGGTGATGACTGGGGTGAGTGCTACGGGGCGGTAATCATTGAGGCTGGCTGTAGGTGACTTTTTTGGAACCGGGATGATAGTGGCTGATTTCAGGCAGGGCGGGACAACAGCTTGTGCCAGAGACAGGTTGAAAATGTCAGTGAAGACCTGCGAAAGCTGGTAGGCACATGCCTTGAGCACTTTTCCAGGTACTCCATCTGGACCCACAGCCTTCCTGGAATTCACTGACCAGAGCACACGTCTTACGTCCTGAACCTCTAAAGTGAGATGGAAAGTACTTGAGGCTGGAGGGGGCTGTAGTGGTGCGGCTGAGTGCTGTTTATGAGTCTCAAAGCGGGCAAAGAAGCTGTTCAGCTCCTCTGCCAGTGCCGCATCTGTGTCACCGGATGTCACATCACAGCCTCTGTAGTTTGTGATGCTCTGTATGCCTTGCCACACCTGCCGGAGGTTATTGCTGGTAAGATGGTCCTCTATCCTCCTCTTGTAGTCTGCTTTGGCAGCTCCGATACCTCTCCTCAGGTCGGCGCGAGCAGCGCTGTACGCATCTCTGTCTCCTGACCTGAAGGCTGAGTCTCGGGCCCGGAGGAGCATGCGGACCTGGCTTGTCATCCAAGGCTTCTGGTTTGGGAATACCCTGATGCATTTGTCCACAGTGACGTTCCCAATGCAGTACTTGATGTAAGACAGTACAGTCTCTGTGAATGTTGCCAGGTCCTCGTGGTAAAAGGTATCCCACTGGGTATGTTCAAAGCAGTCCTGAAGTTGGAGAAGTGCCGTGTCAGGCCAGGTGGTAATGGTCCTCTTTGTGGGCTTTGCTTGCCGACTTAGGGGGGTATATGCAGGGGTGAGAAGCAGGGAGAGATGGTCTGACAGGCCCAGATGGGGGAGGGGTACAGCTCTGTATGCATGCTTGATGTTAGAATACACATGATCCAGAGTGTTCTTCCCTCTAGTTGGGCATCTAACATGTTGAGTTTTCAGTCTGCGACGGAAAATGTGTAGAGTGTCTGTCCTGGGCGTTGGATGGGCCTGAGCCATTCGCAGCATGTTAGGCAAGTACCAGTGTCTTGAATTGGATTCGAGCAGCCACCAGTAGCCAGTGCAGTGCAGAGGGGCGGTGTAGTGTGGGAGAACTTGGGTAGGTTGAAGATCAGCCGAGCTGCTGCATTCTGGATGAGCTGCAGTGGCTGGATGGCACATGCAGGCACACCAGCCAGGAGGGAGTTGTAGTAGTTGTAGTAGTCTAGGTGAGAGATGACAAGAACCTGGACCATAACCCGTGCCACCTCCTGGGTGAGGAACGGACGTATCCTCCTGATGTTGTGGAGGATGAATCTGAAGGAGCGGATTGTCACAACGATGGACAGTGAAGGACAGCTGGTCATCCAGTATCACACCCACATTCCTTGCACTCAAAGCCAGGGAGACCACAGAGTTCTCAATGATAATGGAGAGTTCGTAGATGGGGATGCCTTCCCTGGAAGGAAGAGCAGCTCAGTCTTTTTTAAAAATATTTTTTCAGGCATTTTGTGCTGTGGCAATTACAGCCCCAGCACATGACATGTGCCCCACCTGGTGAGCCACTGGGGCACCCTGAGCAGTTCAGGTTTGTCGATGTTGAGCTTCAGGTGGTGATCAGACATCCACTGAAAGATGTTAGCCAGACACGCAGAGATTCGTGCTGCCACCTCAGTTTCAGACCGGAAAAAAAACATAATTAGTCGAGTGTCATCTGCATAGTTGTGGTAGGAAATGCCACACAAGTAAATAACAGAGCCGAGTGATTTTGTGTAAAGAGAAATTTGTAGAACAGCCAATAGGAACGCCCTCTCTCTGAAATGACCTGTGATTGGCCAAAGTCACAGGCTAGATTTTCTAAAGCCTAAAAACAGAGCCAAGAGCAGGTGCATAAGTCTAGTTTTCCCTCAGACCACTTGAATTACAATACGCTGAAAGGTTATTATGGAATTTTTGCCCAATGATGCCGAAAAAATACTGCCTACCCCAGCTTTAAATGAAGGAGATATGTCATGATCCACCATGGACTGTGTGTTGTTGTTCTTGTTTCCTGTTTTATTTTGAAGTTTCCTGTGTGCTAGTCTGTTTGTTTTTCACTTGTGTGTTTTATTGGAATCACCTGTGTCTTGTTATGCACCTGTGTCTGCTTCCCTCGTTGTCTCCTCCACTATATATACCGGTCCTCTCCCTTTGTTCTCTGTCGGTTCATTGTTGTTGGTTGTCTCTCCTTGTCGTGTGCCTGGAGTTTCCCTGTGTTGTTCTTGCCTTCCTGCCTGCATTCCCTCGTGTTGTCTCCTGTCTGTGTTCCTGGTCGTGTTTCTGTGTTCCTGCACTTCAATTTTTGAGCATAAGCTACCTTTGTTAATAAATCGTTCATCTGCACCAGTCTGCCTGTCCTGTCTGCATTTGGGTCCTTCCCCTGCTGCCTAGATGGCATACCGTGACAAGATATGAGTTGCCAGAAGCGTTAACAGAATTCTATTGGGGAGCCATCAGAACTGGGTGATTTATTGTTGGGCATGGAGAAGATGGCTTTCCTGAGTTCTTCTGCGGTTTTGGGTTGGGTGTAATATGGTGGCCTATTCTTTGGATCATTTTGGAAGTTCACTCCTATCAAGGAAAGAACGGATGTTGGAAATACTTGACACATTGACTGAATGGAGTCTCTAATAGGAATCATAAAAAAATGTATTTTGTGATTGCTCTTTTTTTCTTTTGTGATGATTAACGAGGAATTTATCAGTTTTTCTTTGTGTTCAAAATAATTCAATCTCATTCTTTGCATGAAAAATTGATTCCATTGATGTATGATATTTTCGAGCTGTCTTAATTTTCTGTATTTCATTTTGAGTTTGCTCATTGGGGGAGTGGGAGTGTTGGGAGTAAAGATGCTTCAGTTTATCTTCCAGTTCTTGTTGGGGTTTTTTTGTAATTTTGTTTTCTTTTGTGTGGAGTATGAAATGATATGTCCCGTAAGAACTGCTTTTGCTGTTTCCCAAAGTATTGATGATGAGATTTCTGGGGAGTCGTTCAGTTCAATAAGGGATATCCACTGTTTGGAGAGGAAACACGACCATCTGGGTCTATTGTTGTGGTTTTGTTGTGGTATTGAACGTTTTTATTTATCAGAGTAGCAGCTACTCTTTTTTTGGAATTGTATGATGCAGAGAAAATTTGATCTATCCATTTTGTCTTAAGTTTTAGATGTTCAGATGCTGTCAGGTGTGTTTCCTGTAGAAGGCAGAAACTGGGTGTGTGTGTGTGTGTGATAGAAAGAGAGAGAGTGTTAGTAGGAGTGAGCGATATCAGTGGTGTACTGACGAAAATAGCTTACAGGCAGGTACAGGAAGGCAGACAGGCAGGCAGTTAGACAGGAGAGAGTGGCCTGGGAGCTGATGAATGGAGCCGGGGACCTCAGGCGAATGGCCTGGGGGCAGGGCAGAGGTGGAGCAGGAAACCTCAGGCGGGTTTGGATGCTGCTGGTGACATAGACAGAACAGCTCTAGAGGACGGGCAAGGCGACAACCAGAAAGGCGGAACCGCTATGTTCCAGGTTAAGGTTTGGAAACTCGAAAGCAAAAACACAAGGCAAGACAGCATACTGTTGTAACTACGACCAACTGACAAGGGAACAAAGGAAGTGGACCGGTATGTAGTGATGAGGGAATGAGATGCAGGTGAGGAGGTGGGCGGGGAATGCCAGGCAACTGCAGAGCAGATGAGGGAAGTGGGGACAGATGTGAAGATGGGTGGGGCAGTCAGGTGAAAGGGAAAGGAGGGAAAGTCTAAGGGCATCTGGTGGATGGATGCAAAATGCCAATGAAGGAGCCTGGGGAATTAGGAATGTGGCTGGAGAGGAGGGACAGAGAGACAGACTGTGACACCAGTCATCATTTATATGGAGCAGACAGGAAAATGTGAACATAGTTGACATGTCAATTAACACTATAGCAAAGCTGGTGCTTCTGGAGAGTGATACTCTAATTAAAGTACATACACAGTTAATTATCACCTTTATTGTGAATCCTCCCTGAAACTGCTGTTGAGATCAAATTAGAGATGCAAATTGAGATCAGACTACACATGTTATGGTTGTTTGGGGCCACCGATCACAACTGTCATGTTGGAAATCTGTGCGTGTTTGATCCCTTTAAGTATTTACCTTACTCACAACTCATGATTGTGCTGTCTGTGTATCTCTCTGTCATCTGTGACCCATTTCCTCTGGGGATCACACTCTTTCTGTCCAAACAAGCAGCTTGAAGCACATCAGCAGTTCCAGTATTCCCTCTTATCTCCATGTCATCTCTGCCTCTTTTCTGCCCCGTCTGAGGCAAACCACTAATGTGTGTTTTCCAGAGTTTCTCTGTTTCGTTTATGTTTGTTTGTAAAAGCCTCACAGTGTCAAACAGCATGACTCTGAACTCACCATTTGGTAGCTGAAAGCCGCAAGTTAGTCAAATAGCTCGTAGTCATTATTTTTTAAGTTCAAAGTGATTTTAAATAGAATTAAAGCTGCAAGCAGAGAGTGTGCGCATCTGGGCATGGAAATTCACTCGCCAAACTCGCCAACATTGCGATGGTCTTTAGATTGTACTGCCCAGATTTGAAGTTGATCTTGTTGATTCTCTAGGAGGAGTTTGTTAAAGTACAGAGCCTGTAAATGGCAAAAAAAAAAATTCAAAATGGCTGACTTCCTGTTGGGTTTAGGGTGTGGCTCCAAGAGGCTTTTTTAAAAGTCTAGAGATGATACATCTGCCTCCCAAATTTCGTACATCTAGGTAAAATGTAGATGTACGATTGCCAGTAATGGCCAGGGGTGCGGTTGACACAAACAATTAAAGGCCGGCCTTCAATATGGGCCAGGGAAAAACAAGGCTGAATAAACTGTGCATGCCAACTACGGTAAACATAATGTATATTTGCATCGCTTTAATTTAATAAATTAAACAATATAATCATGCTATTTTCAACACTGTTGTTCTGGACTACTCATCTAAAGTGTTATTGTCCGATTTCAGTCACTGCGGGCGTGTGTGTTAATGTCTCAAACTGTATGTTGTAGTAACGTACAAGCGCCACAAGATGGTCAATTTGTTTTCCACAAAACATTTCCTGCAAATGTTTCACAATAAAAGCCTTGTTAAGAAATGGGGGGTAAGGGTTTCTGTCCACTGAAACGCTAGAAGGCTTTACATTTGAAACTGATACAGGAAGTGTTGAGTAACAGCGTAACAGGAGCGGATCAAAACGAGGCTTCGTACTAAAATATGACCAATTATACTTATCAAACAGAGGGAATTAGAAATAAAGACCTGCATCTAATACAAGACTGCTTCAAATAAAGACCTGGTACCTTATGCAGGTCAGGTAAATACAGTATTGAGGAAATACAGTATTAAAATAGTTGTCATTGAATTGACTGATCATTTAATCCCTAGTTACAGGCCTAAAATGGCAACTGCACTTTGCATGACAACAGACCTGTGTGCATGTCAGTTTCTCTCTGATACAGTAGTTTTTGTATCAATGTCACCTCAGTGCTCTCTTCTCTTTCTGTCCTGTCACTGCAGGAGGACAGTTCAGACCTGAAGTGTCAGCTCCACTTTGCAAAAGAGGAATCAGCCCTGATGTGCAAGAAACTGACCAAGCTGGTGAAGGACGGCGAGGCCATGAAGGAGGAGCTGGCTAAGTACAGGTCGCTTTATGGAGATGTCAACACATCGCTCACCGTGGAGGAGGTGAGGGTAGGATGAAGAGGGCGGAAAGACCTAGATATTAGCTTTACACTAATTTTATACAGGAGCAAAAAGTTAGTCCGATTTTACGTTGTCATTGTCAGACAGTGATTAAGGTGCAAACAAGCACAGACAAATTTGTGGTTCGTGAACAAGGCCATAAAACAGGAGCTGGCCAAGGAAAGGTCACTGTATGGAGAATCAAAAACTACCTCATAGTGAAGGAGGTGGGAGAAGAGTGAGGATTTAATTTCATATTTCGAACTGCAATACAGCTCACAGAAGTGTTTTCTGAAAACCGTGAACTTTCACCTTTTATTTGCATGTAGCTCTGTGTCTTAAAGGTGCTATATATGAGATATTGAGCATTAATATAGCAGCAAACAACTATTTGCTATGTAAAGATATAGTGGGGTAATGGCTACCTGAGCAAAGAATGTCGTCACACCCTGTGGGTGTTGTAATCCGTGCTTCTCTGTTCTTTGTTCTGGTAGCCGTGCGTGCATGTTAGTGCATGTGAGTCCCTCCCTGTGAAACCTCTCCACGTTTATAAAGAGACTAAGGGAGTGACCGCCCACAGAGCATTGTAAAAGAGAGATGGCAGAGTGCAGTTTTAAGTGTTCAGCTGAAGGCATTCACATTCAATTTTATACCATCAAACCTAAAGCAAATTTCACTTGATGTTTTAGGTAGCTAGCATTAGCAGGATAGCTAGCAAGCTAATAATTATGTTATATGGATTTAGGTCACTTGGCAGATCGAAGAAATAGCTAGCGATAAATCCACTTTTTAATCCCAAAAGTTTTGTGCTCTCCTCCTGCCGGTAAATGTCTCCGGATCAGATCAGAATCTGGTGTGACTCCGGTTGTTTGTTCTTCCAGAAGCTCTGGCTCTGCCCCCGGCTCCAGAGCTCCCCAGTGCTCAGCAGCTGTCTATCGACGAGCAATGGCTCTGTCCCTCTGCTCCACCCGGTCCACCCCACACAACACTTTGCAAAGCCCCTTCTTGCCCGAGCACTACAGTGCGTAGGACTCTTGTATTTGTAAGGATTATTATTATTATTTCAACAAATGAATTGCCTTTTTCAGGGCCTTAACGTGCCCCAAAACTCATGAAACTTTGCACATGCGTCACAAGTGGTGAAAATTTACATATTTTATGGTTCTTGTGCATGGGTGTGGCAAAACGGCTCGGTAGCGCCACCTATAGACGTATAACAAACTACACGTTTCACCTACATGCACCAAATTTGGTATGCTTATGTATCATGTCCAGACTTACAAAAAAGCCAGTGGGACACCCCCCCCCCCCCCAAACCCAACAGGAAGTCAGTAATTTTTAATTAACTGTTCATTTTTGGCCATTTCCTGCCCTCATACTTTGCCAAACTCGTCCTACAGATTTTATGAGATCGTCTTCAAACTTGGACCATGCCTTCTTAACAAGTTGGCCATTAAACGATACTCGTGGATTTTGTTTTTCATACACGGTCTGCCCGTGACGTGGCGTGGAAGTTAGGTCTTTCGCCGCCAAACAGGAAGTGGTTTATAACTTCACTGTACATTGTCCTACAGGCCCCAAACTTACCACGTGTCATGACCCCCCCGCACTGAAGGCGTCTATATGCAAATTTTCAGCCACAGTCATAGCGCCACCTAGTGACGGCAGGAAATGTCACGTTTTACAGTCTGACATCCAAATCCCAGTGGGTTCAGCAGAACTACCTCAAAATTGGCCACTAAAGCCTAAAGACGTTGATGATGCTTGTACAGTGAATAATATTGACTTTTCACCAGAGGGCGTGGTCACGGCGGCGCGGCGAATTTCGATGTTCCATCATGAACAATCAAACTGTTGTAACTCGGCTGAAAATTATCTGATCTTTTCCATATTCCTCACGTTTCATGACATTCCTGCCCTGAACACACGTAGGGGTCAATACTGAATCAAAGTCATAGCGCCACCTATTGACAACAGGATGTTGCACGCCCAATACATTTCATCAGTACACCTAGCACGTTCACCACATCCACATCAAATTTGGTGAGGATACACTTAGGACCTTCATGATGCTTCACTGTGAAGATTGTGACTTTTCATCAAACGGCGTTTCCATGACAACGCATTGTTCGCCATAAACAGGAAGCAGTATTTTGGGGGGTTAGGGATGCGTGAAAACTCACCAAACTTTGCACATGTGTCATCTGTGCCACAAATGTAAATCTCATATTGTTATTGGACATGGGTGTGGCTAAACGGGCTCAGTAGCGCCACCTACAGACGTTTAACAAACTAGCCCCTGCTGCACGTTTCACCTACATGCACCAAATTTGGTATGTCTGTGTATCATGTCCAGACTTACAAAAAAGCCTCTGGGGACCCCCCCCCCAAACCCAACAGGAAGTCACTTATGTTTAATAAATTGGAAGTTAGGTGTTTCACTGCCAAACAGGAAGTGCTTTATAACTGGACTGTACATTGTCCAAAACGCCCCAAACTTACCATGTTTCATGACCCCCCCGCCCTGAAGGCGTCTACATGTAAATTTTTGCCCACAGTCATAGCGCCACCTACTGACGGCAGGAAATGACACGTTTTACAGTCTGACATGCAGCAGCTTCTCTCTGCTCTCCTCTACCTGTCTGTCTGTTGTAGCTGACATCTTGGGGACACACACACGCACACACACACACAGACACACACACTGTCCTGTCTTTTCCTTCGCCGCCAAACAGGAAGTGCTTCATAACTTCACTGTACTTTGTCCTACAGGCCCCAAACTTACCACATGTCATGACCCCCCCACCCTGAAGGCGTCTATATGTATTTTTTCACCCACAGTCATAGCGCCACCTACTGACGGCAGGAAATGATACGTTTTATAGTGTCAAATGCAGCAGCTTCCCTCTGCTCTCCTTTACGTGTCTGTCTATTGTAACTGACATCTTGTCTACACACATGCACACACGCACACACACGCTGTCCTGTGTTTTCCTTCGCCGCCAAACAGGAAGTGGTTTTTAACTTCACTGTACATTGTCCTAGAGCCCCCAAACTTCCCATGTTTCGTGACCCCCCCGCCTTGAAGGCGTCTATATGTAAATGTCCGGCCACAGTCGTAGCGCCACCTAGTGACGGCATGAAATGACACTTTTTATGGTCTGACGTGTCGTGAAGCGGCGGATGCTGCGCTCCCCGACGCGCGCAGGTGTGCGAGGGTCCATTCATCGCTGCTTGCAGCTTTAATTATCATTATTTCAACAAATCAGTTGCATTTTTGAGGGGCTAAACATGCTCGAAAACTCATGAAATTTTGCACATGCGTCACAAGTGGTGAAAATTTACATATTTTATGGTTCCTACGCATGGGTGTGGCAAAATGGCTCAGTAGCGCCACCTACAGACGTATAACAAACGACACGTTTCACCTACATGCGCCAAATTTGGTATGCATGTGTATCATGTCCAGACTTACAAAAAAGCCAGTGGGGACCCCCCCCCCAAACCCAACAGGAAGTCTGTTATTTTTAATAAACTGTTCATTTTTGGCCATTTCCTGCCCTCGTACTTTTGCGAACTCGTCCTACAGATTTTATCGGATCGCTTTCAAACTTGGACCATGCCTTCTTAACAAGATGGCAATCAAACGATACTCGTGGATTTTGTTTTCGTTACACGGTGTACCCGTGAGGTGGCGTGGAAGTTAGGTGTTTCGCCGCCACACAGGAAGTGCTTTATAACTGGACTGTACATTGTCCTACAGGCCCCAATCTTACCACGTGTCATGGCCCCCCCACCTTGAAGGCGTCTATATGCAAATTTTCAGCCACAGTCATAGCGCCACCTAGTGACAGCAGGAAATGACACGTTTTATAGTCTGACATGCAACTCCGAGTGGGTTGAGCAGAACAACCTCAAAATTGGCCACTAAAGCCTAAACATGTTGATGATGCTGTACAGTGAATAATATTGACTTTTCACCAGAGGGCGTGGTCACGGCGGCGCGGCGAATTTCGATGTTCCATCATGAACAATCAAACTGTTGTAACTCGGCTGAAAATTATCTGATCTTTTCCATATTCCTCACGTTTCATGACATTCCTGCCCTGAACACACGTAGGGGTCAATACTGAATCAAAGTCATAGCGCCACCTATTGACAACAGGATGTTGCACGCCCAATACATTTCATCAGTACACCTAGCACGTTCACCACATCCACATCAAATTTGGTGAGGATACACTTAGGACCTTCATGATGCTTCACTGTGAAGATTGTGACTTTTCATCAAACGGCGTTTCCATGACAACGCCTTCTTCGCCATAAACAGGAAGTGGCTTATAACTGGACTGTACATTGTCCAAAACGCCCCAAACTTGCCATGTTTCGTGACCCCCCCACCCTGAAGGCATCTACATGTAAATTTTCGGCCAAAGTCATAGCGCCACCTACTGATGGCAGGAAATGACACGTTTTATAGTCTGATGTGTTGTGAAGCGGCGGACGCTGCACACCCCGACATGCGCTGCACTCCCCGACACGCGCAGGTGTCCGAGGGCCCGTTCATCACTGCTTGCAGCTGTAATTAATATTACTATTTATTTATAGACTATTTATAGATGCTTTTGGTGAGTTTTATTTTGTTTCTCTCGAGTTTGAATGAAGTGTGTTTTATAATGATCTGAGAGGTAAAATTTGTGTTTTTGTCAATGGAGTCTGGTAGCTTTGAAGAGTGCTATATAATGGCTGTATCTGGTTAGGGAGGAGGTGTGGCCAACTAGCCTGTTTTGGTCTGAGATGCTGGTGGTCTAGTGCGACATCTAGGGGAATATATCGCGTTGAATATTGTATATAGAACCTCTAAGGTTTGCCTGAGTATGTGAGTTCAGTCAGGGTATTCAAGTGTGTTGCTCTCCTCAATGAAAGAGCAGCTTTATTGGTCATGATTGAGGCTCTATATTTCAGGAAATTGCACTTTCAGGTGTTAATTAAATGAAAATTTTCCTGTCATGCCTCCCCTTGCCTATCATTAATCTTGCACCCCCACTTTCTATAACTAGGCGCCCATGGACATTGGGGGTTTCCAGTTACAAGCAGAAGAGATGGATTATGTTACAAGCCACATAACCAGAACGATGAATGTGGTATTGAGATGAGATAAAACAGTGATAGTACCGGCGGGAAAAATTGGTTACAGCGACAATTAAAAGTGATATTCAACAAAGTGAAATGTAAACAATATCACATAACTAGAACATAATAAGAAGCTTTAGAAAAACTAGAAATAATTACAAATAGGAGCTAGTACAGGCACAGCCTCCCAGATGAGCAACATTGACCATTAGCCATTAATGCTTTGTTTCAATGTGCTGATGGCTGTTTGTTTTGAAGGGGTCCACCCACCGTTGGCATTAATCTGTTCAATAAGGAAGTGGTCCTTGTCTCCTTATGTCGTTTTTATTTGACTCCCCCCTAGGTCGCTGACTCCCCACACACCCGTGAGGCGGAGATCAGAGTCCACCTGAAGCTGGTGGAGGAGGAGGCCAACCTGCTGAGTCGACGCATCGTGGAGCTGGAGGTGGAGAACAGGGGGCTCCGAGCTGAGATGGATGACATGAAGGGACCACAAGGTAGTTTTTAAACTCATCTCATCAGTCACTTATACATTCCTATGATTAATTCCTCAGACATGTGAGCTCCTCTGGAGGTGGAAATAATCTTAAATCATCAGGTAGCATTAGCTAATTGGAAATCTTTTAATATTTATCTCTTGTATAACTAGTTTAAACTTAGAAGGTAAGTTGGGCTAACTAGCTAATTTACATGACTTGAAAAGTTTCTCAGAATTATGGGTATATTTGATCTTTTATCAGCTTCTGAGTTCGAGTAAAATAAAAAGTAATATAAAAGCAAAGAAATACATCTGTGTTCACATACATACAAAAATTTGATACAATAGAATTCACTGAAACAAGTATATAATTGACTGAAAATGTGTATGCTGAAAGTGTGTTGGCATAATAAACAGTAGTTTTCATTTCATTACTTCTTTAAATTTTTGAATAATCATCCTTAAGATTGTTTTGTAAATTCACTCTTTTTTGCTGAAATGCATCTGTGTTTAAAATTTGTCCTTACTCTTCATTGGTTAAATCTACACATATTATTGAAGGACATTTTGGGAAATGTGCTTATTCACCTTCTTGCCAAGAGTTGGATGAGAAAATAAATACCACTCTCATGTCTGTTAAATATGAAGCCAGCAGCCAGGAAGCTTAGTTTAGTACAAAGACTGGAAACAAGGTGGAACAGCTAGCCTGTGGTTAACGTAACAGACAATTTCTTGATCTGGTGCAGTAATTTGTGCAGTTTTTAGACTTTTGCTTTTGTGCGAATTAAACAAACAAGATATAAGATGGTAATTAGTGAGCTTCAGAGGTGCTGGTAGGCAGATTTTGTTACGTTTGGATGCAACCAGGCTCGCTGTTTCCCCCTGTTTCCGGTGTTTGTGCTAAGCTAACCGGCTGCTGGCTCCTCCTTCATATTCAGTGTACAGATGTGAGTGGTATTAAAATTTTAGCTCTCAGCAAGAAAATAAATAAGCATTTTTCCCACGATGTAGAAGTATTCCTTCAAGATCATATTTACTTTCTCTCTTTTCAGACATGTTTTGGATATTTATATTTGCATGATTCATCTGCAATTATTATTTCATAACTTTAATAAACTTTAATTTCTTCCTCTGTTGCTTTCTCTGCAGCTTGAACTCTTAATTGTTTCTTTTCCCCTAGATGGTCCTCAAGAACTTACTGGTGTTGGTGGTGGTCTAGGCACGGGTCTTGGTCTAGGAGGAGGAGCCATAGTACTTCCAGGAGGGGCTTCATCTGAAAACGTCATGGAGCTCCAGAGACACCTCCAGTTTGTGGAGGAGGAGGCAGAGCTATTGAGGAGGTCTCTGATTGAGATGGAGGAACAGAACAAACTCCTGATGAATGAGATTAACCGCTATAAATCTGAACTCCTACCACCATCAGCCACGGTGTCGTCCAATTCATTAACGTCGCTGAAGGACGGGCTGCTCAATGTCAGTCCAGTGCACTCTATACAGGAAGGAGCGGTGCTTATCAGCACAGACACCCTGGCCCAGGAGGAGGAGCTCAAATTTACAAGGCTTCAGATTGGAGAACTGAGCGGGAAGGTGAAGAAGCTGCAGTACGAGAACCGAGTGCTTCTGTCCAACCTGCAGCGCTGTGATCTGGCCTCCTACCATGCTTCTTCCTCCTCTTCCTCCTCACTACGACTGGCTCTGGAGACTGACGCAGAGACTGGACACTCAGCTGAGTGCCTCCCCACCAGGTAGTATTATATTTTCAAGTTCTCCCTTACAACATTTTTTGGTGGAATTGTGGTTCTGTACTGTGGTTGTCTACAGGCAATCCTTCAGTTATTTTTTTCAGAGTATTTTTTGTAGCAACTCAACAATTTTTTATATATATATCTTTTTTTTTTAATTGGCTAGAAATCAGTCATTTAACCTAACATGAACCCCACCAGGGTCACTGAATGTAGTTCCTATTGACAAAAATGCACTTCAATAAAGACACAGTACAGTAAAGTATATTTTTGCTTCCCCATATTCTGTTGTGCCACATATTATACATTTTATCACAGGTCCACCTTAAGATGTGTTTGTTTGTTAATTGGACAAGAGACAATGAGCCCTTCCCTGTCTCATGTCGTCGACCCAATGTCTTGCCAAACTTACAAAGCTCTGGAGAAAATCAAGCACAAAAGTTTGTGGGAAAGCTAGCTGTCATCATACTCTAATAACAAGACTGAGAGTCTCAGTGAGTCTGTACTTAGTCAGAGCGCTGCTTTGAGCTAAATGCTATTAACATACACGCAATGACAATGCAAACATACGGATGTTTAGCAGGTATAATTTTTACCATTTTCACCAACTTAGATAATTAATAGCAGATGAACTGTACCTAGTTATCATGGAATTTTTCTGAGAACTTTAAGGTGAAATGAACATTCAATCCTTACTTTTAAGCCAACATGGATGAGATGTCCTAAACGTGCTCTCTCTGTTTTTCCATCAGCCCGCCCCACCACAAAGAACCAGTAGGGGGTGAGAATGAGGCCCTGGAGATCAAGGAACGGAAAAAGAAGATCGAGAACGCTGACGCAACAACCTCGCTCCCGGGGTACCTGGGGCAGAAGGACCATGATGCCTTGCTGGCCATGAGGGACCAGGCTCGCGTGGTTTCCACAGCAATACTGCTCCTGACCTCCCCCGAGTCTAACTGCCTCTCGTCCTCCCCATCCATCTATCACAAGTACTGCAGCAATGAGGCAGCAGAGCCGTGCGATCTGGAGAAACCTCATCCTCACAGCCAGGTATGTATCCTCTGTTTGGTGTGTTGTTCTTCCACAATACTGTCAGATGAAACCTTTCCATTTCAGAGAGTCAGCTTTTCAAGAATTTCATGAAACCTGAATATTAACCATGTGGCCCTTTTAATCCTTTTTTCATGAAATCTGCTGGAACCCTATAGATGTGTATATACTTGCCCTTGAGATGCAGAGACATCCCTGTTGAGTAATGAATTTGGTAGAAACTGTTGGCAATAGTCAATATTCCTTGCAAACTTGTCACCTTTCGGTGAAAAATTGAGCATAGCGTTAGTTTAGGCAGGCCACGAAGTCAAGCTCAGCTCACGATCCCAGATGTGGGCTGGCTTAAAGATCAGCTGCTATCAGCTGATGGCTCAGCTGATTCCCTTCTTTGCACCCATTGGTAAATTTCATTCAGGGTGCCTTATTTAAGCTGCTTAACTGCTTCCTCTGCAAGTTGTTTTGCACGTGAACGACTAGGCTATTGGTATACAAGCTTCAGCTTACACTGCTGCTTGTCATGTCGATCCCCGTCCATGATGAGTATCCATGGCAGATCGACTGCATCACACCAACATGAACTCCAGAATCTAAGCCCCGGAGTCAGGTTTGGCACCCCCAGCAAGTCCATTTTCCGCCCCATGGTCTTCCTCCTCGGCCGTGGGGCCGGTGCCGGAGATACTGAAACCATGTTGTCACTCCAGCGAACATCGATGGCATCACAGTCCCGCGGAAATGCAGTCCCAGTCTCCTCCACGGTTCCATTATTTTCAGTTGGCCTTACTGCATTTTAGTCTAGTTGGCTTTCTTACTTGCTGGAATTTCCTCAAGTGGTGACCAGGGCTTTATTTACCTGAACAGCAGAAGGTAACGTCCTTTATCTGGAGCAGACTCGTATTAGCGGCAGGTCTTTATTTCTAATTCCCACTGTTTGATAAGTATAATTGTTCATATTTCAGTATGAAGCCTAATTTGATCCGCTCCCATTTGCCCTGTTAAGTTACTGCATTACGCTGTTACTACACACTTCCTGTATCAGTTTTAAATTAAAATCCCTCTAGCGTTTCGTGGACAGAAACCCCTACCCTTCATGTCTTAACAAAGCTTTTATTGTTAAACATTTGCAGGAACGCGTTGTGAAAAACGCATTGACTTGCAAGGTCCCACACGGCACTTGAGATGTAGCTGCTGCATCTTGTGGGCTTGTACGTTACTACAACGTATAGTTTGTCCGAGACATTAACACACACACCCCTGCAGTGACTCAATCAGACAACAACACTTTAGATGAGTAATCCAAACAACAGTGTTAAAAATAGCATGATTATATTGTTGAATTTATTAAATTAAAGTGATGGAAATATACATTATGATTGCCTTATTTAGCATGCTCATAATATAACCCTTGTTTTTCCTCGGCCTATATTGAGAGCTGACCTTTATTTGTTCGTGTTGGCCATGACTCTGACCATTACTGGAGGCCCCAGTTTTTAATTTGGGGAAATGCGGTAAGTTGCTCAGCTAGCTCCTCCTGCTGGCACTTCAGTGTAAGCACATGGCACTTCCATGTAAGCACATGGAAATGCAGGGAGGTTTGCCTGGTATGGTTGCTTTGGGGGTCTTTGCTGCTGCTCTCCTTGCCTCAGGCTTTCCATGTATGCACATGGAAGAGCATGGAGGTGTGCTCATCCTGTCTTAGGCTTTTCACGTATGCACGTGGAAGGGCAGGGAGCTCCCAGAACAGAGCCATGCCACCAAATATAACTACTGCAGATGGAAATTAAGTTTTCTTTGGCTAAAGTGGTCCTGACTGAATTGCTGTTTCGAATCCAAAACACAGAAAAAAAAGTCCTGAGCTTTGTGTTGTGGATACTTTAGTTGTCATCAGTAACCGGAAATGGAAATATACATCGTAACGTTGAGATCTGTGATTTTATTTCGCGAGTTTCCACCCAGTTTCCACTTGTAAATCTAGACTAAGCCTCCCCATCTTTATAATCTGTTATCTTATTACATTGTGAGTTCAAGTATTTTACTCAAAATTACATCACATTATCACCGCCAGTAAACAGCGGACCTACCTACCAGAAATGGACACTCTTTTCTGGGGGGCAGTGCGCTGAAGAGTCGATATGGAGGACTGACCAGGTTGCCACAACTTTTCTGCATACAAATACTGCGATTTTTTTCTCATAAGTTGCCAAAGACACTACCTACTACCACATTACTGTTGTCTGTTCTTATAACATTGCTGTGTGGTTTTGTTGTCAGTTAGCAAATGAAATGTTGTGGATCACATATTCATTATAAAATTGACCTGAAGTTAGTTTCTCGTCTTTTAGGTAGACTGAGATGCATTTCTCATTGAATGTGTTGATTGTTTGGCATAATTATATATTAATTTCATGTACACCTCAGTAAAAATAGGGTGTGATTATGTGCTGATATGTTGACACTAGGAAGCCGATGGAGAGAAATGTTGTGGATCACATTCTTGTTGTAAAATTTATTTGGAGTTACTTTATATTATTTAAGAATCCATTGCATCTCTCATTGAACATTTTGATTATTTGGCATCATTACAGTTATTAATTTCATTGTAGCGACACTCGCTACTCTGGGCCCGTCAACAGAGAAAACACAACACGCGGAGTTAGAGGCAGGAGCCGTTCGGCCCTTTTATTTCCCACTATATACAAGCGTTTTTAGCTTCCTGGTTCTCCGTCTTCGTGCCATTCTCCTTTTCCTCCTCAGGGCTGCTCTTACTGAAATAAGCACACTGATTGATTAATGCCTTACACCTGTTGACGCTCTGAGCCCCCGAGCCACTCCTCCACCTCTCCCTCTCTGCAGCCAAGCTCAAACCATGCCCCACCACCACATTCATATTATGTACACCTAGGTAAAAATAAAGAGGATGTTATTATATGCAGTTATTGGGTCACTTTGAGATTTGACTCTTTGTTACTGTGTGTAGAGTTTGTATTGACTTTTGCAGCCCTGTCTTTTAATTGACTAAAACGTATGCCCCCTTACATTACTTTTGTAGCAGTAAGATTACATTAAGAGTAATTGTTGTGTCTATAAAATGATTTAAAAGACCATGTTGATGTCTTCTAATTGCTTGTTTTGTTTGACCAACAGTCCAAAACCCAAAGATATTCAGTTTACAATGAGATAAAATAGAAAAAAGCTGAAACCAGATTATATTTGGCCTTTTGCTTGATAAATCACTTTCAACAATTAAACAATGAACTGATTAACAACATTGTTGTCAATTTTCTGTTGATCAGTTATTCTATCAAGTAATGGATACAGAGCTACGTCTGTGAATTAAAAAACGAATTTACCTGAATTTTTGCTCTACAGGACAGACGGTCTCCTTCCTTTGATTCTATCTACGTGTTGTTATTGATAATAGATAAAGTCCAGTACTGTTTATTGTTTGAAGAAAATAAATGTTAAATAAGATAAATAATGCTTTTAAAGTGCAGCATGACTTAATGTTAGTCAACACAATAAACTGTTCAGATTTTCTATGGATTCAGAATGACAAGGCACCAAAGCCAAACCCCAATTTAACTACATTTAAAATCCAACTATGGATCTTTTTATTTCTTCCAAATAAAGGAGGAAAAACTACAAGAGTGAAGAACACAGCCTCAGTGACAAATGTTCTGTCTTTTGCTTTGGCACTTATTCTTGCACTGATTGTTCAGCCACCTGCAGTATCAGCCCCACAATTTGTCATTTATCAGCCCGAGCCATTCCCTTATAGCTTGACATCGCCAGACCAATTCGCAAATGCGAATTAGCCTGGAACTTCTCTGTTCATTTTTGTTTTCCAAGGGGTGTTGTCAACGGGCGCAGACCAGAATGCCTCAGGACCTACAACCAATCAGAGCAATGAAATGTGTGACATAGCGCTGAGCGAATCCTGTTGGAAGTACGGCAATCACATCTTTCTTATCAATAAAAGCTTTAAATGCAGTTGTTTGTTCTTCTTTTAGAGAAAATATACCATGTAGTTCGTTTAATACTGATGCAATAGCGGATTCAGAATGTTCCACATGAGCGGCAGCCATCTTGGTTGCCTCAACGGTGCTCCTCTGTACAGTCATTGTATGAAACCCACCCCATATTAGATAAATGGTAGTGATTGGCCCGACCCGGGCCAGGTCGGCTGGAAATCTGTCTGAATCAAGTCACGCATCTGCCAAAGCAAGTAAAACATGAGCTTGCAGATTTCTCTGGTTACTACGCTAATTCCCTCACACAGCCAATAATGACTGACTGTGTGATAAATTCTGTTATCTTCTTTGTTCCCTAGATGTCAGAGCTGTCGGACCTGGTGGACCGGCCCCTTGTTGGTGCTCTGACCAGCAGGCTACAGGCCCTACACATGCAGCTACAGGCCTTTGTGGAGCATGTAGAAAGCCTAGGTAAAGCCCCAGCAGATGGAAGGGACCCCCAAGTGGAAGGAGCGTGTCCTTTGGCCTCACTCTGCACCTCCCTCCCCTGCTCTGGAGACGACCAGGATAGACTGAACACTGCTGAAAAGAAGGTAAAAGACAAGAAACACACTCCTCCTTGTCACTCATTGTCACTCGGTCTCTTCGTTTATTATCAGTCTCTTTTTTTTAACTTTTACTTTTGTTGGGTTTTTATTTTCTATTTTTCTATTCTTCAGTTTTGTGTTTGGTCCAGTGCCTAACCATTAGTTTGGCTGAATAACAATCCCAATCCTATCTAAACATGCTGCTTTAGTTTCTCGTCAGAGTGGAGAATGGATTTACGCAACATGCTCAAATCTGATGTATCACCAGCAACTTCCTGACAATAATAACAAACATGAGATGAAATAAGGCACAATGAGATGAGATACACTAGATAAGGGTAATTCTTCATTTAGGTTTAGCACACTAAATGTTAATTGAGATTTATTAAGATCTGTTTATAAAAAAAAAAGCTTAAGAGGAGAGAGACGAGAAAGCACACAATTACGGGAGACAGAAGATGTTGAGTTAGTAACATGCATTAATGGGATAAGAATGCGCACAGATGGAGAGGGAGAAGAGGAGAGGACAGGAGAGAGGAGCTCAGTGCATCATGGAAAGTCTCCTGGCAGTCTAGGCCTATAGCAACTAAGGGATTCTGGATTTTACAGGGAGCCAGTGCAGAGAAGCTAATATGGGAGAAATAAGATCTATTTTGCTAGTTCTTCACGGTGGTGCTGGAGGCCAGTGCAATGCCATCTAGAATAACTATATCTTTAGATAATGTGTTTCAGAGATGTTTGGGGCCAAGTACAATAACTTCAGTTTTGTCTGAATTTAACATCAGAAAATTACAGGTCATCCAGGTTTTTGTGTCCTTAAAGCTGGGGTAGGCAGTTTTCTTTCGGCGTCACTGGGCAAAAATGCCATATTAACCGTGCAGCATATTGTAATTCAAGTGGTCTGAGAGCAGACCTCCATTTCAGCCCCCCCTCTTGCCTCTGTTTTCAGGCTTCAGAAAATCTATCCCATGACGATAGACTTTAGCCTATCTCAGGTTATTTCAGAGAGACGGTGTGTTCATATTGGCTAAGCTACAAGAGCAGATGTGTGTACACGTCCCTTCAGACAGTGAAAACCTGATTCAGTGGAGGAAAATCCTGCCAAAAATCCTGAAACTTGTGATAAATTTCCAACACCTCCTTTGCCTACAGCGGCATATAGTACAAAACAACATGTCCCGGCTCCACACGGAGCTTCAGGGTCATTACGTTCAATGCCATGGTGCTCATAATGAGGAGTGGCAAAGGACATGATGACAAACAGTGGGGAATAAGTTTTGACGGGGGACAGTGGTGTGTGTGTGTGCGGTGTACTACCCTCTCCTCCCACTGCTGGATGGCGTTGCAGCTGCCTCTGAAGCCTGGGGTGCCCTGCTCTGCGGCCACAAAGCGCTGGAGGGGCGTCTGAGAAAACAAGTCACGGCAGGAGGGACCGCGGTTTCGGTGAGGCTCACGCCATGGAGAGCGAACCCTACGAGGGATACAGTGGTGTGTGTGCGCGGTGTACTAGCCTCTCTTCCCGCTGCTGGACGGAGTTGCAGCTGCCTCTGAAGCCTGGGGTGCTGTGCTCTGCGACTGCGAAGCGCTGGAGGGGTGTCTTTGAAAAAACAAGTCATGGCGGCAGGGACCGCGGTCTCGGTGAGGCTCACGCCGTGGAGAGCGAGCCCTACGAGGGATACAGTTTCACTGGGGAACCGACTCCTTCTGCTGCCGGTCGAAGTTGTGGGTTTGGTGGGAGGGGCTTAGCGGAGTGATACGAGGCAGCAGAGAGAGAGGCGGAAGGTTTTGCCTAGGTTGCACAGATTCTGCCTATCCCAGCTTTAAGGCATGCTTGACATTTCGCTAATGAACTGGTTTCATCTGGCTTAATCGATAGATATAATTGGGTATCATCTGCATAACAGTGAAAGTTTATGGAGTTTTTCCTAATAATATTGCCTAAGAGGAAGCATGTATAAGGTGAATAGAATTGGTCCAAACACAGAACCTTGTGGAACTCCGTGACTAACTTTGGCATGCATGGAGGATTCATCACTAAAGGTGGGATAGGCAGTATTTTTTTGCGTCATTTGGCAAAAATTCCATAATAACCTTTCAGCATATTGTAATTCAAGTGGTCTGTTAACGTTATTGTATTCTGTATTCTCTTATGATAGATTACCACTTGTAAAATAAACTTGATGGATCTTATTCAATTACTTTGCCGTACGCTGAGAAAAGTCTGTTTTCAATAAGCACTGGTTGCCGGCTAAACAGTCGACTAATCATTTAAGTCCAGCCGACTACTTTATTATATTAATTTTTGATTCTAATAAAATACTTTTAATTAACAAGTTGTGATTCGCTATGCGTTACATTTTACAACCACTAGCCTCTGCTTCAAAACAATGCGAGCATGAGGACATGTGCCCATCTGTCTGTATCAGTCCCGCCCCCACATGTTCTATATAAATGTGCGTGCGTGCGTGCGTGCGTGCGTGCGCTCAACTGAGTGGTTGTGCCCTGCCAAGTAGAGAGCGGAGTCATCTTCAGCGTCTGTGCAATCAATGCAAATAAAGAATTGCATTGATTGCACAGACGGGGGACATCCAAAAACTTGATGTTTAATGTAAGCACACTGAGTGTGTTGCATTTTCCATATAGCTACACCACATAGACGTTTATGGGCTTAATGAATGAACAAATGAATTAATTGTCTTTATTTACTTTGCTCTTTTTACAGCAGAGCCATCTCTAAGATGCATTGCAAACACACACACGTAATGTTGTCAAAGTAATAGGCCTATGTCATATGAGGAAAATGAAGGCTATGCCTCACACTGTAACTTTACAGTTTAAAGTAGAATGTTTTTGTATTTGTATGACTAAACTAATGTGAGATGCCACAAATCATGTTTTAAAAATAAAATATGATGTAATGGAACTTCCTGCAATAATATATATGATCAAGTATCAGTGTATATGATGGAATAGTGGCCTTAGAATGGGCCAGATGCCACCAAATTTGGGCTTTTACGGCCAGAATCTTTCTCTGGTGGGGCGGCATACACCCGGAACCCCTTAGGTGGCTACTTTTTCCTACTGGCTGGCTACTCCGTATCCTTGTGGAAAGCCCTGAGACCATGCTTAAATGATGTTACAGGTTCATTATGTTCGATGCCATGGTGCTCGTATCAACGAGTGGCAAAGAGGCATGATGACAAACAGTGGGAAATAACTTTTGAGGGGGGACAGTGGTGTGTGTGTGTGTGGTGTACTAGCCTCTCATCCTGCTGTTAGATATGGGGAGCTGCCTCTGAAATCTGGGGCGCTCTGCCCTGCGGCCACAAAGCACTGGTGGGGCCTCTTTGAGAAGACAAGTCACAGCAAGAGGGACCAGGGTCTTGGTGAGGCTCATGCCATGGAGAGTGGGCCCTACAAGGCATGAGGTTTCGCCGGGCAACTGACTCCTTCTGCTGCCGTTCAAACTTGTGGGTTTGTTGGGAGGGGCTTAGCGGAGTGATACTTGGCAGCAGAGAGAGATGGGGAAGGTTTTGCATGGGTTTGCACAGGTTTTGCCTACTGCAGCTTTAATTTGCAGGTTTGCAGGAATTTTTGCCTAATGACATGTAGTCTAGTAATAGGAATTCAAAAGTCATTAAATAAAGCAATTAAATAATGAGCCGATAAAAAAGGATTTTGTGGAAAGACTTTTAGATGTTCAATTTCAATGCCAGAAGAAGGTCAAGGGTGTGGTTAAAACAGTGAGTGGGTTTATATACAAGCCAGTCGAATCTAATAATGAGATAAATGCAGTTGTGACATGTCGACAGAAAAGACCCAAGTGCGGGACACAGGCTCAGGATTTCAAAGGTAACTGGATTTATTGGATGAATGGATGGTTTAAAGCAGGGAAGCCGGAGAGCAGGGAGGACGCGGTGGAGGGAGGTCGTGGCTGGCTTGAGTGGCAGGCAGGCAGACAGGCAGGCTTGACGGAGACCTGTGGCACAGGAGAACAACGTTAGTACTGCGTACAACAGACTGACAAAACTGAAGGTAATTCAGCGGCCGGAGAGCTTGCTACCAAACGGGCTGAAGCAATGATCTGGCGATGAGTGGGTGGAAAACCAGGGTAGAAGTACTGTTGGCTGATGGAACGCAGGTGTGCCGGCATGATTGCAGATGCCACAGGAGATGTGAAGAGCACAGCCACGCCTCCCAGAGCAACCCCCCCCCCCCCACACACACACACACACACACACACAGAGACAAACACAGGACACAAAAGGGAGGGGAAAAACACCAGAAACACAGGGGAGAGCAGGAGGAAAGAGAACATACAGCAGCACAATACAGTTCCACATAGAGATGTAAAGAAATAGTTGTGGTAATGGTATTGATGTTAATATTAATAGAAATAATACTAATAGCAATATTATAATAGTAATACTAATAATAAGAGCAGTAACAGTAATAGCAGCAGTGGGTGTAGAGCAAGAACACGGGGGCAGCAGGTGGCCTACAACCATAGATCCAGACTCCACAGCTCCGGAGGCAGAAACACCTGCAGAAAGCAACAGAAGGAGAGAGAGAGAGGGGGGAGAGAAAGCACACAACTACGGGAAGAAGTTGAGTTAGTAACAAGCATTGATGGGATATGAGTGCATACAGATGGAGAGGGAGAGGAGGAGAGAGTAGCTCAGTGCATCATGGGAAGTCTCCCGGCAGTCTAGGCCTATATCAACATAACTAAGGGGTAGCTCAGGGGTCACCTGAGTCAGCCCTACTATAAGCTTTATCAAAGAGGAAAGTCTTAAGCCTACTCTTGAATATGAGGAGGGTGTCTGCCTCCCGTACACTAACTGGGAGCTGGTTCCACAGAAGAGGAGCTTGATAGCTGAAGGCTCTGGCTCTCATTCTACTTTTAGAGACTCTAGGAACCACAAGGAACCCTGCATTCTGGGAGTGCAGTGCTCTAGTGGGGTAATAGGGTACTATGAGCTCTTTAAGATATGATGGTGCCTGACCATTTAGGGCTTTGAAGGTGAGGAGACAGATTTTAAATTCTATTCTGGATTTTACAGGGAGCCACTGTAGAGAAGCTAATATTGGAGAAATATGATCTCTTTTTCTGGTCAGTAAACGTGCCGCAGCATTCTGGATCAGCTGGAGAGTCTTAAGGGACTTATTGGGGCAGCCTGATAATAGAGAGTTGCAATAATCCAGCCTAGATGTAACAAATGCATGGACTAGTTTTTCTGCATCTTTTTGAGACAGGATGTGCTTGATTTTTGCAATGTTACGTAAGTGAAAAAAGGCAGTCCTTAAAGTTTGTGTTATGTGGGAGTTGAAGGACATATCCTGATCAAAGATAACTCCAAGATTCCTTACGGTGTCGCTGGAGGCCAGGGCAATCCCATCTAGAGATCTTTAGATAATGTGTTTCGAAGGTGTTCGGGGCCAAGTACAATAACTTCGGTTTTGTCTGAGTTTAACATCAGAAAATTGCAGGTCATCCAGGTTTTTATGTCCTTAAGGCATGCCTGAAGTTAAGCTAATTGATTGGTTTCATCTGGCTTGGTCGATAAATATATTTGGGTATCATCTGCATAACAATGAAAATTTATGGAGTGCTTCCTAATAATATTGCCTAAAGGAAGCATATATAAGGTGAATAGAATTGGTCCAAGCACAGAACCTTGTGGAACTCTGTGACTACCTTTGGCGTGCATAGAGGATTCATACATATAGCTTCCGGCGCCGCGCGAGTGGCAGCCTGTTACAGCGCTCCTGCTCAATACTGAGTAGTTTCTTTATATTTTCCTATTTAACTTTCTTTTTCACTTCTTTCTTTTGTAAATACTTAAGTTATTAGTGTACTATGGATACCAAATCCGTTTTTTGTGCACTTTCACTTTTACTGCTTTTATTTACGTCCGTGTCCGGGGATCCCACGTGCAGCCAACGCCGCATTGTGTACATCAGCTGTTAGCATCCCGTAGCATGGCGATGCTAACCACCGAGAGACCCGAAGTTCCCTGCGAGCTGAGGAGGAAGAGAAGGGGACGCCGCGCCGGATCTGAGCTGAGGGCTAAGAGAAGGCGCTTCAGACCTGTCCTTCTATCCATCATCATGGGGAATGTACGATCTCTTCCCAATAAGATGGATGAGCTAGCGGCGCTGACCCGGCACCAGCGGGAGTATCGGGAGTGCAGCATCATGCTGTACACGGAGACATGGCTAACCGAGCTAACCCCGGACACGAACGCAACACTGGAAGGTTTTCACCTGTTGCTTGCGGACAGGACGAAAGAGTGTGGTAAGAGGAAGGGAGGAGGGCTTGCTGTGTTTGTGAATGATAGATGGTGTAACCCTGGGCACACTACTATTAAAGAGAAGATGTGCAGTAAGGACATCGAGCTACTAGCCGTTAGCATGAGGCCATTCTATCTGCCGAGGGAATTCTCACATGTTATCGCGGTAGCTGTGTATATTCCCCCCTCTGCTAACGCCGACGTAGCGTGTGACGTCATCAACACCACTGTGAGCAGGCTACAGACACAGCACTCAAATGCCTTCCTTCTGATCTCTGGAGACTTCAATCATGCCTCTCTCTCCACCACTCTGCCCACATAGACTCTATAATCAGTACAACTCCCGGTAATCTACATTGACTGTCAATAAGCAGACTGTTCACTACTTTACTTCATCTGCTGCTGTGCATTATCTTAATACACATTTTTTTATTTTTTTTTATTCATGATGTTATTACTTCATCTGTTGCTGTGTAATACTTTTATGTACATGTATATTATATATGTGCAATATTTTTATTTTTATCTTATCTATTGTTCATACTTACAAATGCACTCAGTCACACTATTATTATTACTGTCTTTACTGTGTATAGGACTATTTTCTATTTATTTTATTGTATTTTATTATATTTTATTATTGTATTTCTACATATGAAACTTTTTCTGGCTGTTGTAACGCTGAAAATTTCCCCGCTGTGGGACAATTAAAGGTTTATCTTATCTTATCTTATCTTATACAAGCAGTATGTCACCTGCACCACCGGAGACAATAAAACACTGGACTTACTGTATGCCAACACCAAAGAGGCATACAGATCATCACCTCTTCCTCCCCTGGGCAGATCGGACCACAACCTGGTCCACCTCCTGCCCGTGTACATGCCCATCGTCGGCAGGCAGCCAGTGTCCACACGCACTGTGAAGAGATGGTCTGAGGGGGCTGAGGAAGCCCTTAAGGACTGTTCTGACTCTACTGCGTGGGATGTGTTTACAGACTCTCATGGGGAGGACATCAACAATCTTACAGACTGTATTACGGACTACATTAACTTCTGTGTAGAGAACACAGTACCAACCAAAACGGTTCGGTGCTTCTCGAATAACAAACCCTGGATTAACCCTGACATAAAGGCTCTTCTCAGGGACAAAAAGAGAGCCTTCAGGTCAGGCAACAAGGAGGAGCTGAGGATTGTACAGAGGGAGCTGAGGAGGAAGATCAGGGAGGGAAAGAACAGCTACAGGAAGAAGATGGAGGAGCAGCTGCAGCAGAGGAATGTCAGTGGAATCTGGAAAGACCTAAAAACCATCTCTGGGTACAAGGAACCAGACTCCCAGGCCAAGGGGGATCTAAAGTGGGTGAATGACTTGAACATTTTCTTCAACAGATTTGATCAACCAGGCACCCCTCCCCCGGCCCATTCCCCCCTGCTGCAACCTCCTTTGTCCTTACTGCCAGGACAAGGCCCTATGACCCCTCCCAGTTCCACCCCCCCTCGTCCCTCAACCCCCAGCCCACGACCACTCTACACATCCACTCTGTCTCCTGCTCCACCCCCCACCCCTCCTCCTGCTACCTCCACCTTGTCCCTCACAATGAACCAGGTGAGGAGTGAACTCAGAAGGTGTAAGGCAAGGAAGGCTGCGGGCCCAGATGGCATCAGCTCAAGGCTCCTCAGATCCTGCGCAGACCAGCTGTGTGGGATAGTGGAGATCCTCTTCAATCTGAGCCTGAAGCAAGGGAGGGTACCACTACTGTGGAAAACATCTTGTGTGGTACCTGTGCCAAAGACTCCCCACCCCAAGGACTTCAACAGCTACAGGCCGGTGGCGCTGACATCACAGCTGATGAAGACCCTGGAGAGGCTGGTCCTTGGCTATCTCCGGCCCCTTGTGAGACCATCGATGGACCCTCTGCAGTTCGCCTAGCAACCTGGTATCGGGGTGGATGACGCTGTCATCTACCTCCTTCAGAGATCCCTCTCCCACCTGGAGAAGGCTGGGAGCACTGTGAGAATCATGTTTTTTGATTTCTCCAGTGCTTTTAACACCATCCAGCCTATGCTTCTGGGGGACAAGCTGGAGAGTTCCGGGGTGGATCACCACCTCACCTCCTGCATCTTGGACTACCTCTCCAACCGTCCGCAGTACGTGAGGACCAGGGAGTGTCAGTCCGACACAATTGTCTGCAGCACGGGGGCTCCCCAGGGAACGGTTCTGGCACCGTTTCTCTTCACCCTCTACACTGCAGACTTCACCCATAATACACCAACCTGTCACCTGCAGAAGTTTTCTGATGACTCTGCCATTGTCGGCCTTATCTCTGATGGGGACGACAGGGAGTACAGAGAACCTCTGGTGTCAGAGGAACCACCTCCAACTCAACACAGGGAAGACCAGGGAGATGGTGGTTGACTTCAGGAGGTGCCAACATTCTCCCCCCACACCAGTGAAGATCCAGGGAACGAACATTGAGATGGTAAAATCTTACAAGTACCTGGGAGTTTACCTGAACAATAAACTAGACTGGACAGATAATTCTGCTGCTCTGTATAAGAAGGGACAGAGCAGACTCTATCTGCTGAGGAGACTGCGGTCTTTTGGAGTGCAGGGGGCACTCCTGAAGACCTTCTTTGACTCCATGGTGGCATCAGCCATTTTTTATGGAGTGGTCTGCTGGGGCAGCAGCATCTCGACTGCCGACAGGAAGAGACTCGACAAACTGGTAAAGAACGCCAGCTCTGTCTTGGGGAGCCCTCTGGACACGGTAGAGTTGGTGGGAGTCAGGAGAATGATGGACAAGCTGTCATCCCTGCTGGACAACACGTCCCACCCCCTCCAGGACACTCTGTCTACACTGTACAGCTCCTTCAGTGACGGGTTGCTTCACCCGCGGTGTCTCACAGAGAGATACCGCAGGTCCTTCCTTCCTGCAGCGGTCAGACTGTACAACCACCATGGACCCTGGTAGACCACCACACGAACTGTTACCTCACTATCGTGCAATAATAACACTTATGTGCAATATATACATTCCCATACACTTTATTCACCTTATACACTTCATACACTTTATGGATGTGTACTTATTTATTGATATTCGTGCTCTTACTTATTTTTATTCTATTTTTATTCTATTTATACTCCTATCTATCTCTTTATTCTATCTCTTATCTGCGCTGTAACGATGTAAATTTCTCCACTGTGAGACTATTAAAGGATTTCTGATTGTAACATGTACAAACTGATATCGATCTGATAAATTGGATTTAAACCAGCTTAGTGCGGTGCCTTGAATGCCAATTAAATGTTCTAGTTTCTGTAATAGAATGTGATGGTCAATGGTATCAAATGCGGCACTAAGATCTAATAAGACAAGTACAGACACAAGTCCTTTGTAACTTTCACCAGTGCTGTCTCTGTGCTATGATGCACTCTAAATCCTGACTGAAAATCCTCAAATAGCTTGTTGTTGTGTAGAAAGGACTGTGGCACATAGCCTTTTAATATGGACAGATTGATCATATCTAGTAAATAAGTGCTAACTAAGGGTAAAATTTCTTTAAGCAGCCTAGTTGGGATGGGGTCTAAGAGACACCTTGATGGCTTAGATGAAGAAATCATGGAAGTTAGTTGACTAAGGTTGATGGGAGAAAAGCAGTCTAAATGTACATCAGGTTTTACAGTTGTTTCTAAGGTTCCTGTGTTTGAAGATAAGTCGGTACCAACTGAGGGCAGGAGGTGCTGAATTTTTTCTCTAATAGTTAGAATTTTATCATTAAAGAAGCTCAAAGTCATTACTACTGAGGTCTATAGGAATACATGACTCAACAGAGGTGTGACTCTCTGTCAGCCTGGCTACAGTGCTGAACAGAAACCTGGGGTTGTTCTTATTTTCCTCTATTAATGATGAGAGGCTGCTCTGGCATTATGGAGGGCCTTCCTATAAATTTTAAGACTATCTTGCCAGGCTAAACGTGATTCTTCCAGATTGGTGGAACGCCATTTCCTTTCAAGTTTTCGCGATGTTTGTTTTAATTTGCAGGTTTGCGTGTTATACCATGGAGCTAACCTCCTCTGTTTTATTATCTTCTTTTTTAGTGAAGATAATGAAACAGGTTGAGCATTGAAGTACCCCTGCAGAAGAGTCTCCAGGTGGTATCCTTTTTGGAGCACCACCCAGAGATTCCAAGAAGCCTGGGTACTCTGAACTGTCATTTGGTGCATAAGCACAAACAACAGTCGGAGCCTTCCTCTAAGTGACTTGCGGTCACATGGAGGCGACCCTCTCATTCTCCGGGGAGAACTCCAATACAGTGGCACTCAGCCAGGGTGAGTATCCAGGCTCGTGAGTATCCCCACACCTGCCTGGTGCCTCTCACCCTGGGAAACTCTGGAAAAGGGGAGTCCAGCCCCTCTCCAGGGGTTTGGTTCCAGACCCAGTTCTGTTCCACATCCCTAGAACCAGTCTGTGATGTCAGGGGTCAGCAAGCCTATGTCCCTGCCTTTGCCTGCCGCCTGACTTACAGTGCACCTGACCCCAATGCCTATCCCTGCGGATGGTGGGCCCACAGGGTTGCGACTCAATGTAGTTCTTTCAGGTTGCGCCCCATGGGTCAAGGCCTGGCCACCAGATGCTCTCCGGCGAGCTTCCCTCCCAGGTCTGGCTTCTGGAGGGGGCCCCACTTTCTCTGATCAGGGTGAGGTGCTGCAGCTCCGATTCATATGGGGTCTGTGAATTGCTTTTAGTCTGGCCCCTCCCCGGGACCAATTTGCCTTGGGAGACTCTACCAGGAGCTATTGTCCGTGACAAGACCGCTCCCAGGGTCACAGGGATGCACAAACTCCTCCACCACATTAAGGTGGCAATTCTTGGAGGAGCTGATTAGCAAATAATAAACTATGAACATAGTCTAAAAGCATTATCTGACACCATTTCACTTTGAATATTTTGTTTAAAAATTTGAATAAAAATGCTAATGGTAAAAACTGAAAGTCTAGTGTTTGGTGTTGTCCATCGATTTTAGCTTCAGTTAAGTCATTCCTGAATGGATTGGGCAAGGCAACGCTTTTAAAATGACAGTCTCTGATATTTATGATAAGGGGAGTTATATTGGTAGAAGCACAAGACAACAGAACTACTTTCCCTGTATAATTTAATCGCTATAACACAGAATCTGGAGTCTGAAAACAGAATTCAAATAATCTGAGTTACTAAAATCCATTATTTGTATGCAAAGAAAAAAAAAAGTGCAGAAATCTACCTCGGATTATGATTGAAACAGTCAGCTCTGTCTAAATAGATTTCCAATCATACTTCATAAATCACATTTTCAGTCTGAAATGCTCCACTGGGAAATTCTTTGGTTACAGTTGTAGTCTGAACATCTACTGTATTTTCTACTATACAATTGCACCGTGTTGCTCCGTATAAAATTCAGTACAAGATCTACAAAGTTACTGTATAAAAGCACATTGGAATCAGCAGAGACTTTGAATTTATACTCAGCTGTCTTCCTTTTCTACAGTACACCTGTTGGCCTATTTTTACCCTGCCTTCGATCATCAGGAACATTTTTTAAAATCATCAAATCTAATGAGAATCCATCTTTTTTTAAATCATAAATTAGGTTGTGTTGGAAACACTTTTTGTAAAAAAAAAAAAAAATAATAAATAAAAACTTTTCAGGTTCAATAGTTGTTAAGATGGATATTTTTGCAATATGGTGTACGGCCATTACAGCAAGAGGATCTTGTTTCTTATAATATCTGTGATAAATCTAATTTGCCTCTTTGGAGGAGGCTTTGATGAAATTATACAAAGTTTTAAGAGAATACATTATAATGTTTAGATTCCATTAGAGGCCAATTCCTTTTCCTTTTCTCCCTGTTCTTCCTTCATCCCTTCCTCCTTCCCTGTTTCTTTCTGCACGGGCACCATAACCATCGGTTTCTGAACTTGACTTCCATCTCAACCTTTCCCTCTTAAACCTCCTTTCTCCTCACGTCTCCTCATCTTCATCATCTCCTCAACTGCCTTCCTACTTTCCTCTGACTCCTCCTTGCTCACCTCACATCCCTATGCTTTCCTCGTTCCCACTCTCCCTTCTTCTTCTCCATTGACTTTGCTTTGCTTCCCCTCTGCACTGGTTTCTTCCTCTTCTCCTTCATCTTGTTGCTTCGTCGCCCCTTCGCTCTCACCTTTCATCCTAACCGGCTTAATACTTCTCTTGCATCTCCTATTCATCTTATTTCTCCCGTCTTTCCTTCTCCCTTCCCTCCTGTATCTCCTATTGTTTTTTTTCTCCGTCTCTCCTTTCCTCCCACTCTTCTATTGTGCTCTTCCATTTCCTTTTTTCTCCTCTTCCCTCAGCCGTTCATTCTATCCTCCATCCTCCTTTTCTTTCTTTTCTCCACTCTCTCCTTCTCCTCTCTGACTTGGCTCTTTTTCCTCTACATCCTTTTCTTCATCTTGTGAGATCCATGCATCTATTTCCATTTTTTGTTTGTTTGTTTTTAATTTTTCTCAATGTTGTCATGTTGGTTATTCCTGTTTTTGTTTGTCTTGTTTTCCTTTCATTTCTATCACTCCCCTCCTTTTTGTTTTTGTTCAACAACTTCTACTCCTCCCCTGTCCCTCCCTCTCTCCTCTATGATTTTTTTTTGTTTGTATGATTTTTTTTCATTAACTTTCCCATAAATGCATGCAGCAGCCTGATTATAGGGACCAATCAGAGCCGGAGGTGAAAGGTCAAACAGAAGAGAACAGCCAATCAGACAGCAATGAGACGCAAAAGCAGGAAAACAGCCAGCTGGAACAGGGAGAGAAGGAAACAGATGATGCACTGGTGAGTCAATCAAAATCACAATCATTCACATCGTGACAGGCACAAATATATAATATATATACTACTGACAAGTTGATTTTTCAACTGTAAAATATCCAGCTTAGTATGTATCTTGTCACAATAAAGGAAAAAAAATTGAATGGATCCCTATTATAGCATGTGTTTAGAAAAATTACTATCGCCCGATATATCATTATATGATTTTTAAAATATCAATATCAACCTCAAAAAATATTGTATTAAAGTATTGGTCTGAATGTAGTGTCATTAAGGCCCAAGCATGAAGACTGAAAGTGCACGGAACCTATTGTTTATGTAGAGATTATTAGTGCAAGGAACTTATTGTTTTTGAAGAGATTATTATTATTATTATTATTATTATTACTATTATTCTACTTTTGTAACGCATTTTTGAAGGGCTTGGGATGCTCAAAAACTCATGAAAATTGGCAGACAAACAGAACTGGCGAAAATCACAAAGTTCTGCAGTGATTGGGCTTGGGTGTGGCCAGGAGGCTCCATTGCACCCCAAAACGCACGCCAGGATTGGGATAAAGTTGCTTTGTTCTTCATGAGATTTGGTTGGGATTATTGCTGTCATCATGAAGAACATATTTCAGTTTTTTAAAGAAGGTTTACCCAACAGGAAGTCAGACACTCTGCATTTCAACTTTCTAAACACATGTCTGAAGCCTGAAAAACCTTGCACCCATAGTCAAATTGATAAATATTTCAATTTGATGTCACAATTGGGCTTGGGTGTGGCACGTCGGCTCTATAGCGCCCCCTAATTACTTTTAGCCTTCAAACACATTATACTTGAAAGCTCATGAAAGCACACACATCCTACTCCGTTAACATTGAAGAGAATATTCAGCGATTGGGTTCATGTGTGTTTAGTGGAACGCAGTTGCCATGGTGAGGCAGACAATTTGCATGTTTCGCAATGAAACAGGAAGCCCTTAATGGGGCGGCTAGGGATGCTCTAAAACTCATGAAATTTGTCACACAACAGAAGTGGTGAAAGTTTTGATCTGATTTGAGTCTTGGGCTTGGTTGTGGCCATATGGTTCGATAGCGCCCCCTACAAAATTTCAACAAAGTAGCCCACCTAGATGTACAAAATTTGGTAGGCACATGTTACCATGTTGTCCAGACTTACCAAAAGGCTACAAAAAAGCCTTTTGGTGCCATGCCGTACACCCAACAGGCAGTCGGCCATTTTGAATTTTGTGTGCAAGTAGTGCATTTTTTTTCAATTTACAGGAACCCTACTTTTATCAGCTCTTCCTAGCACTTTTACAGAATTCACCAGAAATATGGTCAGAGTATATAAAACACTTTCATAATGTTAAATTGCAAAGCAAGTTTTCATTGAATGGTGTGATCGTGGCGTGGCGGGCAAATGTACATGCCTCATCATGAAACAGGAAGTTGTTGTAACTTGAGTGTACATTGTCCATATGGACTACACCATGAAAACTGTATTGTGCTGCTGTATGTTCTCTTTCCTCCTGCTCTCTCTCTCCCGCTCCCCCCCTCCCCCTTCAACCCAACCGGTCGAGGCAGATGACCGCCCACCTTGAGCCTGGTTCTGCTCGAGGTTTCTACCTGTTAAAAGGGAGTTTTTCCTTGCCACTGTCGCATAGTGCTTGCTCATGGTGGGAACTGTTGGGTCTCTGTAAATATAAAGAGTCGGTCTAGACTTGCTCTATTCGAAAAAGTGCCCTGAGATAACTTTGTTATGATATGGCGCTATATAAATAAAACTGAATTGAAAATTGAATTGAATGGAATGTCCTGTAAATTGGATTTCCTGTTGCCAGGAATATCTGATATGGGTCTTGGACATGGGTGTGGTAAAATGGCTTAATAGCGCCCCTTGATAGATGTACTAAATTTGAGAGGCAGATGTGTCATCTCTAGACTAAAACAAAAGCCTCTTGGAGCCATACCATAGCCTATCTAAAGACCATCGCAATGAAAAGTTGTTAAAAGTTTTACAGTTTATGCGTTGCCATGGCTGCGCTGTGAATTTCAATGTTTCGACATGATGAAAGAAATTGTTGTAACTCGACTCCATGTGGTCAGATCTTTTCCAAATTTCACACCTTTGATAGGAGTCCCAGCTTGAACATTTTGACATTTTCTCTTCCATGAAGCTCAATGCTGCTTGCCGCTTTAATTCATTTTTCATTTCTTTAATCTCTGCCTACTACTTTCCTGGTTTCCTACCTTCCAATGTTTCCCTATCCACTACTCTTTTCATTCTTTCTTTCTCTCCCTCAATTCTTATTTTTTCTTTCACTCCACCCCCTCCTTCCATATCTTTTCCCCCCACACATCCTTTCTTCATCTCCCACATTCTTTCCTCCAGCCCATCCAGTCCAGTGACCCCCAGGCTTGGCTTTCCAAAGCGGAGGAGTCAGTTCTCGGAACTCAGGAGGCGCTGGAGAAGGAGAGGCATGCTCAGACAGAAGCCACTCTCAAACTCACGCAGGTCAGTTTGCAGCACTGAACACTGTAAAGCCACACAAACTAAAAACTAAACGTGTAAACAAAACACCCTCAAACTCACACAGACTCAGTAAAACATCTCTGTATACAGAAATGTACCGAAGAAGCCACTTGTTTGGCAGTCAAGCTAAAATTACCCAGTGATATATTTGATGTTGTTTATTCTTTTTTTTCTTTGAGAGTCAATGCTGTTGTATCTTGGCATCTTAAGTCTTGAAATGTCTGGCAAATTCCATGATCTGTCTGTGCTTATCATGTGCTTATATTCTCTCAGCTGCAGGAGGAGCACCGGAAGGCTCTGCTCCGTCGGGACTTCCAGTTGCAGAGTTTGGGCCTCCAGGCTCAGTTTCATCAGAGGTTGTGGAGCCAAGAGAGGACTCTGCTAGTCCAGGAGTCTCAGCACCTCAAACAGGCCCTGTTACTGCTCAGCCTCAAACTACGCTGCTTCCTCAAACAGTGGAGGCTGGGCTGCAAGAAGGACACAGAGTGGAAAGACATCTTGGAGGTATGAGGGGATGGAAAGGAAAAAATATCTCACAGCAATGTTTCTCTTTTGTCAGAGTCGATAGCTGACAGTCCATACTGTTGACATGTGTTCTTATTTTGACCAGAGATATTTATTTATCTATTTTTGGTTGAAGTAATTATTTCCAAGCCTCAAGGGATATCTCTATTTGTCCTCAGAAATGTTGGAGTGATGTGATATCAGGTTTTCAACCAGCTAAATCATTAAGAAAAAATATTTTGAGGTTGAGTCTGGCACTATGCAGAAAACTCAGGTATAGGGAAAATAGACTTTATTTTTCATATAAAATGTGAATTAAAATGTATTGTATATTTTACCAAATGTTAGATTTTGTAGCTGGATGGAAATTTTAGCAATTGTTGCCTGTGCAAAAATAAAAAAGTCATGAAACTGATTGCCACTGATCCTGCTGTGTGATTGGCTTTTTAGATGAACAGCCTGAAGGACCTTTACCTACTGTTAGAGGAGGAGAACCTGACTAGCCCTGCCCACCAGACTGACAAGAGGACTGCTGCAGATGAACAACCGCTCAGTCCAACTATCAAGGTAGGCAAAGTGACACACACACAAATTCAGGACGTTTCTATTTGAACTTAGGGAAATATGTTGTTCGGATTGGCTGGAGTTTTGTGCATTCTGTTAGAAACTGCAGCTGTCTCGACTTTGTCTTCCTTGCACAGCTGGCAGAACCACTGTTCTTTGGGGATCCATGATTTTTTGTATCGGCTTGTTTCTCGATAGCCAGGCTGTGCTCACTGAGTCTGTACTTTGTCAAGGTAGTTCTTTGTTTAGTGTCAGTTACTGTGGTCAGGTAATCTGCCACAATGTCTTTTTAGGGCTAGATAGCAATGCATTTTACTTTGTGCTTTTGTTTGTGTGTTCCAATTGGTGAGTTTTGTTTCTGGTGTGTTAAAATTGGTTGACTGATTTGTTCTCAGACTGATCCTGAGGCAGAACATGGTTAGAAAGCGAACTAACTAACTTAAACTAAGCTTTTTTAACAATAATTCAGTGCAGAGAACCCGATTGAGCATGCAATCACATACAGTAACTTTTGACTAAGACACAACAGGGAGCCTTAATTGTTCAGACACTTAACTCTAGCATGTAGACACTGATACAGTCTGCATTATGTTTAATGGGCGGATCGCTATTCCAGCTGATCTCTAACTACTTCTTAACCAACAGTTCAACACCTCAGTTTCCTCATATATAAAGCATAAAGTTTGTCAATGATGGCACCGAATGTGTAGCAATAGTAGTCTCACACTGCGGCACCAAATATATGGTGGTATGGCCACCTAATTAAGGCAGTACCAAAAATGTGACATAGGCCTCAATACAAATTGGTACAAAATTAAGTAATCAATATTTATACTAAATAACAGAATTTAACTAGCATTAAATTCACCTTGGGGCACCACCCTTGAAAAAGGGAAAAGATAGCCAATTAATTAAGTCAGTCTCAGTGTAAAGGCTGCTATGGAGTTCTTGGCTCGTGACCTTCCTACGCATAAACCACATAATAATCAAGTTCTTTATAAATAAAAGGTTTATTAAATTACGTCCTCACGTCTCCGGCAAGAAGATGGTGTGGTGCAAACTGAGTTATGCTAACACGCTATCTGTGTACTAGTGTGTGGGTACAGGCGTGTTAGTAAAAGAGAGAGAAAGAGGGAAAGCACTCATAGCAAAACAAAGAGGGTCCTCACTGCCGCAGAAAAACACAGCAGCTGTCTTTTATCACTCAGAAACCCTGATGCACAAACTCAGTTCAGCCGTCATGGCACTGGTCTTTTAATTGACAAACTACAGCTTACTGGGTTTATGCACGGTGGCGGAACTAACACAAATAAAGCCCAACAACGTGGGACAACACAATCAGCGTCACATGTTAAACACAAAAACAAGCAGCAAACACAATAACTGCAGTACTTCAAACAGCAATGCTTACAATGACACACTATTATTTACCTATCTCTGCCCAGACACAAGCCTCTTACTTGAGATCGCTTCAGGTAGTGATTAAGGTATGTTTAGTCCATCTGGTGCGTCTGGCGGTGTTTCTCCAAACTCAGACGATGACGGGTCCATTGTTTTGCTTTGTTAGCGAGTTTAACGGCAGCTGGTCCCCATGTGGCAGCGGAGGAAATAGCTTCATTGAAAGAGAGTGGGACATAGAAGTTATCTTTCTCTTTCATGAAGAAAATGTGTAATTCTTCCTTCCTTCTGCAGGCAAAGTGAGATTGCGGTTGTTCACTGTGACTATTCCAGACTCTGTAATAAGATGTGATGGTCAATGGTGTCAAATGCAGCACTAAGATCTAACAAGACAAATACAGAGAGAAGTCCTATGTCTGATGCAATTAAAAGGTCATTTGTAACTTTCACCAGTGCTGTGTTTGTGCACTGTATGATGCAGTCTAAATCCTGACCGAAAATCCTCAAATACATTATTGTTGGCTAAAATCCCTGGATCAAGAGTGGGCTTTTTAAGAAGAGGTTTAATTACAGCTACTTTAAATGACTGTAATTCATAGCATGTTAATAAAAACAGATTGATCATATCTAGTAATTAAGTGCTAACCAAGGGTAAAACTTCTTTAAGCAGCCTATTTGGGATGGGGTCTGAGATACAGATTGATGGCTTAGATGAAGAAATCATTGAAGTTAGTTGATGAAGGTCCATGGGAGAAAAGCAGTCTAAATATATATATCAGGTTTCTGAGGTTCCTGTGTTTAAAGATAAGTCGGTACTGGCTGAGGGCAGGAGGTGATGAATTTTTGTCTCTAATAGTTAGAATTCTATCATTAAAGAAGGTCATGAAGTCGTTACTACTCATGGCTATAGGAATACATGGCTCAATAGAGCTGTGACTCTGTCAGTCTGGCTACAATGCTGAAAAGAAACCTGGGGTTGTTCATATTTTCCTCTATTAATGATGAGCAATAGGCTGCTCTTGTTGCGGGGTTAAATTGGACCCCAGTGAGCAGAACGACAGACCAGAGGGTGACAGTTCTTAAGTGTTTATTCAGGCTACTGAGGTGGTCACAAGTAGCGAAAGTCAGTAGATAATCTGAATCTTGTTCGGAGTCCAGGCGAGAGGCGAGGCAGGGGAAGGCAAGGCACAAGGCTGGTAGCACGCTGGGGAAGAGCGCTGGGCCGGCAGGCTGGCAGATGGCTGGAGGGAGGCGAGGCGTAGCAGGTATCCGGAGATCTGAGGTATAAGAAGAACAAGGCGTCAGTAGGTACTTGCGAAACAACATAGAGAGAGACTAGAGCCGTGGTTTCCGAACAGGGTGACTGAACGATCTGGCGATGAATGATGAGCAGGAACCGGTATTTGAAGACGGACCAGGTGATTAGTGGAATCAGCCACAGCTGTGCAGGTGCTGAGTGGAAAACCTGAACACCCTGCCCAGCCACATACCTGCACCCACAGGAGCAGACAAGGGAGGAGAGACAACCTCAACCCTAACAGTACCCCCCCCTTTAATGGGAGCCTCCTGGCACCCAACCAGGCTTGTCAGGGTGTGCCTGATGAAACTGTCTAACCATTCCAGGGTCCACAATAAAGGACCGAGGCACCCATGACCGCTCCTCCGGACCATAACCCTCCCAGTCCACCAAGTATTGCAGTCCCCTCCCCCTGCGACGGTCATCCAGGAGTCGCCGAACCGAAAAAATCGGTTGGCCATCCAGAAGCCGGGCGGGCGGAGGGGCAGCGGATGGAGGGCACAATGGGCTGGAAGACACAGGTTTAACTTGGGAAACATGGAAGGTGGGGTGAATCCTCATGGAGCGGGGAAGCTTGAGTCTGACCGCTGAGGGGTTAATGACCCGCTCGATAACAAAGGGGCCAATGAAACGAGGAGCCAGTTTCCTGGATTCCACTCTCAAAGGAATGTTCTTAGAGGACAACCAAACCCTTTGTCCTGGCATATATGCTGGAGCAGGGGTCCGGTGTAAATCTGCCCTTCGCTTACTGCTCTCTCCCGATTTAAGCAGGGCGACGCGGGTCTTCCTCCACGCCCTCCTGCAACGTCGTAGGTGAACCTGTACCGAAGGAACCTCCAACTCCTGCTCCTCGGCGGGGAACAACGGTGGTTGGTATCCCAAAGAGGCCTCGAATGGAGACACTCCAGATGCCGCATTGGTCAAGGAGTTGTGCGCGTACTCCACCCACAACAGGTAAGATCTCCAGGCCCCAGGATCCGCTGCCGAAACACACCGCAGAGCCGCCTCCATCTCCTGGTTGGCCCGCTCCGTCTGTCCATTAGACTGTGGGTGGAAACCAGACGATAAACTCACAGTGGCCCCCAAAGCGTGACAAAAAGCCTTCCATACCTGGGAGATGAACTGAGGACCCCTATCTGACACAATGTCCGTGGGGATCCCATGCAGCCGGAACACGTGCTGAGAAACCAGATCTGCAGTCTCCCGTGCTGAAGGTAGCTTGGGAAGGGCCACCAGATGTATCGCCTTGGAGAACCGGTCGATGATGGTGAGGATGACTGTGTTCCCCTGGGACGGAGGTAAACCCGTGACAAAGTCCAACGCGATGTGGGACCAAGGACGGCTGGGAACAGGAAGGGGTTGGAGCAGACCAGCGGGCGGACGGTGCGATGCCGGGCACACAAGGTACAGGCAGCAACAAAAGAGCCGACGTCAGCCTCCATGGTTGGCCACCAAAATCGTCGTCTCAGGAGGGACAGAGTGCGATTCCTTCCTGGGTGGCAGGCAAAGCGAGACCCATGGACCCACTGTAAGACCAGAGAGCGGACAGAGTCAGGAACGAATAAACAGTTCGGGGGCCCATTACCTGTGTCAGGTTGTTGTTGTTGGGCCGCCTTAACGCTGGACTCGATCTGCCAGGTAACTGCTGCTACCACCCGGGAGACAGGAAGAATCGTTTCTGGCTCCGAATCCGACTCCTCTGAAGCATATTGGCGGGACAGCGCATCTGGTTTGACATTTCGTGCCCCAGGTCGATAAGTTAGAACAAAGTTAAATCGACTAAAAAATAGCGCCCAACGGGCCTGGCGAGAATTTAACCTCTTAGCTGATTGGATATATGCCAAATTCTTGTGGTCAGTCCAGACCACAAAGGGAACCTCGGAACCCTCCAGCCAGTGCCTCCACTCCTCCAACGCCAACTTCACCGCAAGCAGTTCTCGATTGCCGATGTCATAGTTGCGCTCAGCTGATGTGAGTCTGCGGCAGAAAAAGGCACATGGATGAAGCTTGTTATCAATCCCTGAGCGTTGTGAAATGACTGCCCCCACTCCAGTGTCGGACGCATCCACTTTTACAGTAAACTGGAGGGATGTCACTGGATGAGCTAACACCGGTGCTGTGGTGAAGAGTTCTTTGAGTCTAGCAAACGCTTGACCGGCCTCCTCAGTCCACTGGAATGCCACCTTGGTGGAGGTGAGCCTGGTCAAGGGAGCTACTACCCGGCTGAAGTCCTTTATAAAAACCGTCGGTAAAAGTTGGCAAAGCCCAGAAACCGTTGCAATTGTTTCCGGGTGCCTGGTTGAGGCCATGCTGTGACCGCCCTCACCTGCCCTTGCCCGATGATGTAGCCCAGGAAGCTAACCGAGGAGCAGTGGAACTCACACTTCTCGGCCTTCACAAACAACTGGTTCTCAAGGAGCCGCTGTAGCACCTGGCGAACATGGGAGATATGTTCCGCCTGGGAGTTAGAAAAAATCAAAATGTCATCAAGATAGATGAACACAAAATGATCTAGGAAGTCTCTCAACACATCATTTACTAACGACTGGAAAACTGCAGGTGCATTTGTTAACCCAAAAGGCATTACCAGATACTCGTAGTGACCCAATGGAGTATTGAAGGCCGTTTTCCACTCATCCCCCTCACGAATACGGACCAGATGGTAGGCGTTCCGTAGATCGAGTTTGGAAAAAACTGTTGCTTCCTGTAGAAACTCAAAAGCGGAGCTGATTAGTGGCAGAGGGTACTTATTTTTTACTGTAATGTTGTTGAGTCCCCTGAAATCGATACAGGGGCGGAGCGTTTGGTCCTTCTTTGTGACAAAAAAGAAACCAGCTCCCACAGGGGAGGATGAGGGACGAATTATTCCCGCTGCTAGAGAGTCATGTATGTACGTTTTCATCGTCTCTCTTTCAGGACGGGACAGACTGTATAACCTGCTCGATGGCAGGGGAGCACCAGGGAGGAGATCGATGGCACAGTCATATGGTCGGTGCGGGGGCAATGTCAGGGCTCTCTCCTTACTGAACACCTCGATGAGATCGTGATATTCTGATGGAACATTACTGGGAAGTGGGGTCGCCGGCAACGATGTGACTCTGGGGCCCTCTCTAGGGGAAAACGCGGATTGCAAACATGCAGCATGACAATGTGCGCTCCAACCCGTAATCTTCCCCGCAGCCCAATCAATCTGAGGGTTATGCATTTTCAACCAGGGAAACCCCAACACCAAGGGAGTCTTAGCAGTGGACATGATTTTAAACTGAACTTGTTCTCGGTGGTTGCCTGAAATAATGAGCGTTAGAGGAATGGTTTGCTCAATTACCTGAGCGATCTGGCAACCGTCCAGGGCGTAAGCGGCTAACGGGGTTGCCAATTGTTCCAACGGAAAGCCGGATTGTATAGCCAACTCCCGATCCAGGAAGTTATCTTCGGCGCCAGAATCGATCAGGGCAAGGAGTGGTAAGGCCAAGTCTTTGAAACAGAGTTTAAAGGGGGCTTGTAGTCTCGACCCAGTCTGAACAGGTGAGATCTCTTGGCTCGCCAGTACGCCCACTGCTACGGGCGAGCCGGATCTTTTGGCCGACCGGGGCATGCGGCAATAAAATGGCCCTGATGACCACAATACAGGCATTCTCCCGATCTCATTCTCCTCAGCCGCTCGGCTGGTGTCAAATGAGCCTGACCTACTTGCATGGGTTCCTCCTCAACGACTGTAGGGGGAGCTGTGGTCCTGCCGGGAATCTCCGGAGCTCCTCCGACCCCTGACCGACGGGCCGGAAACGGAACAGCTGGAAACCGGCTGACCCGCTCCCGGAGTCGCTCCCGGAGTCGATTATCTAACCTGATGGCGAGAGAAACGAGGTAATCTAAATTAGTGGGCTCATCTCGGGAAGCCAATTCATCCTTTAACTGCTCGCTTAGTCTTTTTACAAACACTCCCCGGAGTGTCTCTCCGTTCCAGCCCGAGTCTGCCAAAAGTCCACCAAGTACTCTGCCACACTCCTGGAACCCTGTTGGAGACTCAACAACCGATTAGAAGCCTGCCCAAGATGGTCAAGATGATCAAAAACTCCTTTGAATCTGGCGATGAAACTCTCATATTCGAGCCCGGAATCTGCCTGACTCGAGAGCATGGCCTCCGCCCAGGACAGAGCTCGGCCCCGTAACAGGCCCACCATGTAATGCACCTTGGCTTGGCCGGAGGAGAAGGCCTGTGGCCGCTGTTGGAACACCAGTGCACACTGAAGGAGGAACCCCCGACATTTGTCCAGCTCTCCGGCGAAGGGCTCCGGCGTGGTTATGGGAGCCGCCACGGGAGGCGCCGGAGAGGGTGAGGAATACGCCGCCGCAGGAGCTGATGTGGAAGGAGCAGTTGAAACTGCGGGGGAGGCTGGAGAAGCAAAGTGTGAGGTTAGTGCAGCTACTTGATTAGACAACTGTGCAACCTGTGATAACATAGCCTGGTTCTGTTCCATTAAGGCCTGAAGGAACTGCTGGTGATGACTCAAAAGCGTTCCCTGACTGGAAATGGCTTCCTGAATGTCCATACCGTCTGGTCTCGGTTCTGCGGGATCCATGTTGTGGCCAGATCGTTCTGTTGCGGGGTTAAATTGGACACTAGTGAGCAGAACGACAGACCAGAGGGTGACAGTTCTTAAGTGTTTATTCAGGCTACTGAGGTGGTCACAAGTAGCGAAAGTCAGTAGATAATCTGAATCTTGTTCGGAGTCCAGGCGAGAGGCGAGGCAGGGGAAGGCAAGGCACAAGGCTGGTAGCACGCTGGGGAAGAGCGCTGGGCCGGCAGGCTGGCAGATGGCTGGAGGGAGGCGAGGCGTAGCAGGTATCCGGAGATCTGAGGTATAAGAAGAACAAGGCGTCAGTAGGTACTTACGAAACAACATAGAGAGAGACTAGAGCCGTGGTTTCCGAACAGGGTGACTGAACGATCTGGCGATGAATGATGAGCAGGAACCGGTATTTGAAGACGGACCAGGTGATTAGTGGAATCAGCCACAGCTGTGCAGGTGCTGAGTGGAAAACCTGAACACCCTGCCCAGCCACATACCTGCACCCACAGGAGCAGACAAGGGAGGAGAGACAACCTCAACCCTAACAGCTCTGGCATTACAGACGGCCTTCTTATATGCTTCAAAACCATGTTGCCGGACAAAACGTGATTCTTCCAGATTGGTGGAATGCCATATCCTTTCAAGTTTTCGCGATGTTTGCTTTATTGTTTGTTTCTCTTCTTTGCTTTATTATCTTCTTTTTAGAGGGGCAATAGAGTCGAGTGTCATTCGCAGTGAACCTGCAGCACTATCAACAAGATGATCAATTTGGGAGGGATTAAAGTTAGCATAGGAGTCCTGTTATATTGAGACATGACATTGAATTAAATGCAGATGGAATAATTTCCTTAAATTTAGCTACAACACTATCAGGTAGAGATCTAGTGTAGGATGTTTTGCCTAATGCCATGTAGTCCAGTAATAGGAATTCAAAAGTTATTAAATAATGGTCCAATAAAAAAGGATTCTGTGGAAAGACTGTTGGTCAAGGTCTAGGTGTTCAATTTCAATGCCATATGACAGAACAAGGTTGTGGGTGTGGTTAAAAAAGTGAGTGTGCTTATGTACACTCTGACAGAAGCCAATAGAATCTAATAATGAAATAATCGCAGTATCTATGTCCACATGAATTTTAAAATCACCTACAATAATTACTTCTGTTTTAAAGCCCCACTACAGTGTATTTTGACATTTTTATTTTATTTCATATATTTGTGAGTCATTTCCTGACAATGTTGATGAACCACATTGTTCACCAAATATTTTTTGACAAATAACTTAATTTTGTGCTGAAGTTTAAAACATGTAAGCTATTGCTAAAACAGAACTATGACGTATGACTATAGTAGAAGCTATAGGTCATACGGTTCCTCCAAGCTTGCGCAGGCGCACTGTCCTGCCTCTTTGGCAGGACAGTGCCCTGGTGCTGCCATGAGCACCAGCTGCTTGGTGATCATTTTATTAGAAATAATTGTTTATCAAAAATCTCATATTTAAATATGTAATGTAAGCACCCACCGTCATCCCTACAATATTGATATCAAGGTATTTAGTCAAAGGTGTCATATTTGATTTTGTCCATGTGGCCAAGGCCTATACTGAAAAGTCATCCATGTCCTGCCATATGTCTTTGTTGTTGGATATTTTGTAAATATAACTATGGAATAAACTATACAATGCTTCTGAACATGTCCTTTTCTGCATTTAACAGGGGATAACACAGATGTGTAATCTTGAATATACTAACTGTTGGGGCGTAGCTGATTCAGTGTGTGTGTGTGTGACTGAAATCACTAACCTTTTGTTTTGTTCATTTTGCCAAGACATTTTTAGAAGGTAAGGGGACAGAAAATGTTCTATAAACATACAAGTAAACCACCTAATTTTCCTAATGAACCTATATTTGGGGATAATAAATCAGTGTAGTCATGAAATGAATCAGGAAAGTTCTGTTGCTGTATACAGCTCGCAGGACCCATGGACTGAGGGACACCCCATATAGTCCAGGGTGGGCTGTCATGCATTCTATTTCTTCCTCCTCCTCTGCACACATGGCTATGACCTAATTTACACAATGGTAGACACACTGACCAATAACTGCCTAGGAAAGTCAGGATTCCACCATGTTACTGGACAAAACAATAGGCATTTTTATAACACTCTGTCCCAGTGTCTTTTAAAAAAATGTACCTGACTGACTTCCCTACAGCACACATTCTCCCAAGCTTCTGGCATGGAGGCACAGTGGCCACAAATGCACCTTTTTATACAGACTCAGTTTTACTACAATGCAAGTCAAGTTTGTAGCAGTTGTATTCATTTCAATAATGTGCAACAACACATTATAGTATTTTACACAATTTTCTATCCTGCCAACATTTGGAGGCTATGCAAAATTGTAGCCACTGAGGAGGACATTTACAAAAGTTAAGCCATCTTCTGATTTCACATATCTCTGTTACTGACATGTAACCTGTATGTAGTGGTGTAGGTGGTATGAGGGGGGATAAATATCAGTAGATTGACTGCTGTGTATTGATAAATCTGGCGCTGTCTGTGGTGCTGAAGTAGCAGACAGATCAGTCCCTCCCTCCTGTCAGCTTTGCCTCGGATCTTTAATATTCTATATTATAACTATATAGCTGGGGTCATTCATAAGTAGGTTCAAAGCTAGTCGCGGGTAAACATATATTTAGTATATTTAGGAGTCCACATTTAATTCTCCTGTTGTACTGTTGCAGTGGTCATTTTAATTTTTATTAGGTTTTTAATGCATAACTCCTCTCTGTTTACTTTTGATTAAATTAATTTCAGTGGTCGGGGGGCAGACACCATCTCTACGGGGTATTGGGTGGGTAACTGGAAGCGCAGAGAAGCTGGACTGCAACTCTGCCTCCTAGTCTCAACTCTTGGTTGTCATGGCTTTATTCCACTAATAAACAGACTTCCAGATATGAGAGAGATCCACATCCCACATCATTTGCTGGACACCACTTCAACAGCCAGCAGTTGAATGATGATATGTCAACACTGGTCAGATTTTGCAGGGACACAGAGAAAACTACAGACTCCGACATTGTCTTTGCATATGTACACACCGACTCAACATTAATTTGTGTATGACCTCGGCGTAATCAGGTATCGTTACTGCTGGCGTGAATAACAATCTTACTATATTTACACTTATCCTTAGCCAGCAGTTTTAAATAGGATTAAAAGCCTGCTCTGGCCCCTGGGATACATTTGACTATGATGTATGAATATGATGTCGCTAACTTCACGTTTCTCAAAACAGAGCTACCAATAATCAGAGTTGGTTTCTCAGCGGGTGTTTCTCAACTGGTTGGTGGTTGGCTTGCACCAGCTACTGGGGGCTGGCTAACTACAGCTGACTGACTTTCCATGGTGCGGAGCAGAACTGTATAGCGTGTAAACAATTGTGGGATTAGCAAGGAAGTCACTAACAGGAGAGCGCTATGAGTGTCTGAGCAGAGCTAGTGTACATTTAAGTGTATAGTGGGTAATTAGCCGCTGTGTGAAGACCATAACAAAACTAGAGAAGGCAATTTCTGAAGAAACTGCAGTGTGAATGCTGGATGTTGAAAGGCTGACACTAAACAGGATTGCTGGCTTTAAATGTTGAATAATACTAATTATGTAAGAAAGATGTGGAATATTCTAATGTTTGTTGAAAAGCTGGCACTAAACTACAATGCTGGCTTTAATTTGTATGAAGAAGCAGTTTAAGGAATAAGAATGGGTTGAGAAGTGGGAAAGAGATGTAGGATGCAAAATAGAGTTTAAGCTGGAAGCTAAACTGTGTAGCAGGCTTTACCTAAGAAGCAACTTAAGGAATATAAAGAGTTGGAAAAGTGAGAAATGGTCTAATTATTTTGAACAGGATTCAAGAGTTGAATAAAAGGTCCATGATTTGAGAGCTGGGATTTCCTACTGTAGGTGAATGCATTGTCACGTCATCATAACCAAACTTCAGAGTAACTATGAATGGGATGGGACAGCAGAAAATTGGATTTTTGCCTACTTTTGAAGGTTGGTTTCTGATTAAGTCTTCTATCAGAGGGACCACAAACTGTTGCTTCAGCTCCGGTTTCACTTCACAGCCTCCCAGCAAGTTGTTGCCCACTGGAACACGGTGGTGACAGAGGAAGTTGTCTCAAACAGCAATGTTTCTCTGGTGGTCTTAGGTTGCCTGCTAGTATGGGGATGCAAGAGTCTTTGAGGCAAACACGGCCGCCCGCAAGAATTGTTCTTGACAGCCAGCAGGCAAGCAGAGTCTTGATCCGTAGACGGCAGCTGGAGTCGGATAGCAGCTCTACTAAACTTCTTTTCTATTCTAAATTCATCAAAATAAACGTAAAAGTAGTTTCGTTGGCCTGTCAACACTACTTTCAGAGCTATTATCAACACCGAATTAACTGAGGTACAAAGAATAATTAAAAACTGGACTTGCTTCCACTAAGTTATATGCACAACCTGGCAAAGAGAAAAAAAAATCTCAGCAGAAAGAGGAGCGTAGGTAGTGCTCCTTAGGGATGGAGAGTGAAAAACGAAAAAGAGCGGAAAAAAAACAAAAAAACACCGTTTTATTTTACAATCACATAAGGGCATGTGTTGGAGGCGGAGAAGTTTTTTTCACACTAACTTGCTGTGCGTCCTTTTTTTTTTCTGAGGAGAAATGTGGTTTCTTCTAGTCTACTCTTATAATATATAAATACGTACTGCGCAACAGCCACATACTTCCCACCACTATAGTCAAATCAATAGCAATTACAACACATAAATGTATATAATACATAACAGATATAGTGTGTACACATAACTCAATTTGTTAATCATAATATTCCTACTTAACTATCAAACTATATTAGTTTAATCCTTTATATGGGATATCAGGGTGACATCTTTATTGATGGGGAGTGTTGAGTTAGCTCACTAATCCAGAGAAAGCCAGTCAAGGGTGTTTGTTCAGATCACTAAAAGGTTTCACAGAACCATAAACCTGTTCCTGCCGTTTGGCCTTCTCAGCCCACTCACCTCCAACCCATGTGGCTATATACTAATTTGGGAACAACAAAGGCTGTTTTCCCTACATATCCCCCATTCTGTCTGATGGTCGGTGTCCAGGGAGCTTCTGGCCATTGACATGAGGACCATTATGAACACAGAAGAACAGTAGGCCCAGCAGCAGCTTTCTGTGATCAGAGTTTCTTTGGATACTATCACTAAGTAAGATACATGGGTAACTACCCTATGTGAGGACTAATCATAGGGATCTAATCTAACTTGTACGGTTACTAGGCTACTTTTAGAGGTTGCCTAACTAGTCATATACCAGTTCAAAGACAGCAGGGGCCATAGTCATTCCCTGAACACTATACTCGCGGTCTTCCTCGACTGCCACAAGTTCATTGGAAGGTTCCTTTCATCCTAACTATTCTAGCAACTCCACTAGTACACTTGTCTAGTTTACACTGCAGGGCCTGGGTACGTTTGACATAGAAAAAGGCTATACCAAAAGTTAAAAGGTATCCTAAGCCTATTGTGGTCGATTTCACTTTCATACTGATCAGGGTTTAAGTGATAAAGGGCTACCTCTTCTCTGTGTAAGATGGCTTTTTCTGGTACACTGATCCATAGTGTTTGATTGGGCAGTGTGATGCAAGTGGCGGTGTCACAATGGTCATAAGTTAAAGTGGCTATTCTCACTGGGGTGTTGACCAACCAGCGGCTTCCTGATTTCATCCTGAGTCGTGGTGACTTGGGCATGATGGTTGCTGGGTATCGGGCGTTGGTCACCGTGGGTTTGAGCCCACAGATCCCATCCATACTATCACAGATAAACGGCTTGCTGGGACACAGGTAATGGATTTCTTTGGTGAGGGTACACATGCGCAGATTTGGGGGAATCTTACCTATGGCTAAACTGTCCACTGAGGATCCAATATCTCACAGCATATCCAACATTAATGAACTGACGAGTTGTGTGTGAGCATGGTCAACCTGAACTACCAAAAGGGGGGAGTTCATGTTGCACAGGATCTTGTTCAGGGCCACGCTGTGTGTGTTAACTACAGAAACGGTGCCCTGTACTGTCTGTCCTATAGTCTGCAATTGTTTCTGCTATAGGTTTATCTGGGCTCTGATGTCTGGAATTTCGACTTGCAATTCACCTACATGTTGCTTGACAGTAGACAGACTAACTGCGTTGACTGTGGCAAGTCCAGTGCTGAAAAGAGAACCAATAGCAGCGGCTGCGGTCAGTAGTCCTTCAGTGAACCATTTGGACATTTTCTTGTATCCACTCAGTTCCGATTGAGTGATACCGAACTTCTGCAACTGCTGCAGCATGTGGTTTGTGTCTGCCTCTGTGTGCCTTTTAACCTCCCTGTTCCAGCTAGTATCAGCCCAACTTGTCAGTTCAGTCATGATAGGGACATTCCTCCTACATACTTCTCTGGGGTTCAGTCTGACAAACACTTTCTGTGTGTGCAGGCGGCAGTTGCTGATCAATAGCCCAGGTTGTTCCTTCAGAACAATCCCAGAGCTTAGTCCTTGCTCTACAATCGTAGGGAGTGCCATGGCAGTTACGGGGCAAAGGATCAGGAGGGTGAGCAGCCAAATCATCCTGATGGGAAGAACATACATAGTACCAGAGTAGGAGATACCTGACCTTCAAGTTATTCTCTACGATTGGCACCACACAAGCAGTAATAATTTTATATCTGCTCTACTGCTAACAACTAGCGCCCCTGTGTGTTTGAGTGTTCTCTGTTGTTTATAATGACCTAACTGGGACATTGCCATCACAGACGAGTCCCATGAGGTTTTTGTCTGGTTTGACCTGGTTACAATGGACCCATTTGAGGGTTGGTTCTCTCTGACCTTTCTGAACCTTGATTTGGTACACAATGGGTGAGAGTTTGTCTGTGAACATGTAAGGACCTGCCCAGTGGGAGAAGAGCTTGCAAGCAAGTCTTTCAGTATTCTGGTTGTCCTTTCCCATTGGTTGGGTGAAGACATAGTACCAGATCTTGTCCCCCACTTGGAGTTCATCATGGGATGCTTTTTGGTCGTAATAGGCCTTGCGTCCTTTCACACTCTTGTCCAAGTTATTCTGGGCAAAGGTGTTCGTTCAGGTCGGCCATATACTCATGTGTGGTATGTGCCATTGCAATGTTAATCTCGCCTGGCTGGTAGAGCAGGTGCATTGGAAGGGTCATCTGCCTACCTGTCATCATTTCAAAGGGAGAGATCCCTGTTGTTGCATGTGGGGTTGCTCTGATAGGTAGGCGGTGGTTCAGGCTGTGTCATTTTGGGCCAGCAAGCCGTCCACTCATTTGGTGAATGCGCAAGTGACTTTGGGTGGGTCCTCTAACCAAATTGACCAGAGGTAACAAGTACTTCCTCAGTCAATTTGGAGGTTTGAAAGTTCCATCTTTGAGTCTTAACAGAGAATTGTTTCATGGCAGAGACCATGTGTTAGGATATGCCATCTAGGCAGCAGGTGAGCACTGGGGAGGATAATCAGAGAGACATGAGGGCAGGAACTGAAGAAACAAGACAGGAAGAATTTCAAAATAAAACTGGAAATAAACAACACGCAAGAGACAAGACCTGGGAATACAAAATAAAACCGGACACAAGACCAAACACACACAGTGTCCATGTGGGATCATGACACCATGGCTGTGCGACACTTCAGTGAAGGAAAATTCTTTTCTCAATGAAATATGTAAAATTATTCACCATCAGGCTCCTTATCACGCTACATTTTCCATTCGGTGTTGCCAATTTTACAGATTTGGATTTCTTAAGATTATTCCATTTTCCCCAGAATTGATTTGTGTTTATGGACTCCTCAATTAATGCCAGTTATTTGTGTATGTATTGTGCCTTTTTTATTCTGGTGCAAGTCCACATTTCCTGGATCTTTGTGTTTTTGATTGGATAATCTCCTAAGGTTTTGTCTAATTTCTTTACATTCTTTATCAAACCGTCGTATTTCGGATTCTTGGGTTTATTTTTGGATTGTTTCAATTGTGATTTTTGGAGGTGGAGGGCTGTGGTTCAGGGTGAGGGGGGCTGTTGGTGGTGATGGAGGGTTGTTGTTGTTGGCTGGCGCTGAGACTCTGGAGCTGCTCCTTAAGGCAGAGGATGGTTTGCTCTCTAAGGTGCAGCTCTTCTCTCATAGCAGTGAGTTCTCTCCCCGTAGCCTATTTGTACTGCTGCAGCTCCTCTCATCAGCAGTAAGTTCTCTCCTCAGAACTTCTCTGTCCTGCTGCAGCTCTTGGACCTCTCGTCTCAGCTGCTGTAGGGAAGCCTTCAGCTCATTCCTCACCTGGCTGTTTTGATCTCTTAGCTGCTGTGTGGATGTTTGATTGGAGAGCAGCAGCTCCTTCAGTTCCAGCTCTGCCTCCTGCATGGACAGACTCTCTCTCATCTGGGACACTCTTTTCTCTAGTTGACTGCTGTGCACTGAACAGTCTCCTGAAGGCTGCTCCTTTTCTAGCTTAGCTTAGCATAGCCTTCCTCTCCTCTTCTATTAGCTGTCGCCTTAGCCAAGTTAGCTTCTCTGTGTCTCTTTACTTTTACTTTATCTTTTAAGGTTTTCTGTTTTCCTCTCTTTTAGGTTTGTATTTTTTAGGTTTGTTTGTTTATCTCAGTTTAAAAGGTATTTAATTTTCTGTTTCTGTAAGAGCTTCAGTGAAACATGACTTCTCTATATCAGTGTCTCTCTCTCCTGTCTCACCTGTCTCCCTGTAGTCTAGCGCTGTGAGCAGCACCTTGGCAGACCTGAAGGTGGCGCTGCAGGATCTGAGTGGAGAGTTGCGACAGGAGAGACAAGGCTCCCAGGAACTCACCCAGCAGTTCGCAAAGGCCAAGGCATCATGGGAGGTGGAGAGGACCGAACTAAAGAGCCTCATCACGCAGGTAAGAAGTATTATTGTAAATTCAGACAGAAAGACGGAAGGAAAAATGTTAGTATGAGTAATCAGTTCCTACAGGAACACAACATTTTCTGCCAATGTTGGAAAAGTTTAGATTATTTCACATGAAAGATTTCTGTTTGTGCTGTTTGGCTCCTCTCACTGGTTTGGTAAGTGGGCAGGACTCTGGAAAAAGATGATGTCATATATTTCTGTACACCAATCAGGATTTAGCAGTGTTTGAAGCAGCACCGCCATTACGTACACGCACATCACCCGCTGTGTGTAGGGCACCAAGTGCCAGAGGGGACACCAACACAGCCTAATGATCATCAATCATAATAATCATAATGATGAATTATTTAAATTTAATATGGGCACAACTACAGTAGGCACCATTAGACTTATTATAGGCCTGAGGTCACTTATAGTGGCCCTGGTTTGAAGCAACATCTGATGACAGTTGTTGGGTTGCTCATGTTGCCAGACCACTGTCAATCAGCTCTGATCAAACTACACCCACACAGCCATGATGAAGCAGATTAGCTGAGTTTATTATTGTTAAACCCCTAATCAATAATAACTAACAGCGTTTTTTCAGACTTTAACTTGATTGTTGCTTATTTAGTCATGAATATTTAATGTTATACAGAAATATATTAATATATCTGAAACCAAGCTTTCAGGGGCTTTGAATGTAGTGGTGATACAATTAACATTACTTGAAACCAATCAATCAATTTTCATGTTACTCTACAAAACCTAGCCCACATCCTTTGCTCTATTTAAAGTGAACTGTAGTGGAGTCCATTAATTCAATTCAATTCAGTTTTATTTATATAGCGCCATATCATAACAAAGTTATCTCAGGGCACTTTTTCGAATAGAGCAGGTCTAGACCGACTCTTTATATTTACAGAGACCCAACAGTTCCCACCATGAGCAAGCACTATGCGACAGTGGCAAGGAAAAACTCCCTTTTAACAGGTAGAAACCTCGAGCAGAACCAGGCTCAAGGTGGGCGGTCATCTGCCTCGACCGGTTGGGTTGAAGGGGAAGGGGGGAGCGGGAGAGAGAGAGCAGGAGGAAAGAGAACATACAGCAGCTCAATACAGCATAGATATGGTAATGGCATTGATGTTAACACCAACAGAAACAACACTAAGAGCAACATTATAATAGCAATACTAATAACAGCAACAACAGCAATAGCACCAGCGGGTGCAGAGCAGGAGCACGGGGGCAGCAGGTGGCAGCAACCACAGACCCAGACTTCCACAGCTCCAGAGGCAGAAACACCTGCAGAAAGCAACAGAAGGGGAGGGAGAGAGAGAGAGGAGAGAAAGCACACAACTATGGGAAGAAGTTGAATTAATAACAAGCATTGATGGGATATGAGGGCGTACAGATGGAGAGGAAGAGGAGGAGAAAGGAGCTCAGTGCATCATAGGGAGTCCCCCGGCAGTCTAGGCCTATAGCAGCATAACTAAGGGGGGGCTCAGGGGTCACCTGAGTCAGCCCTACTATAAGCTTTATCAAAGAGGAAAGTCTTAAGCCCACTCTTAAATGTGAGGAGGTTGTCCGCCTCCCGTACACAAACTGGGATCTGGTTCCACAGGAGAGGAGCTTGATAGCTGAAGGCTCTGGCTCCCATTCTACTTTTAGAGACTCTAGGAACCACAAGGAACCCTGCATTCTGGGAGCACAGTGCTCTAGTGGGATAATAGGGTACTATGAGCTCTTTAAGATATGATGGTGCCTGACCATTTAGGGCTTTGAAGGTGAGGAGAAGGATTTTAAATTCTATTCTGGATTTTACAGGGAGCCAGTGTAGAGAAGCTAGTATTGGAGAAATATGTTCTCTTTTTCTGGTTCTTGTCAGTAAACGTGCCGCAGCATTCTGAATCAGCTGGAGAGTCTTAAGGGATTTATTGGGGCAGCCTGATAATATAGAGTTGCAATAGACCAGCCTAGACGTAACAAATGCATGGACTAGTTTTTCTGCATCTTTTTGAGATAGGATGTGCCTGATTTTTGCAATGTTACGTAAATGAAAAAAGGCAGTTCTTGAAGTTTGTTTTATGTGGGAGTTAAAGGACATATCCTGATCAAAGATAACTCCAAGATTCCTTACGGTTTCGCTGGAGGCCAGGGCAATGCCATCTAGAGAAACTATATCTTTAGATAATGTGTTTCGAAGGTGTTCGGGGCCAAGTACAATAACTTCGGTTTTGTCTGAGTTTAACATCAGAAAATTGCAGGTCATCCAGGTTTTTATGTCCTTAAGGCATGCTTGAAGTTTAGCTAATTGATTGGTTTCATCTGGCTTGATCGATAAATATAATTGGGTATCATCTGCATAACAATGAAAATTTATGGAGTGCTTCCTAATAATATTGCCTAAAGGAAGCATATACAAGGTAAATAGAATTGGTCCAAGCACAGAACCTTGTGGAAATCCGTGACTAACTTTGGCGTGCATAGAGGATTTTATCATTAACGTGTACAAACTGATATCGATCTGATAAATAGGATTTAAACCAGCTTAGTGCAGTACCTTTAATGCCAATAAAATGTTCTAGTCTCTGTAATAGAATGTGATGGTCAATGGTATCGAATGCAGCACTAAGATCTAGTAAGACAAGTACAGAGACAAGTCCTTTGTCTGATGCAATTAGAAGGTCATTTGAAACTTTCACCAGTGCTGTCTCTGTGCTATGATGCACTCTAAATCCTGACTGAAAATCCTCAAAGCATTTAGGAGACACAAACCTAAAATTCAAAGATTTATTGGTATGGAGAGCCTGATGCAACAATGTACAAAATGCATCATACTCCTTTGATTGTATATTTTACAACCACTGTATTCTCTATTAACAGAATAATCTGATCTAGTTTATTTTGGTTGTTCTGCAGATTTGAGTGTAAAGAGACAGATGTTGACATTTAAAATCCATCAGATATTCGTGCTGAGAAAGTTGAGCAGAGCTACATGAATTTAGGACAGTCCATGGGCTCAGACCCAAAATTTAATGTACCGGTACTATCTTGGTGGGCAAATTCTAGTTGTAATTTTTTTAATCCCTATACGTCCCTAGATTGTGTTTTGATATGATAGACCTTGCAGACTGGCAGCTTATTAGTGGTTATCACCTCTTAAAGCAGGGGCACTCAACTTGCTTTGCCTGGCAGCAACTTTTGCAAGATGACAGGAGGCCAGGGGCCAAACATTAATAATATTTATCAAATATCTTGCAGTGCTGCGCTGAAGCTTGCATATTTTGACTCATGATAGGCCTGATATTAGCAAACCTTTTGACGTTTGCTGTCCTCACTCATCTTTCCCAAGAGGCAAATCCAGTCGCAGCAGCCCCGTGCAGGCATGTGGGAAAGGTTTGCCCCCAGGAATTTCTGCGATGCAGACATCCCTGAAGGCTTACTTACTCCCACATGCCCCGTGCAGGTCAGGTGTACGTGAACTTTTTGCAGAAATCAAGTGTCACCACTTGCACTGCACAGATTGCTGATAAGTCAATATCAGCCAGGGGACATTATTGAACATTTACTAATTGGTGTAAACTAAAAATCCCCAGTGTGAATCAATTTATTTTCATTGGGAATTAGAAAGTGGTTGGCGGGCCACCTGCCACCGTAAGTTGAGTATCAATGTCTAATAGAAAATAGGAAATCATCTTTCTTTCATTATATTCTCTTTCTGGGGTGTGTCTGGACTACTGACCACCCACTTGTAATAAGCTCCTAAGTAGTGTTTCAAGTAACTATTATTTAATACACAGGGATATTCAAGCTACCTTTGGCAAATGTTCAGGTCTAAATCATTGCAATGTATTTTCTAATTAAGGACACAAATTATTATTTTTTTCTCCAATACCTTATTTAATTTGTGTAGAGCCAAACTATATTGCTTTAAAGTGGAGGAAACACACTTGTGTATGTTATATGACCATTTTATTGCTTATTTATTTTAATAATTAACACATGCATTGTTTGCTGCATGCCACCTAAAATTGTTTGGGTTGAGATATATACTTTAGTGCAGTCTACTTCAACCTTTGCATGTGTCATATAATGCAGCATTGTTTACATGAACATTAATTATAAACAGGTACCTGTATAGATGTAGTATGTTTGCTATATTTTGCCAATGCTTAATAGAGAACAATTAGTTGGGATTAAATTGGGTTTGAAGAGACCATCTCTAGATTGCAGCCTAACAGTTGGTATGAATGGAATGCATGAATAGGCAATTCTCACATGGTGGAAGCTAGCTGGACTCGACCTCCCCACGTCTGGTGCAGAAAAGTTGGTACAGAAGAAGGTTTACATCTGTAGTGTGCGTAGAGGGAACATACATGTGACATGTGATTTCCTGCAGCTTCTTGAAGAGCTCATCGGAGACATTCCAAGTAACCAACCTTAATTATCCTAAACTAAAAACACATCAACTAATAAATGGACTTATATTGTATATCTCACTTGATTCAGTAGCGTCATCTGGAAGGGACAACTTAAAAATGGAAAAAACATTGAATTTTAAGTAGTTATGTTAAAAGATGAAACTAGAATGCATCATTGAACATGTTTGTGGTAACAAAAATATCTTAGATAATATTATATAGAAATGTATATACTGATTTGAATGTAAACTCTTTCACCATTATTATATGTACATACTTAAACAGCATTTTTTCTTTTCAAAACAACAAAATGTGTATGCAGATTCAAACACATTGCTTTTATTACAATGAACAACAATGAACTGTTTTAGTTGCCTTAGGTTCAAGATTACATCACTGTTAATATGATATTGGCTGTTAATATGCTTTTTGGAAATTATGCAAAGGCACTAATAGGGGAAAATGCTCCTGTGGATAGGCTATCATATATTAATTTACTTTTATTGACCCTATAAACAATTAGTATAGGTACGGTTTTGCCCACACAGGTGTTACCGATATCTGGTCTGGCCCATGGACTAAAGAAGAAAAATGTATGCAGTGGGAAGATTATTATCTAATCTTCCCAAATTCCACCTGACCTCCTCAGTAAATCAGTGCAGGAGCACATCGTCCATCAACAAGTCAAAATAAACACTCTGCTTGTGTTTCCAGGTGACTTTTTCTTGTAAGCCTGTGCTCTGTGCTTGCATGTAACTGGACAATTGTAGTACACCTGGTGGGCAACAGACAGACAAAAAGAGCATAATTTGTGAAGTATCTGCTCTGAAGTGGCTTTTAAAATTGATGACAGGTGGTCAATTTCCATCCAAGCCTTTTATCTCCTCTCTGTCTGTCTGCCTTGTCTACAGGCTGTAAGTAAAGCCTGCTTCATACTTTCTGCATCCACTTGGGTCCACGTGACGTAAATGTCATCATACATGTTCGCGAGGGTCTACGCGGACCTCTATGCAGATGTCCGCACGCAGCACAAACTTTGTGAGCACGCGGACTGTACGCATAGCAAGCTCGCCGTCTGCACATGATCCAGATAACAAATGGATGCTTGTTTTGAAGAGAGGTTGTGCAAGGACATCCGCCGTTACCCACATTTATATAATACGTCTTTGAAAGAACACAAAGACAGCCAAATGGCATTGAACTGTCTCTTTTTGCCTTTTTCTTGTTCAGTCAAAAACAACAAACACAGGAGCTCTTCTTGCTGTCATGAGGTCACCATTTTCTTTCCTAATGCGCATCCTTCATCTTCTTCTAACTTTAACATTATGGTGCATTACCGCCACCAACTGGAATGGAGTGTGGATCGGTAAATGCGCATGTGTGGAATGCCAGACCAACGCAGACCCTCAATTGCTGTCCCCAGAATGCGGAAAGTATGTCTGAGCCTTAATGGTTTTAATCCTCCACTCTTCCCTCATTGTCTCTCTGTCTGTCTTGTAACAGCAGCAGGGGTGGTAATTGTGTAAGTGTTAATTAATAACATCTGAAATCAGCTTTTGTGTTACCAGCTGGTAAGTGTGTTGCTCATGGTGGGAACTGTTGGGTCTCTGTAAATATAAAGAGTCGGTCTAGACCTGCTCTATTCGAAAAAGTGCCCTGAGATAACTTTGTTATGATATGGCGCCATATAAATAAAACTGAATTGAATTGAATTGAATTAATTGAGACACAGAGAGAGATAAAAGAACGAGAGAGAGGAAACAGAGAGGCCTGTTAAAGTTGGGCAATTAAAAAATTGTTTTCTTTCTATGAAGGATGTGTTTTGGACCACACCAGTACTGAAACACAAGAATACACACAGAGTTAAACACACACTGATGGAGTCATACATTTTTTTCATCAGTCATCAATCATTTTTATGATCAGAGAGATTCTGCCTTCGCACTGTGGTGTGAGATAATTTGTCTTCTGATTGGTTTGACAGCTCCCTTGGCAGCCAATAGGAGACCAGAGAAGTGTTACAGAGACATAAGACACTCTGTTTTTCCTAAATGTGATGTAGCTGCAGGGTTTTTTTGAGAATAAATTTACGGACAAATCTTTGTGGCTTAATCAAAATCCAATCACCAGGCTGTGATTCATTTAACAACGTTAAAAAACAACGCTCCATGAGAGGAGCCAGCATGGATGTCATACCAAGAGTCTAGCAGCCCGGATGGCAGATGCGATGGCAGCATTCGTCCAGGAACACCCGAAACCCTACTGGTGAAAGTGTCACTGTTCTCTCAGCTCAAAAGCTGCAAGTTGTTTCAAAATGCTTTTTTCCACCGTGAACGACACAAAGCTTGGTGCTGATAAAAAGAAAGCAAACCCTTTTGGAATTACCTACATTTATGCATAATTTTTCTATAAAATGTGGTCCAATCTTCAGTAAAATTTTACTTGTTACTAAAACCAAGGGTTCACTTTTGTCATGCTTCAGCTGTCCCTCCTGAACACCTCTCTCCCCGCCCCCATGTGCCTTCCCCTGGTGCAATTACCCTGATGTCTCCCACCTGTGACTTGTTAGCGTCTCGCCCTCCGTGTATTTAGTCTCTGGTCTCCCTTGTCTGTTTGCCAGTTCGTCTTGTCTTCTCTGTCAAGCGTGCCAGCTCTCTCCAGAGAGTTCTCCTAGAGTTTTCAATTCAGTTCAGTTTTATTTATATAGTGCCATATCATAACAAAGTTATCTCAGGGCACTTTTTCATATAGAGCAGATCTAGACTGACTATATTTATTGCAATTAGAAGGTCATTTGTAACTTTCACCAGTGCTGTCTCTGAGGATTTTCAGTCAGGATTTAGAGTGCATCATAGTACAAATAGCTTATTGTTGTGTAGAAAGTCACACAACTGACAACAACTTGCTTTCTCAAGGATCTTAGAGAGAAAAGGAGGGTTAGATATAGGTCTATAATTTGACAAAACCCCTGGATCAAGAGTGGGCTTTTTAAGAAGAGGTTTAATTACAGCTACTTTAAAGGACTGTGGCACAAAGCCTTTTAATAAGAACAGATTGATCATATCTAGTAAATAAGTGCTAACTAAGGGTAAAACTTCTTTAAGCAGCCTAGTTGGGATGGGGTCTAAGAGACACGTTGATGGCTTAGATGAGGAAATCATGGACGTTAGTTGATTACGGTTGATGGGAGAAAAGCAGTCTAAATGTACAGGTTTTACAGTTGTTTCTAAGGTTCCTGTGTTTGAAGATAAGCCAGTACCAACTGAGGGCAGGAGGTGCTGAATTTTGTCTCTAATAGTTAGAATTTTATCATTAAAGAAGCTCAAAGTCATTACTACTGAGGTCTATAGGAATACATGGCTCAACAGAGCTGTGACTCTCTGTCAGCCTGGCTACAGTGCTGAACAGAAACCTGGGGTTGTTCTTATTTTTCTCTATTAATGATGAGTAGTAGGCTGCTCTGGCATTACGGAGGGCCTTCCTATACATTTTAAGACTATCTTGCCATGCTAAACGTCATTCTTCCAGATTGGTGGAACGCCATTTCCTTTCAAGTTTTTGCGAAGTTTGCTTTAATTTGTGGGTTTGCGGGTTATACCATGGAGCTAACCTCCTCTGTTTTATTATCTTCTATTTTAGAGGGGCGATAGAGTCGAGTGTTATTCGTAGTGAGCCTGCAGCACTATCAACAAGATGATCAATTTGGGAGGGACTAAAGTTAGCATAGGAGTCATCTGTTATATTGAGACATGAAACTGAATTAAATGCCGATGGAATCACTTCCTTAAATTTAGCTACAGCACTATCAGATAGACATCTAGTGTAGGAATATTTGCCAAATGGCGTGTAGTCCAGTAATAGGAATTCAAAAGTTATTAAATAATGGTCTGATAAAAAAGGATTCTGTGGAAAGACTATTAGATGTTCAATTTCTATGCCATAGACAAGGTCGAGGTCGAGGGTGTGGTTAAAACAGTGAGTGGGTTTATGTACACTCTGACAGAAGCCAGAGTGTTTTACATTACTACAATAAATTTGGAATCTCTATGTTTGATTTTGCTATTGGTTGGAGTTGAATGAGAATTGAACAGCATCCAGACTGTAGACAGAATAAGGTACAGCAACACAAGTAATGGTGGGGAGAGGGTACCAAATGTGTAGGGTAGTGGAGACAGTTATACATATTGTATATGCACATCGTCCCAGGCCAGACGATATAACATGACGTCTTTTGAAGTGCAGAAATTCAGTCAAGACGTCTGAGGACTTCTCTTCGCCGAGGACCATATTGCAACGATAGTCATCTTTATCTTCTGCTTGATAGTGGCCTCCTCAGAGGAGTGTTTCATGAAGGACATGGCCTGCCTGCATTGCTCTTCACTCAGGGTCATCTCAGGACTAAATGCAGAATATCTTCTAGCTGTTAGCCCTCCACCAGTGAGCTGACCTGATGACCCTCTGCTCTCTGATGATGCACTCTTGCTCTGGATAGTTTTGAGCCTTCAAGCTAAGGAACCACTGCCACTTTCACCATCATAGAAATGTTCCTTTAAAATTATAACGGGATCATTAGTTATGAAAACAGCAGCCAGTAAAAGCTGGAAGCTGGGCTAAGTGCGCGTGTGTTACACTGTGATTAGCTGCCATACAGTTCCATTACCACCATATATGGATGCCAGTGCCACAGAGCCAGACTGAGAGGCAGAGAAAGGGGTTGATGGATCTGGGGTGTGTGTGTGTGTGTGTGTGTGTGTGTGTGTGTGTGTGTGTGTGTGTGTGTGTGTGTGTGTGTGTGTACCTGTTTGATGTGTCAAATTCAAGGGCCCAGTAATATCAGCTGTGTGAACTATGAGGCTCAGACCGAAAAAAAGGGAAAGCAGAGCTGCTCATAAAAATTTCAAGCGATCCCACCTACAGGTGGCCTGTAACAGTAGGCCAGATTTATGGAGAGCGAAAAATGGGGTGAGAGTATTATACTCCACTACCATGATGTGATGGCTTTACCTTTTATTACAACTGTTATTTTATGTAATTTATGTGGTTTTACTTTTGATTATATATTTTTATTTCTGTCCTTTATTAAAGCACTTTGTAACTATTTTAAGAAAAGTACTATGCAAATAAAGAAATAGTAATAGTAAATATTACTAGTTTAGTTTAACGATTTTGCTTGCAAAACATATGATGATCTTACAAATATGGTTTATTTCTATAAATTAAATGATTCAACAGTATATAGGGTAGTTTAGTTTAGTACCACCTGGTTCAGCCACTACACTAAAATGCTGCTTATAGATTCATACATCAATATGAACACTCTGCTTCTCTCTACTACTGCTTTATCAGGAGTACTTTTATTTTGATACTTCAAATTCAAATTTAACTTTATTATCCAAAAGAGGGAATTGCTGGTTGTATGTGTACTTGTGCATAAGTAAACTTTTTAATGCATGGCTTTTATTAGTATATTGGTTTACTGTTTTATATAACAGTATTTTTACATTACAATATTGCTATTTTTAGTCAAACTAAAGATCTGAAATCTTCTTCTACAATTGATTTAACTGGAAAGAGGATTATAAAGAACTACAAGAACTAAAGTTTACATTTTGCTGGAAAATAAAAAAAGGAAGAAGAGCATGGATGGAGTGAAGGATGGTGAGACCGGTCCCTGCTGTTTGAGGGGCAAAACAAATAAATCAACTGTATTGTTACTGAGAAAATGAGAAGTGAAATTAAACTATGGCATTTTCGCATCAATAATGGCCTATTTTGTTACTGCCCAACACTGCCTTATCTAATAGCAGTGATTTATCCGACATGAAGGTCATAAACACTTTCACTTTGCCAACCCCCCATGCTTGGAGTGTAATTTTGATATTTAAAATAGGAGTCAGCATGCACATCCAAACTGCAAAAGAGGATAGGTGCTGAGCAGCAGCAGAGCAAATCACAAAATAAACAAATACACAGTTCGCACACTGCAGGGCACTGAAGAGCAGCTGTGCTCGAAACGTTACCTTGGTGAAATAAAGAGCGAATATTGGAGCCCTGCAGTGTGCAAGCCGGGTATTTGTTTATTTTGTAATTTTGATATTTACCATGATATCTATACCTTTCTCCTTTCTCCAGCTTGAGTCCAAAGCAGGCAAAGCAGCAGCAGCAGCAGCTCTGTCCAACACTGATGCACTGGAACCTCCAGACCTGAAGGTGGCACTGAAGAGGGAGCGTGAAGAACACCAGCATCTCCTGGCCGAGTCCTACGCAGTTGTGATGGACCTAACTAAACAGGTAAATATGTGTGTGTGTAAATGTGAGTATGCATCAAGTTGGATTAGGAGATAACAGTCAAAATTATATTCTGGTGGTGTGCACTCCACATCTATCTTGTGTCTTCCTCCTCTGATGTATGCCTCTTTTTCCACTGTGACTGACGTGTCAACCAATCAGCTTCAGATCGGCGAGAGGAACTGGGGCAGAGAGAAGCTGGAGCTGCTGGAGAGGTTCGGCCAGGAGAGAGCTCAGTGGGAGCAGAGACTGAGAGAGGCCACTGCACAACAAGGGAAGGTATGGCGGTGTGTGTGTGTGTGCGCGTGTGTGTGAGAGAGAAATGTCAAAGATGAAGAAGAGATAGGAAGCTAATGTAGCTTGAGATGATGGAATCGGAGAGGATGAGGATGTATGTCTGAGATAAGAAGGACATCTAAAGTATATCGAGTCATTTGATCAGATGTGTGTTCTCTGGTACACTTGTACACTTGCATTCAGTCTCATCCGATGATTTCCCAGGTTTCTCTGTAATTTAATTTAAAAGAAAAAAAAACAACAGAGCCAGACCTATCGCAATAATGCTGTGTTCAGAGTGGCATTAGCCTTGCACCAAAAACCGAGCCTCTTCATTAATTTCAATGTGACCACTGAAAAAAAGTTGAACCTTACTCAACTTTTTTCCCTGCAATGTAATGCAGTAACATCCAACTCAGTACATTCAAATATGTGCAAGAGCATATTCCTGGTAGATTACTTTGTAACAAGAATGGAGTTCTACTGTTTACCATGAATGTAAACAAATATGAGAACAGTTTTTTGGATATGAACAGATAATACACCCTGAACAGATACAAACGGCATTCAAATTTTTGCTGTAATATTAGTTTTTCCCCCTCTGACCTGTCACCACACACGCGTCACACCACCAGTCATAACTCGTTTTTCATGGACACTTTTCATGTGGACCTCCTCCCTTTGCATGCGCAACCTCCGTTTTTGTAACAATTGTAACACAGTCATTTTTTGTATTTTTATCATAGACACACCAACTTTACATTCATCTGTGCCTCCTTCCATTATATACAGAACATCCAGTGTTTAAAGAAAATCATGCAATATGTTCAAATGCAATTCTAACTTGTATTTTGTAAAACTACTGTAAAAACCTCCTGTTCTATTTTCACTATTAACAATCACACAGTTTATATTAAGAATCAGTTTAGACTTACTTCTTTCTTTATTTGAAAGTGGGGTTCAAATACAAACAGTGCTTTATTATTTGATTAATTTAGGTACATGGTTAAAATATTATTATTATTTTGTATATTTTGTGAGCAGCTGAACATATACTAAGGTAATATAATATTCCTCCTTATATAATAATATAAGGAGTATAAATGGCATTTAAAAAAAAACAGAAGTCTAGATGATTTTTAACAACTTCCCTCACCCACTTTCTGTATAAATCTGAATACAGATATTTTGTTGAAACACTGTTTGTTGTCGCAAACACTGAGATGGAATAAAACAATTGAGAAAACTTTCCAGAGTTGCCCTATCTCCTGTCCTGGATCACATTTCATTTTCTCACCAGGATCTGTAGCAACACACCAGTGGAGCCGCTTGTGTGTTTTCAATGCAGTGCCATTTTTGGAACACAGCCTAAGAGCAAGATAGTGACATCTTCAAAACCTTTTCAAACCCTTTTTTATACTGGACATGTTTTGCAAAATAGCACCTCTAAAGTAAAAAGCTCTCCCTCTTTGATTCTGAGGGACTGACACCAAATCTCACATTTACTGTTGAAATTTCTGGGTAGTCAAAACTTCACTGTATCAACACTGGAAATGTCAAAATAGACCATAAATGCATGTTACCAACTGCTGTCTTTAGGGTGGCATTTTCCTCTCAGGATACTTTGTTGATGCTGACAGTAACCACCATACTCTGAGTAAGGAGAACCCTCTCTAGTCAAGCTGCAGTTAAATGTTAAGATGAGGAAAACAGGAAACATGGTCAGTCCGATCTGCTGATTATACACCAGCACAGTCACTACCAAGCTGCTGCAACATGTCAGGGAGGGATGAAGAGGGATTGCATCAGTGTTTAAAGAGGTCATTAGTTGTTGTTTTTTTCCACAAATGCACACAGAAATAACCCAGATACACAGTTAGTAGGTCAGTGCTGCTCCATCATCTCTCCTGTCTGCTTTGCCTGCTTCAGTCTGTTTTCAGTCTGTAGGCATCTTTGTCCTCCTTTTCTCATCCTCCTTCCTTTCCAATCATTTCTTTCTTTCCTCACCATGTCCATCTCCCTCCTCTTTCTCCTCCTGTCTATCTGTTGAGTGTGATCCTGTCTCACTCCTTCCATTAAGTGGAAGTAAGTGTCCTGCATTGGAAATTTGGCAGGAGACCAAAGGTTGTCATGCTTTAGTTCACTCTGCCTCTGTCTTTCTGAGTGTGTCTGTGTTATGCTTTGTCACCCACAAATCTTATCTACTATCTATTCCACTTTTATTATACTGTTGGGCCTTTCAAAGACTTCTGACTTTGATTATAGTGCCCACATCAGGCCAGTTAGTTTAAAGGTAGCTGGATTTTTGTTGGACAGTTGGACCTGAGTTAGAGCTATTCAGAGTTACAAATCTGATGTTTACTTACAAATGATTTTTACTTACATGAATTATTTCAAAATGTGATGTATTACCAGTTGAAATGGGATGTTAGAGTGGAATGTTACCCACGGAGGGATCATTCAAAAGTGTAAACTGAAGAGATAAAAGTTAAATTAGGGAGAAAAAAATTAATTAACAGAAGGGACAGGAGTCTTTTATGGGTCAGGGTTTTTATGTAAGAAAATAATTGATTTTCCATCCATATCACACTGGGATAGATTTTCTGGTTAAACTAGATTTAAAAATAGTGGTATTAGTCTCACACAGAGGCACCAAATATGTATGCAAAGCACATATTACATAGGCCTTAATAGGTACAAAATGAAGTAGAGATATGATGAATAAATCCAATTAAGCGATGAGCAATTAATAAATGTATGAATTAAATTATGAATACAATGACAGACAATTAATGCATGAAATGGGGACCATTTTATACCAGATGATGCAGTGAATGATTATCTTGGCAAGCTGCGTTAACTAGTGTAAACACAGGAAACCACTAAGTGGATAAAACTTATTGACCAGTGAAATCACCTAAATGCACCGTTTATTGGTTATTGGGAAGCAGAGTGAAATACATTACGATTCTTTATCATGATTATTGAAGGGAGATCCTATTCCTGATCTAATGCTAAATTAGGCTACTTTTAGTAATCTATAGCATCAACACCAATATCACAGTAAAAGTAAAGTTACATCTGGTGGTTCAGATAGCCAAGGGAGAAGTCGCTCTGGAGGGGAGGAGGGAGACGTTTCTCCTGTGGGCCCGTTCTGGAGCTTTCGGGCCTCCTCGGGTGTGCTCGTCCCCACGTGGTGACTCGGCTCAAGCCACCGGTTTCTCTCTCTCAGCAGGCAGAGGAATGATAACATCTTCTTCACACACCCCCACTTAGTTGGGGTGTGCAGGATTCAAAGTTTCTTCAATTCTAACTTTTGTTGGAGGACGTTGAACAAGCTTCTTTTACAAAGTTCTTGCTTCCAAAGTTGGCTGGAGGCAGAGGGCCTTCAGCGTGTTTTGTGCGGCTTGGATGCCACTGACGGCAATCTTCTGGGAGGTCTCCAGCGGCCCACTCGCCTGGGACAAGGCAGATAAGGGCAATGAGAGCACGACCTCCCACAGTGCGAAACTTTACTCCACCCACTCTAGATCTATTCTATCTTTGTTCCAATTTCTTTTCTAACGAATTAATTTAGGTAATAAAGTTTATCACATACTTGATGCTTCCATATTTAAAAGTGTGGCATTCTCTGCTGCATATCCCACAATATATACCTACAACCTTATAAAGACAGTCATAGACAATGTTAAACCAGGTTTAAATGGCAATTATACATGTTATTATAACAATACACATACACTGTATATTTACCATATATGTCTGTATATATATATATATGTGTGTGTACCTAAATGCACACCAAATTAGTGAGTAAATCACAGTAAGCTCGACACATATCAGGGTTCCTTTGATCACAGAGATGTCTGTCTCTATCCTAAGAGGAAAAGAGAAAAAGCAACATGCTGTGTGTGTGTGTGTGTGTGTGTGTGTGTGTGTCACAATTGGGGAATCTGTTAACAATTCAGTGACACACAAACTAAACCCATGCACATATATCTCTATATGTATATTCACACATATGTCTCTCCATAGGTATAGCAAATTAATTAAGTAAAACAGAATTACTACAGGTCATCCAGCTTTTATCTCTGCTAAAGGAATGTAGAAGAGGAGGTGGCATATGCAGAGGAGGGGGGCTAACATACACAAAGACCACTTCAATCTTCATTGCAAGCTATGATCAATTTATTTGTTATGTAAATGCATATTCATATTTACTGTTTCAGTAGTTATTAACCAAAACCAGACATCCCATCTTTATCTTTATCTGGATTATTTCTGTTTGTTCAGTTTCTGTTTTACCTGCACCAAATTCAGCATGTTAAACCAAATGTCAGTACCTTTCATAGGGTTAGTTAAACATAGCATATTACTTAATATACATTTCATTTAGTATGGCAAAGTCAGTTCCTTTTTTTCTTGTGTCAAGAGTTCAGAGATTCAAGAATCTTCAGCCCATATCCTGGAATGTGGGAGTATTAAACTAGTTGGCTACAGGCCTGTCGTAAATTGGACAATTGTCACTTAACGTTCCATTAATGTAATCCCTGAGTCTGGGTGGGTCGGTATGGCCTGGAGGTCATGCTGAAGACAGAATGTTTTGGGAAAGTTCATCCTTGAGTCTTAACAGAGACTTTTTTTATGGCAGAGACAATGGCTGTGCCACACTTCAGTGAAGGTAAATTATTTTCTCAAATAAATATGTAAAATTATTCATCAGGCTCCTTATCACGCTACCACCCACAGACCTGACAGATGAAATCAATTGACAGCATCAGATATGTTCCAAAGTGTTAATTTTAAGTGATTTTACCTGGATATTATTTAACATTATTAATTGTTTAGAAGTGGATATTGTTACAATATTTTTTTATACAATTGAACTGTCAGCATTTAGGTCAGTTTGGTTACGTTTGCATTTGTATTTGAAGTGGCAGAAGCTGGGGTGTTCCAACCATTTTTCCATTACTAACTATTTCAATTCAATTTTATTTATATAGCACCAAATCATAACAGAAGTTAGCTCAGGGCACTTTTTCGAATAGAGCAAGTCTAGACCGACTCTTTATATTTACAGAGACCCAACAGTTCCCACCATGAGCAAGCACTATGCGACAGTGGCAAGGAAAAACTCCCTTTTAACAGGTAGAAACCTTGAGCAGAACCAGGCTCAAGGTGGGCGGTCATCTGCCTCGACCGGTTGGGTTGAAGGGGGAGGGTGGGAGCGGGAGAGAGAGAGCAGGAGGAAAGAGCAGGTCTAGAGCGTACTCTTTATAACCAACCAACCATTTATCCATTACTTTAATCTTACTATTTCAACCATTTATCCATTACTTGTAGCTAACTATTTCAACTGTTTATCCATTGCTTTTAGCTATCTATTGTAACTAGCCCATTACTTTTAACTAACTGTGCTGCTGTATGTTCTCTTTCCTCCTGCTCTCTCTCTCCCGCTCCCCCCCTCCCCCTTCAACCCAACCGGTCGAGGCAGATGACCGCCCACCTTGAGCCTGGTTCTGCTCAAGGTTTCTACCTGTTAAAAGGGAGTTTTTCCTTGCCACTGTAGCATAGTGCTTGCTCATGGTGGGAACTGTTGGGTCTCTGTAAATATAAAGAGTCGGTCTAGACTTGCTCTATTCGAAAAAGTGCCCTGAGATAACTTTGTTATGATATGGCGCTATATAAATAAAACTGAATTGATTTGAAATTAACTGTTTAGACTTCACACACTCTGAACACATGGTGTTCAGGTGTTACAGCTCACTCAATGTGTGGATATATTTTTGAACACAATTTGTGCTTTTTCAAATTAGTTGCGCTACTCCACAATCTTTCTGAGTCCCGCCTGGCAACTGCAGAAGTACCCCCTTAGGTACATGTACCTTTGTTTGGGAATGACTGAACTTGTATGTTTAGCTTTCTGTACACATCTAGGCAACCTGGTCTGCAGTTCAGTGAGTTGCAGTTGAAAGTCCACAAGGGTATCTACACAACTAAAGACATTTGCAGATGTCCTTTTCCCTTCTCACGCTCTCTTAGTAGTATGACGGCATATCACTGCCAAAATCCGCACGTGCCAATGAGATCCTTGCGTGCGCAACTCAAACAGCCACGCATGCATATTATTTTTGCGAGCGCTTATTACTAATATGTTATGCCAACACCAAGGATGCATACATCTCATTGAGTCTCCCCCCCCTGGGCAGATCTGATCACAACCTTGTGCATCTCAGGCCTGTCTACAGACCTCTTGTGCGCAGGCTGCGTGCTGTCCCACGCACAGTGAAGAAGTGGTCTAACGGAGCAGAGGATGCTTTAAAGGACTGTTTTGACACTACTGTATGGGACATTTTTAGTGACGCTCATGGGGAGGATATTGACAACCTTACAGACTGTCTGACGGACTACATAAACTTCTGTGTGGAAAACACCATCCCCACTAGGACTGTACGTTGTTTTGCTAACAATAAACCCTGGATTACTTCTGATATTAAGGCTCTCTTCAAGGAAAAAAAGAGAGTTTTTGTATCAGGTAACAAGGATGAGTTGAAGAGAGTTCAGCGAGAGCTAAGGAGGAGGATCAGGGAGGGGAAAAACAGCTACAGGAGAAAGTTGGAGAGTCAACTGCAGAAAAATAACACCAGAGGAGTTTGGAAGGGCCTTAAAACCATCTCGGGCCATATGGACTCCAAGCCCCGGCCTGCGGGGGATCAGAAGTGGGCAGATGACCTGAGCGTATTCTTCAACAGATTCGATCAGGCATCTACCCCTCCCCCTGCCCCGTCTCCTCTGCAACCATCATTACCATCTACCCTCCCTGCCTGCAGCCCTCCCCCTCCCTCATCTCACCACTTATCACTCCCCACAGCCCTCAGCTTACAGCCACTTAATACACCCACACCACAGCCTGGGCTGGGCCCATCTCCCCATTTCACACCCGCAAACACCCCCCATTCAGCCCCCATGCTCTCTACAAGCTCAACTGGACTGTTCCTCACAACATCCCAGGTGAGAAACGAACTGAGGAAGATAAGGGTGGGGAAGGCGGCGGGCCCAGACGGCATCAGCTCCAGACTTCTGAAGTCCTGTGCGGACCAGCTGTGTGGGATTGTTGAACACCTGTTCAACCTGAGTCTGAAGCTGGGGAGGGTGCCAAAACTGTGGAAAACATCGTGTCTGGTTCCTGTGCCGAAGACCCCACACCCCAAGGACCTCAATGGCTATAGGCCAGTGGCATTGACCTCTCACCTGATGAAGACCCTGGAGAGACTGGTCCTTGTTCACCTGCGTCCGCTGGTGAGCCCATGTATGGACCCTCTGCAGTTTGCCTACCAACCCTGGCATTGGGGTGGATGACGCTGTCATTTACCTACTTCACACATCCCTCTCTCACCTAGAAAAGGCTGGAAACACTGTGAGGATCATGTTTTTTGATTTCTCCAGTGCTTTTAACACCATCCAGCCCAGGATTCTGGGGGACAAGTTGGAGCACGCTGGGGTGGACCATCACCTGGCAGCATGGATCCTGGACTACCTCACAAACCGACCACAGTATATGAGGTTACAGGACTGTGTGTCTGACACACTTCTCTGCAGCACAGGGGCTCCACAGGGAACCGTTCTGGCGCCTTTCCTGTTCACCTTCTACACAGCGGACTTCACCCATAACACTTCGAACTGTCACCTGCAGAAGTTCTCTGATGACTCTGCCATCGTCGGCCTCATCACCAACGGGGATGATGGGGAGTACAGACAACTGACCCAGGGCTTTGTGGGTTGGTCTCAGCAGAACCGCCTCCAGATCAACGCGAGTAAAACCAAAGAGCTGGTGGTGGACTTCGGCAGGCGCAAACTCCCTCCACCTACACCAGTGAACATCCAGGGAACGGACATTGAGATTGTGAGATCGTACAAGTATCTGGGTGTTCACTTGAACAGCAAACTGGACTGGTCAGACAATACGGACGCTCTGTTTAAGAAGGCCAGAGCCGTCTCTTTTTGCTCAGGAGACTAAGGTCTTTTGGAGTGCAGGGTGCGCTCCTGAGGACTTTCTATGACTCTGTGGTGGCATCAGCTGTCTTGTATGGGGTGACCTGTTGGGCCAGTGGCATCTCTTCCAGGGATAGAAAGAGACTGGACAGACTGGTAAAGAAGGCCAGCTCTGTCCTTGGATGCCCTCTGGACCCAGTGGAGGTGGTGGGAGGCAGGAGAATGGTGGCCAAGCTATCATCACTACTGGAGAACACTTCCCACCCCCTACATGTCACTCTTTCAGAACTGGGCAGCTCCTTCAGCGACCGGCTGCTCCACCCGCGGTGTCTGAAGGAGAGGTACCGTAGGTCCTTCCTGCCTGCTGCTGTCAGACTCTATAATCAGTACAACTCCCGGTAATCTACACTTGACTGTCAGTGTGCAGACTATTCGCTACTATACTTCATCTGCTGCTGTGCATTATCTTCATACATATATTGTATTCATGATGTTATCTACTTCATATGTTGCTTTGAAATATTTTTCATATACATGTATATTATATATGTGCAATATTTTTATCTTATCTATTTGTTCATACTTACAACTGCACTCAGTCACTCTATTATTTATTTCTGTCTATACTGTGTATAGGACTATTTTTCTATTTATTTTTATTGTATTTCTATATATGACACTTTTGCTGGCTGCTGCAACGCTAAAAATTTCCCCGCTGTGGGACAATAAAGGCTTATCTTATCTTATCTTATCTTAATATTGTAGCCTGCGAGGAGAAAACAATGCTTTGAGTGCGCGCAGCTCTCCTGCTTGCAAAACTTTCACCTGCTCGCTCGCGAGTGGATTTTCTTTTTGGCAGTAAGTGGGCGGATCCAGTCACCATTGTATTGTATCCCTAAATATAAGTGGTCACAGTCCTCGTTACAGTCCATCCATCCATTAATTTTACTAGTTTCATAATGCTACATTTACATTTTACTACGAGAGAAACGGTCCTGAATTATTACACTAACTTACCGTTATCTGATTAGCTGATTAGCTAGCTAACATTAGCTGTAGCTGTAACGTTAGCTAGCTAACGCTAGGGATACAATGGTGACTGGATCCGCCCACTTACTGCCAAAAAGAAAATCCACTCGTGAGCGAGCAGGTGAAAGTTTTGCGAGCAGGAGTGCTGCGCGCGCTCAAAGCATTGTTTTCTCCTCGCAGGCTACAATATTGCTCACGCGAGCAGAAGTATTGCTCGCTGTGAAAGCACTCGCAAAAATAATATGCGTGTGTGGCTGTTTGAGTTGCACGCGCAAGGATCTCATTTGCACGCGAGGATTTTGGCAGTGATATGCTGTCACACAGTAGGTCTCTTTCCTCTAAGGGGGAATGGATTTAGAGTGTTAGTATCAGCTCTCAAGTGTGAAATGCACTGTGTCAGCATCACCATTTGTGTATGTGTGTGTGTGTGTTTGCATGCTGTCTGCCACAGATAGATTATACTAGTCTCCACTTCCTTCTGCCAACACAGCTCCAGAAGAAGTGGATGGCAATGAAAGGAATGTGTCTACAGTGGATATTTCCAGGGTGTGAAAAAAAGTGTAGAAATGAAGAATGCTACAGGAGCAATTTGCAGAAATGCTGCAGGGCATTTAAATGCTAATAAGCTACAAAAAAGTAGATTCAGTAATGTCATTTTCACTGACAGTCAGGGTCTGCTTTGTCCTCACAGGCAAAGTCATTAGGTGGTGAATCCTCTGCAGACACAGTCATCGCGAATGGAACACCAAGGTAACAATTTAAAACTTAGTTTGAAATTAATCCTGAACATGGAGAAATCAGAAAATTTCCTCAATAAACACAAGAGTGTGTTTGAGTTTAGGACTGTTTCATCTTTGTTTTTATTTGCAAAATGTCCAAAATGGCTTTATAAGCGAGTGTGTCTGATTTGTCATCTTGAAAGCAGAGCATGGCTTCTCTTTTCTAATGAACTCCTCCCTCCTTTTTCAATGAAATGAACCAGATCCACATCAGAGCTGGATGGCCCAGAGGTCAACGGAACAGCCAATCAGGAAAAGATCCAGTTTACAGTCCCGCCTCTTTTGATTTGCCCAGAGCTGAGTGACCTCACCAGGAACAATTGGACCTACCTGACCAGTGAGGTGAATAGGTTATGATTTTATACATTTACTGGCTTAAAATGTGCAAAATGTGTTTATTGTGATTTCATTACTCTTATATCTTTCTATCTTATATTTGAAAAGACTAGTGAGACAAAGGCTTGATTTATTTCTTTAACAAAGAAATTTAATTTCTAAATCTTATATTCATCTCTGGAGCTAGCAGTTATATTTGATTTGTATAACAATCGCCATCATTTCTGTAGTCTTCTACCCCCTCTTGCCTCTCCTCAAACTAAAGACATCATGGTAAAATGTATACTGATAATCATTTTTATATTGGTTTCTTTTGTCCCCACTTTCTTATCTCATCTCAGACCCCAGTGGTTGGGGGCACCTGTAAAACCTGGGATGGCCCCATTGGTTCCTGCAGCAGCTTAGTGGGATCAGAGCTACATCTGGACTCTGTCCAGAGGAGCTACACAGCTCCAGACCGCACTGGCATCCGGATTTACTACAGCCCTCCTACTATACGACGTATGGAGCACCGAAGAAGAAACCAAGAGGCCAAAGAGCCACAGCAGGCCCAGAAAAGGAGCTCTTCCCTGGGACTGTGTGGCTCAAACATAGGCGTGGCTGAGGTGGAAACCCTGGAGGTTCAGCAACAACAACCTCCATCCTCCTTTTCATCCTCGTACGAGCAGTGGCTGAGTTCACTGTCAAAACAGCACAGGGAACTGCTGGAGAGCAGAAATATCACCGGTTCGATCCCCAGTGTCATTAACAATGGTGTTAGTTGCTCGGCTGACAATGTGGTTGATGGGATCACGCCCTCGTCAGCTTTCCACGGCCTGGAGATTTCAGCCAACTTAAGTGATGACATGAAGGAGATGACCAACTGTGTCCGCCAGGCCATACGCTCTTCCTCTCTGGAGCGGAAATCCATCAAGGAACCTGGGAGTCAGGTAGTTTCTTTTTAATAATGAAAAATAAAAAATATTTGATTTTACTGTCCAACAATTGGTCTTTATGTTGATTTTCATGAACAAAAGAGGGCGCAACACTTATTCTGTTGAAAATATAACTTTATTTAAAAAAATGTTTTGGCCACTTCAGATCACTATCAGATAACTGTAACTGTAAGGTATGTGATGAAGATCTATGCCCAAAAGATCATGCTTTTTTTTTTCTGGATAGTTCATTTTTGTTGGCAACACCTTGTCTCAAGCTGGTTGGGTACAAACTTTTTGAATCTTTATGTTGATCATATCATCGTGGGATAATGTCATGTATAAATAAATCAGACAGTATAATGTGTAATAATCAATTTTTAATCCCTCTCGTTATGATTCTCCATCCTATCAAGTAATTTTGGTCTATTTTTTTAATTCTAAAAGGCTTGTTTTCTTTGTTTATAAGTAAAAAATTACCAGTGCTGTAAGTTAATTTGAACTTGCTTATAATACAAATCAACTAATTTCAAGAATTGTCTAGTGAAAATTCTCAAAACAAGCTGATTTGTACTGGAAACGGGTTAAAATTATGTGACTACACTGGCAGATGTTACTTGATTTAAGAAAATAAAACATTCAGGACTTACAATTAGACAAAAACTACTTGATAAGATGGAGCTTTTTGGAGTATACTAACAGATGAGGTTGCCTAGTGTAGGTTTAAGGGAAAACATTACTCTTCATTGCATTTTCTCTTTCTCTAAACACACTAAACATTCTCCGTCACTTCCATTTCTCTACCCAGGCAGTCGGCATGTCCACCAGATCCACACAAACTGCTGCCCAGTATGTCAGCATCGGGCTTCAAACTGACAACCTTCCCGGCAGCAGGGGGACGGGGTTACACTCCAAACCCTGGTCTCCTCGTCCCTCGTCAACAACCACCTCATCGCTAGTGTCGACCCGAACCCGGCAGATTTCAACATCACTGGATAAAGTTCACAGCCGCATCGAGAGGCCATGCTGTTCACCCAAGTATGGATCACCAAAACTACAACGCAGAGTGTCTTCTGGTAATTGGATTTCGTTTTCTAAACATGTTTTAACATCCTTGGAGTCCAAGTGGTTTTAATCACAAGAAATATTTTTAAGTCAATTCATGATACTTTTTTGTGATTGTTAACATCACTTGATTGATGTGCTTTATAGATCTTCAAAGTGTAAACTCAGTCTTTTGGGAGAACGAGATATCAGACTGTTCTCTTTTTAGGCTCCACTTCCAGACTGGATGGCACATCCTCCTCCAGGGACCGGAGCCTGTGGAGTCTCCAGCAAAGATCCATGGGTGGAGGAGGAGGCTCGGCGTGGGCTCGCTCCACGACCACCAGGGACAGCCCAGTCCTGAGTGGCCTCACCGATGGCCTCTCCAGCCTCTTCAGTGTGGTGGAACACTCTGGAAGCACGGAGTCCCTCTGGAGGGGTGACGGAGGTAAGGTGCTGTATGAAGAAGGGTTTGACCAGTAAGGATCTATTGAAATAAACCATTTAAATGGAAGACATTTTGACATGTTACAGTAGGAAAAGCACAGGTGTAAAAAATAAAAGGATGGCTAAATTCTTCAGTTTCAGAGTCTTTCATGGCTTGCTGGGTTACTTGAATAGAACTGAGACATTTTTACTGTTATTAGTAGCACCTGCTTTTCCTGCAAATGTCAAAGTGTCTGTTGTGAAAAAGGACTATGCATAGCCAATCATTTTTGCTGGCAAATCCTCACCAATAAGAAACTGAAAACAGCAAATGTAATGTAATGTAATTTCTTGGCTAATTGTTTCAACACTACATCTGGCATTTAAATAAATGAACATATTTAAAATTTGTACTGAGGAGTTAAAGTAGAAATCTGTGAAGTTTTTAAATAACGAAAAATAGACATATTTACTCTTAAGGAAACAATAGCTAAATAATACCAGGTGTGCCAATTGATTACTCAGTGGCATCACTTGAGCTGATGATATCACAGGTCTAAACTGTAAGTTAGATCAGTACATATATCAACACCCACTGCTCTCAACATAATAGAAACAACTTCAGTTTTAGTTCCTAGTCCAACTGAAAAAATAGAAAGGGAGAAATGTATATTTTATACTTTGTGGTTTTCCTATTTTGCATTAATTAGTTACAATACCATTAGTTCTCCATATATTTGGATGGATAACTTGTCAACAAAATGATAGCCTGAGTTAAAGTGGCAATAGACAACTTTTCAATTTTCTCCCAGCTTTCCTCCCCCTAGCGTTTCCAAGTGGTATTATTGTTAGTGCCGCTGTCGCAAAGACAACCGGTTCACTTTCTGTTTTTCTCAGAGCCTAGCGACTACAACAACAACAACACAGAACACACTGCATTTGTTTCCAAATTTCCTTGAAGAAATGATCAACACCACTTTGGAAATATGAGAGAAGAAAGAAGCATGTTCACTAAAGAGGTGAAAGTGTCATAATTTAATACTGAGTAATAACATAGTTTGAATATTGCTTCGCACAAACGGGTAACTACCGCTAGCAGCCTGACCAACGTCTAAAGCAAGAAACAGTTGTAAGAATCCCAATTTGAATTAAAGCTGCAAGCAGCACTGATTGGGCCCTCGCACCTTCGTGCACGTTGGGTGTGCGACAGCTGCGGTATTGAATCTGGACACCGAACGGTTGACACAGCTCTGAATTAATTTTCATGCGTTTTGAAAGAGTTCAATCTCTCTTCCTTTGTCCACTATGTGGTACTAGAGAAAACCCACTAATTATGCATTATGTTCCACTATATATAGTGTAGACCACACCATGAAAATTTAAAGTAAATGAAATGATGATTGTCTCACAAGGCTTACTTCCTGTTGCCAGTAGGTAGCACTATGACTATGACTCAGTATTGGCATGTAGATGTCCTCAGGCTAGGACTCTTATCCAACATGTGAAATTTGGGGCAGATTGGACATGTACACACAAGTTACAACAACTTCCTGTTTCATGACGAGACATGTACATTTGCCTAGGAGGAGTTCATTAAAAGATGGCACCAAGAGACTTTTTTTAAGTCTTGGGATGTTGCATGTGCCTGTCAAATTTTGTACATCTAGGTGAAATGTACCGTGAGAGCTACTCCATTGAAATTTTTAGGGGACGTTATTGAGCCCCCTTACCACACCCTAAGCCCATGACCCATATCAGACAACAAAATGCATGTGCCAAGTTTCGCTAGTTTTCAAGCATCCCTAAACCCTCAAAAACAGCTTCCTGTTTCATGGCAAATAATGCATTGCCACAGCAACAGCTTTTGATAAAAACTAAAAAAAAAATCATCAAGTCTCAAGACTTATACCAAATTTGAGGTGGATGTGCCTACTTGGAGGAATACATCAAAACATGGATTGTTATTTTCATGTTCCCAGTAGGGGGCGCTATGACTATGACTCAAAATTGGCATCTAGATGTCTTTAGGCCTGGACTCATATCAAACTTGTGAAATTTAAGAAAGATCTGGCAATGTGGAGTCGAGTTACAACAGTTTCGTCTTTCATGGCGTACATGCAAATTCGGTGCATCACTACAACACCATTTGATGAAACCTCGCAGTTTCATTATTTAGCATCATCAAGGTCTGAAGACTTTGCTGACCAAATTTAAGGTGGATCTGGTTAACCCGCTAGGAGTAGTGTGTAAAAATATAAGGTCTGTAACTTCCTGTTGCCACTAGGTGGTGTTATGACCATAATTTAATATTGGCCTTTAGAGGTCTTCAGGCCGGGACTCTCATCAAACATGTGAAATCTGGAAAAGATCTGACCATATGGAATCGAGTACAACAGTTTCTTTTTTCATGATGAAACATCGAAATTCGCCAAAACGCAACGGCATAGCCATTTAGTGAAAACTCACAATCTTCACAGTAAAACATCATCAAAGTCTTAAGTCTTTTCTGCCCAAATTTGAGGTGGATCTGGTCAACCCACTAGGAGAAGCATATCAAAGTATAAAACATGTCATCACTGAATATTGGCATGTAGATGTCTTCAGGCCAGGACTCTTATAAAACATGGGAAGTTTGGGACAGATTTGACCATGCACAGTCCAGTTACAAACCACTTCCTGTTTCACTGCAAAACATGGAAATGTGATGCCTTCCCTTGGTGCTCGAGCCCTAATAATAATCCTTCGAATTACAATAGGGCCTTCACACTGTGTCGGTGCTTGGGCCCTAATAATAATAATAATAATAATAATTACAATAGGGCCTTCGCACTAGTCGGTGCTTGGGCCCTAATAATAATAATAATAACAATAATAATAAAAAATAATAATAATCCAGTAGTATTAAGTAGGCAGGTTTAGTTACTTACTGATCTAGTAGAAAGAATGCCACTTGAATGTCGGTTTGAAACCCTCTCAAGTCCCAGAGCTCTCTCCATCAAGTGAATGCCCATACAAGGTTCACTCTTGTTTTACCTCAGTTTTATCACTCTCCCTCTTTGCCTGTTTCGTGAATGGGGCTCTTTTTCTTTTGCTGGGTAGAGTTTCCACAGTTACTCTGGTTGTTTCACCATCTTTCCACCAGGATAGCTACCGATAGCTACCTGGGAAAACAAAAGCGCTACACTTTATTGATACAATTATACAACAAGTTTACAACACCTTGTGTAAAAGTGCTATCCTCATTCTCTTTAAACATCCATGGCGATCCTCTTTCTGTTTTGGTTGCGCAATGGTTGACCCACTTCCTTTGTGCTGTAAATCAAGCTTTCATTTTCCCGGGAGATTGTGCAGTTCTGGCAGACTGAAAGTGAGGCTTATAGGGAACCAATCTAAATGCTGATGGTGTCCTTATCCTATAGCCATTACATTGTGCAATCAACATTTACTTCTTAATTATAAGTTAAAGCAAAAAACTTTTGCCATTTTACATTTGCATAAAGCAGTAATGTCATGTAATGTCAATGTTCTATCATAGGCCAGCCAGACAGCAGCCTGCTTCACAAGAGCCACAGACTTCAAACAACAACCCACATCAGCTTTCCGGCTCAATACTTCTGTTCTACTGAAACTAAATATCCCTTTAAAGGTTACCAAGTGTTAACACCAGTGCTTGGTTTGCACCTGTTTTTGTAAGGAGTTACATAAAAGTAAAATATACTGCTACACGTAAAGTAGAATTGTTTCAGGTATTATCTACCCTGAGATAACTTTGTTATGATATGGCGCTATATAAATAAAACTGAATTGAATTGAATCTATAATTTGAGTCTATTTAGTGTTTAGAGTGAGTTTTTCAAAAAGTTGTGTCAAATTGGAGTACTCAATTTCTGTTATGACCCGTTAAGCAAATAAATCAGTTTTACATTTTATGTGTTGTTCTTGCATAGATTTAATGATTTTCACTTTACTTAAAGAAAATAATGACCACTTATATTGACTTATAACCATCTTGTAACTCAATCACATTATAATACATTATAACAGTGATTATAATGCATTATAAAATGATTATAATGTATTACAACTATGAGTATTCTAATACACTAAGAAAAATGTCAGTGAGTGACCAGCAGTTATGAAGTATTATGATACGGTAACAGTTCATTTTACAGGTCTGCAAATTTCATGGTAAGTAGGTGATAATTAGCAAGTAATGTATTTGAAATTTCTTTGAATTTACCCCCAAATTACCCCAACATTTACATTTACCTCAATTTCTTGAAAATTCTATTTCCCAATAAGCAGTTGAAAATTAGCTGGTAATATATTTTATAAAGTTCTACCAAGTAAACTGATTGGAATAATTAGGCTCACATGCAAAATATAGAGGAACCTTTGTAATTATGCCTACATTCTTTTACATGGACATTATAGCGTAGAGGGGGTCAGTTTTGATATTCACCAAGAGCGGGGCTCTAAGTTGTCTTTACCTGCTTGTGATAGGCAATGAGAGTAGGCCCATGGCAAAACAGAATCTCGGGGTTAACAATTCAATGCCTGTTTGTCTCTGCCATTGTTTGCTCATGTTCAACCATGGATGTAACCTAACATTACCTAGCTGTCATGTATTAGCAAAGGTTAGTGCTCGTTCCAGCAGACCTCTGCCAGACTAGCATAACGTCAGTTAAAGGTTAACTTTAACCCAGCCCGGTTCTATGTGAGCAAACAACGGCAGAGAGAAGCAGACTTACTTGCTGTTCAAGAGTTCCCAGTGTACTCGTGGAGGCCATCGCCGTAGGTTTGCGGTGATGCCAGAGGCTTCAGACGGGACGAGAGGATGATGATTTTTTTCCTATCTTTTATTTTTCAATGAAACTTGTTTCAGTGCCAATACAACTTTTTCCAATAGAAATGTTTCAATGCCAATGTTTCCTTTTTCAGTTCAGGTTTTGTTTTCAAAGCCAAATTTTCTTTTCGATGCCAAATATTACTGTCACTGTCCTGGCTCCATACAATCACAACCAGTGGTACCATCAAGAAACACACAATTTAACTACAAGATCATTTATTAAAATATTCTTGGGTTACCAAGTGTTTGGTCTGTTTTCATCCATCTGTTATCACCTTCGTGCAGAGTTTCCTGGTCCAACTGTCAAACCAGAAGTGGGAGGGTCCAAAGTCATTAGTAGAGAGGGGGATTCAGAATGTACCTTATGTTAGCCAGTATAGAGGGGTGTTTCTATTAGTACTGCAGAAATGCTCTTTTAGAGACCCTAAATAAGTATGCACTCATGACATTTCAATTCAATTCAATTCAGTTTTATTTATATTGCGCCAAATCATAACAAAACTATCTCAGGGCACTTTTTCGTATAAAGCAGGTCTAGATTGACTATATTTACAGAGACCCAACAAGTCCCACCATGAGCAAGCACTAGGCGACAGTGGCAAGGAAAAACTCCCTTTTAACAGACAGAAACCTCGAGCAGATCCAGGCTGTGGGTGGGCGGTCATCTGCCTAGACCGGTTAGGTTGAAAGAGAAGGAGAGGGAGAGAGCGAGCAGGAGTGAGACAGAGAGAGAGAGAGGGAGAGCAGGAGGAAAGAGTATACAGTAGAACAGAACAGTTCCACATAGAGATATAAAGTAATGGTAGTGGTAATGGTATTGATGTAAATATTAATAAAAAATAATACTAATAGCAATATAATAAAAGTAATACTAAAAATAGGACCAATAACAATAATAGCAGCAGCGGCTGTTGAGCAGGAAAATGGGGGCAGCAGGTGGCCTGCAACAATACATCCAGACTCTAATAATCCAAACACTAGACTTATATCAATATGGAGGTTCTCATCCAAAACCTATGTGATCTGCAACCCTGTTACTACTGTGTTTACCCAACAATGAGTAACAGGGTTGCTGATTTAGCCTAAAGGATGCTATAACTCAGGAGGGGTTAGCTAGCTACAGAGCAAATGTTACATGCTAGCTACTGATAACCATATCTTTTCAATAAAGTAAACTAAAATTATATTCAAATATACTGTCAGACAGTAATTTTGGTAACAGGGTTGAATCCTTGAGGTTGACGAAAGCAGCCAACAATGATATTTCTATGAAAATAGAGAAAATGAAAGAAGGGTACTTGCATGTGACCTGGTCATTGTCCAGAAAAAATATTGATGTAACTTCATGTTAATATATGATTTATGGAATGTTCCATTTTTTTTAGTTGGGGGGGGTTATGTTTTGGTAACAGGGGTTGCACTTTAAACGTGGGACACAGATTAATACTATGTTTTAATAAAATAAATTATTAATGAATATATATGATTTATAAATATCAAAATACATACAATTGCACAAAATTATATTGAAATTACCATACTACTGGAAGATGTTTTAGGAAATCTTTCATGCTGTAGTTTAATGTCAGTGACATGGGACAGTCAAAAATCATTACTTTCATGGGGGTATAAACTTAATGTGCTTCTTTCTTTCTTTTTTGGCTCATTTACAGACTAGTTTACAGATAAATATTTTAAATAATATTGTAATTCATTTTACTTTTCACACAGAAATATATATTTTTACTATTCTGCTTTAAATCACTCCTGAAAAGGAGGTGAGACATAAATTCAACTCCATTTGTGGAAAGACTATACTCTGGAGGCAGAAATACTGCTCCAGAAGCATAAATACCTGTAGAAAGCAACAAAAAGAGAGAGAGAGGAGAGAAAGCACACAACTACGAGAAAGGGAAGAAGTCTAGTTGGTAACAAGCAATAATGGGATAAGAATGCATACAGAGCGAGGGGAGGAGAGAGGGGCTCAGTGCATCATAAGAAGTCTCCCGGCAATCTAGGCATATAGCAGCATAGCTAAGGGGGGGTTCAGGGCTCACCTAAGCCAGCCCTACCATAAACTTTATCAAAGAGTAAAGTCATACGCCTACTCTTAAATGTGAGGAGGGTGTGTGCCTCCTGTACAAAAACTGGGAGCTGGTTCCACAGGAGAGGAGCTTGATAGCTGAAGACTCTGGCTTCCATTCTACTTTTAGAGACTCTAGGAACCACAAGGAACCCTGCATTCTGCATGCTCTATACGAAAATGTGACCTGAGATAACTTTGTTATGATATGGTGCTATATAAATAAAACTGAATTGAATTGAAATTAATAGGGTACTATGAGCTCTTTAAAATATGATGATGCCTGACCATTAAGGACTTTGTAGGTGAGAAGGATTTAAAATTCTATTCTGGATTTTACAGGGAGCCAGTGTAGAGAAGCTAATATGAGAGAAATATGATCTCTTTTCCTAGTTCTTGTCAGTACATGTGACGCAGCATTCTGGATCAACTGGAGAGTCTTAAGGGACTTTTTGGGGAAGCCTGATAATAGGGAGTTGCAATAATCCAGCCTAGACATAACAGATGCATGGACTAGTTTTTCTGCATCTTTTTGAGACGGGACGTGCCTTATTTTTGCAATGTTACATAGGTAAAAAATCATTGGCAGTCCTTGAAGTTTGATCAGGATATGTCCTTTAAATCCCACATAAAACAAAGATAATCCAGAGATTCCTTACGGTGGCGCTGGAGGCCAGGGCAATGCCATCTAGAGAAACTATATCTTTAGACAATGTGTTTCAGAGGTGTTTGGGGCCAAGTACAATAACTTCGGTTTTGTCTGAGATAAAGATCAGAAAATTGCAGGTCATCCAGGTTTTTATGTCCTTAAGGCATGCTTGAAGTTTAGCTAATTGATTGGTTTTATATAGCTTGATCGATAAATATAATTGGATATCATCTGCATAACAACGAAAATGTATGGAGTGCTTCCTAATAATATTGCCTAAAGGAAGCATATAAAAGATGAATATAATTAGTCCAAGCACAGAACCTTGTGGAACTCCGTAACTAACTTTGGTGTGCAAAGAGGATTCATTGTTAAATGTACAAACTGATATCGATCTGATAAATCGGATTTAAACCAGTTTAGTGCGGTGCCTTTAATGCCAGTTGAATGTTTCAGTCTCTGTAAAGCCCAGCTCAGACCAAAGATTCGCGACGAGACGAAACCGTTTTAGAACGTTGCAGGGAAAAGTTGCAGCAATGTGAACTGGCCCATCTCAGCTGGCTGATGGGGTCGCCTCAAATCGTTGGGCGGCTGGTTTTAGAACGTAAAGCACGTCACTTGTTTCAACAGCCAATCAGCAATTACAAACACTCGGGTTGTTTTAGCTTTCTCATCAATTAAGTATAGCCTACTTTCTTTATTACACTGATTATTAATACAGTAATGAAATAATGTACTAAATGACTAATGAAAAAGCAAGAGCAAGAAAAATAAAGTAGCCTGCAGTTGTTATGGCAGCACAGGAGGATACTTTTAATTTTGTTTAATTGTTTAATCTGCCCTCTTTTCTCAGTCAGTCATGTAACTTCTTTTATCTATGGGCTGTAGCTCACCTGTCGCCAAGAAGCGCAGCATTATCAGCCGTTCCCCTGGTGACATGTTGTCTCGATAGTGTTTTCTCTGCTGATTAGACGTGACACCAGTGTGCGAAATACGGGGGGTCTCGGACCCCCTAATTAACAACTAGGACCCCCGAAGACGGCAAAATCATTTAAGGGGGGTCTCTGGTTACCGGTGCCGGTTGTAATTCTGCGTCACAATAATACATTCTGACTCTGCGTTTCCGCTGCTATTCATGATGTCGCTGTATAAACTGTGAATCTTTCAGAACAGCTCACTGGTGTCAGAAAAGCTCACAAGGTCAGTTAACAGTTAAATCCCGGTGAGTTAATGAAAGTATCCACGCTGTGCCAGTTGTGCGTAATATACCACATAGTTTTGGAGAGGTGTGAGTGCATGTCTCTTGAGTTTGAGTATTGAGTTTGAGTATTGTCTGAGCAGAAAACACAAGTAAAAATGATTTATATACAATATATATGATATTATTATTAAAATATGATATATATATATATATTTTTTTTTCTCACTATCATCATTCATATTTTCTAAAACACGTTGATGGCTTAGATGACGAAATCATTGAAGTTAGTTGATGAAGGTTGATGGGAGAAAAGCAGTCTAAACGTAAATCAGGTTTTACAGTTGTTTCTAAGATTCCTGTGTTTGAAAATAAGTCAGTACTGGCTAAGGGCAGGAAGTGCTGAATTTTGTCTCAAATAGTTAGAATTTTTGTTACAACTGAGATCTATAGAAATATATGGCTCAACAGAGCCGTGACTCTCTGTCAGCCTGGCTACAGTGCTGAACATAAACCTGGGGTTGTTCTTATTTTCCTCTATTAATGATGAGTAATAGGCTGCTCTGGCATTATCGAGGGCCTTCCTGTATGTTTTAAAACTATCTTGCCAGACTAAACATTGTCAGTGTCAGGACTGAGTGATGTGTTGATGTGCACAGAAATATTTTTATACGAAAATATTGCATATGTTGATTGATTTCAATTAACTGGGAAATGTTGCCCTAACTCTTCTTCACCCTTGTCTACCTCTTCTCATTCAGACTCTCTCTTCCTCTAGTTCTCTTCTCATTGTTGACATCCATTGTTCTAAAACATGTGAACTCCCCTGTGGGCCTTTTAAGCATTTGATTGTTGGTTGAACAGTAAAGCTTGGTATTGTTTACATCTTGAGGTGTTAATTGTGTTTAGTTGTAATGACTTGAGTTCTGTATATTAAATGGCTGCATTCTACATGAAAACATGATGTTACTCTGCTTTAAAGATAGACTTGTGTTTAGGGTTTTGCAAAAAGGGTTCAACAAATCTGCAATTTGTGTGAAAACAGGTGAATAGTGCTTATACATTGGTCAAAAGAGTCTATGTATTGGTAACTTATGTAACGGTTTGGGGTGTTTGGTTCACACTGTTTCAGCGTGTAAGTGATTGTGAAAAACTGCTTATTATGAAATTTTGTAATTTTCATACATTTGGGGTAAATGTTGGGGTAATTTTCAATTATTACCTACATGCCAGGAAACTCTGGAACTGAAAATAATCATGCCTATTAATTAACTTCGTATCATTTTCCTATAAATGTATTAAAGAAATTACTAGCTATTTATAACCTGCGTATATAGCGGAATATAATTTATAATTTGGGGGTAATTTCAAAGAAATTTCAAATACGTTACGTACTAATTATCATCTACTTACCATGAAATTTGCAGACCTGTAAAATTAAGTGCTACCAAGTATGTCTATAATGCATTATAGACATGGGCTTCATAGAAAGTGTTACTGAAATTAGAAGGCAGTAGTAATTTCTGATCTTACTTTGAAACCCAAAGTCTCTATTCCTGTTTATTAAATTTTGAATGTCACTGACATCACACTGCTAGCATGAAGATTAAATTAGTTAATTATCTGTCAACCACAATTTATGGAAATCATTGTAATACTTGCCTCGGATCTCTGTTTGCCATTAGGAGCCAGCCAGGGTGCAAGTCCAGCACGGCAGCCTCCTGCCGCAGGGAAACCCTCAAGTACGCCAATGTGTGGATCTAATAGGGGCCTGGTCCAGGAGTTCTTCAGGAATGTCTGCAGCAGCCGTGGCCAGGGAGGAGTTACCCTGCCTGGGGAGAGAGCGCAAAGAGACTCCCTGGGCAGCCTCGGAGGTCTGGGTGTCTTAGGGGGTTTTGGCGGCGTGGATGAGCACAAGCCAGAGTGCGTGTCAGCCGTGGTTGGAGGACTTGGAGCACAGGCTGGGTTGGCTGGAGGCAATGACAATGTCACCAGGATTGTCAATAAGAGGTTTATGAGACAGACAGCTGGGGAGGAGATGATCAGTATCATGGGAGGAGGAAAAGAAATGATGAGCAACGCTGGGGCTGCAGGATTTGGGACAGAGGTGTGGTCATTGGAAATGTGTTTTCATTTTAAACTTAAATAACCATACCAGTGTTTTTGCTCATTCTAGCCCATTAAATAACATTCAGTTTACACAGCACAACATTTGCAAGCAACTGATCGGGATTTTAGAAATTTTAATGTCTTTATTCTTCTGTTCCAGTAGAACATTGTCTTTTTTGAAAGCATGCTATACAGCTTTAGATTTATTATTTTTTTATTTCTTATTATTTATTTGGGCCAGAGCATGAAAGTGCCACGGTCCCTATTGTTTTTGTAGAGATTATTATCATTATTCTACTTCTGTAACGCATTTCTGAGTGGCTTGGGATGCTCTAAAACTCACGAAAATTGGCACTCACATCAGAACTGGCGAAAATTGCAATGTTCTGTAGTGATTAGGCTTGGGTGTGGCCAGGGGGCTCTCATCATAAAGAACATATTTCAGACAGAGAGTTTTCCCAACAGGAAGTCAGCCATTTTGGATTTCCTGCGTAATTTTCAAGTTTCTAAACACATTTGAGGCCTTTAGGATGCTCAAAAACTCATGAAACTTTGCACCCATAGTTGAACTGGTGAATATTTTGATTTGATGTCACAATTGGACTTGGGTGTGGGACATCGACTCTATAGCACCCCCTAATTACTTTTAGCCTTCAAATGCATTTTTGATGCCATTGCTATACTCAACTAACTCAGGAAAATTAGCACACACATCCTACCCTGTGAACATTGCAAGAATATACAGCAATTGTGTTCATGCGTGTTTAGCGGGCTCTGTAGCGCCCCCTAAATCATGGTAGGCTTTGGTCGGGATAAAGTAGTTCCAATATTCACCAAATTTGGTACGCACAAGTCGTGCATTATCCAAAACACATGAAAATTCAGAGCCATGTCAACTGGTTGGTGTCAAGTAACAAAGCTAGGCTGTTGCACACCCCAAAATGTTCTATTTATCTTATTTTTAAAACTCTATAAAAATGTATGATATGACAAAAACATTACATACCTGCATGTTTGGGTAAATAAGACATCTTTCCTTTTCCCAGGATGCACCCTGTGACTGTGCTGCCCAGTCGTCTTGCTTCGCCCGACCATCAAGAGCAGTAACTCGCCATTCACTCGATCAGTGCAAGCACCGCCCACAAGAGTCTCGGGCAGCAATTGAGGAGAAGGGGGACACCAGCAACGAGTGACGACACTTCTGCCACATACAAAGACATGCAACACACACACACACACACATACAAAGCACACACACATACAAAGCAATACTGATTTTTCACAAACACTGTACACCACTGCCATGAAAACACACTTTCTAACAACTCACATCACTAAATGTTCATTGACACATACAACCTGCCACACAGGTGCACTGCCAAGCATAACCCACACCGCTAGCACACTGCACAGACTGCCCCAAAAACCCACTGCCACATGCACACATTCATAAAAACACACATACACAGAACCCAGGAAATATTACCCTTGTGTTGGACTGTACCATTCTGATGCTAAGGACAGGGAGGGCTGAAACTCCAACCAAGCATCAGATCCAACCATCACAAAACTACCAGCAGGACATAAAACACACACATAATCGTACACACATATCTAAACAAGAACAACTCTATGAAATGAAGAGAGTCTAACAAGTAAAACTATGATGTCAGGACTTGACCTACAGAATAACAGGTACTACAAATGGTCAGTTTTGGACCAGAAAATCCAACTTGATGACATCATCTTGCTGCCATGCTGTTGGACCAGCAGCCATGTAGGATTTACAGATAAGCAAGGAGAAAGAAAGGATGTAGTCCCAGTTTGAAATGCGTTGAAAGTGCATGTGTTTCTTTGAGAGCTACAATATAAAACTGGAGAGGAGACATCCGTCACAGCTGGAAAGATATTCTACATTATGTTAGCAACTCTGAAACCATCAGTCTTAGAAGAGTAATCTGGTGGAAAGTTCAGATCATTTTTCTCTGAACCTTGTCATATATACACGTCTGGGAAAGAGTGCTAGGAAATGCAATTATGCCTTTTTGATTGATTAGCACAATAACATTCCAGCAAGTGTCTCCAACATGGATCTGAAAATGCCACATCTTGATGACCCATGTGCTTAAGTTGCAGACTAGTTTTCAATGTTTCTCCTATTACAGTAGATCCCAAAAGGAAGAACTCAAGGACTAATGGACTACGTAGCCACGAATGACCAGACCTGGAATCAGTCTTCGAAATTAACTTTTTGACTCACCCAATCTGCAGATTTTTCTTGGCATTGGAAAGAGATGCACCAATATCACTTTTTTCACTTACTTTGCCAGTTTTGCCTCAACCACTAGTTTGGGGTTATGCTACAGAAGCCCAAACCAACACATAAAATGTATTTCATTTAGCTCTTTTCTGTCGAAAAAGTGCAGAAAATTAATGGTGGTTTTCACTAAATTTTCATGTCACGTGACTTTTGGAATCTGATTTCCATAATTAAGAAATGTTTTAATAACAATAATGATATTGGCCTCATACCCATCAGCTTTATCATCCGTACCCTCTATTCTTCATGGCATTAGAACTGATGTGAGTCCAAACTCAAAAGGCTCATCTACCATCTACCAGAAACGCTCACTAACTCTTAACCGTGTCCAAGGAGAATTCAGTCAACGCATTCTTTCTATTAGAGAGAGTCTTTCTCAGATGTGCATGTGTGTGTATGGTTTGAATGTGTTGTTTGATCATTCAATTCTCAGCATTCTGGTGTACCAGTGTATCATTCCTCCTTTTCTCTTCTCTCTTGCACAACTTGTAGCTACAGTACGAACCCTATACACTTTTTAAAAATGTAGCATTATAATGTAATCTTGGTAAACAACAATCTAACAGCTGTGACTGTCCATTTGCAGTCTGAGTAGTTAAAGCACTGAAAGAAATACATTCATTAATTTTTTAATTTACTTAATTTGATATTTTCAAACTTTAGTCAACAAAGTTGTATTACTAAAATTAAAAATATAAATCCTTTTTACCAACATGGCAGTCAGTTCCAACTTCATAAAATATATCTTTAAGAAGGATGTATGCACACAAGAGAAATATATGGGAAAAAACTAAAAGACTGAAAAATATGTTACATAGGGACACAAATGCTATCAAGAGTCTTATTGGTGAATTGAAAACATAAAAAATACTGTAAACTGAAAACAATCATATTTGGAAGGGTTTTTATTCCATTTCTTTCTCCTCTCTGTTTGTTTGCCATGTCAGTCTCTTTTCAATCAGTCAACAGATATTCAAAGTGCCTGTCAGATTGCCTATTAGTCAGCTCACACCAAAACTGGACTCTATATAAAAACACACAAACAAACCCAGTAAGTATTTTTTTAAATGGATAAGATTGTTTTTATGCACATAAATTGTGACCAGGGTGCACTAAAGCTACAATAAAGTACTGTACCACAGTGGAGGAAGGACAAAATGGTGTCTCTTCCACTGTTTGTGTATGAGCAGCAGTTGAGTGTTTCTTTATCTCTGTACACCATTTAATGACTCAGCAGTTTAAAATAGGGGATTACAGTAAGAGTGCATGTCTTTAAATTACACAGTGAGGAAAACCCACAGTCTAAATGCTACTGTTTGTCTCCACTCTAGCTCTCACTGCTGGTAGAAAACCAACCAGCTTGAACCAGTCACAGCTTGAAAAACTACTGGCCTGTTTGCCACAGGAAGAGGCTGTCTGATTTTTGACTACAATTAAACAACAGGTAGTTTTAGCCAAGCTAGTCTGATTAATATGCTTCCAGGTGTCCCAAAAACCACAGCTAATAAGGCTGAATACATATCCATTCCTTTCTACATTCCATGATAATTCCATCTTTTAAAGATTTGTAGTTACACCACACAATTAGAAACAGAAGAAAATTAACCTGATGCTAAAACATATTATGTATTTAACTAAAACAATAGAAAAGGGGAAATGCCGAAAACAGATTAATCTAGGCCTGTTGGTAATGGTGCAGATAAGGAGGACCAATTTCCAAGGATATCAAGACACAGTAAACTTTCTTTAGTTTCTTGAGTTAGAGCTTAAGAGTCAGCTGAGTTAAACTGCAGACAGCTTGCTTAGCAGAGCAGCTACACTTACCTGTACGTGAGAACTAATTTTTGCCTACTTGGAAAAATAAAACGCTTTGAAGGAGTACTCCACCAAAAATTCACTGTATTCCTAGTCAGGCAGTCTGGCACATTTTATCAAACCTCAGTTCAGATATACATCAATGACCCCAGCCGCTCCACATCTGCACACTTTCAAAAACACAAAGTTTGAATTTCAGCATAGCCAAAAGTGTCTGTATACTGTAAAAAGAGCCTGTGAAGTTGATACACGGTAGAGAGTGCAGGGAGAGCTAACTGCAAGCTGGCAGAAGTCCTGTCTGCAGTAACCACAGTCCAATAATGATTCAGTCATCCCACAGTCTTTCCCACCACACACCAGGATGATTAGCAACACCAAAGGAACCTTTATCATGCCCTAATATTAGGTTTGCCACTGCAAAACTACAGAATCTGTCATAAGCCATTCATTTTACATTCTTAAAATCTTTCCCTCACATTTGAAATTCAAACATGTAACGTGAAACTGCAATGGATGCCAGTGACAACAACAATTAATGGGATTTTTGTTTTAAAATTGTAAAAATGCGATGCCTACAAAATAAAGCACAAACCTGAAAAAAATATACTTTTTACAAAATAGACTATAGATTATTCAAGAGATTTCATTCAAAATGTCAGTACAAATATCATTTAAGAACATTTTGTGATTTGAATGTAGATCTTTTAAAAGAAATCCCTGACGCTGCCCAACTCGATGACATGGATGAAACAAAAGTTCTTCATTGCAAGAATGTTTGCCAGATTCTGTTCTACCTCTTACACTTTTTACACCATTACTATACTCCAAGACACATCATTAAATAAAACAACATAAGACTAATGTATCTTAAAGGTAATTGTGCATCAATCTTCTGAACATATTGGATGCCTTCATACCAGGACCTTTTGTCATTTTGTCTCACTGTCAATGAGAAGGTCACTTTGTACCTTTCCTCTACAAAGATGTCTTGGTTTAATTATATATGGATTTAAGATTAAATGACTTAATTTGTTGTCTTGTGGTAGATGTAGACTGATTTGGGTTTAAATCTTCAGTGGTTGCTCTACTACATACATTGTGATGGACAATATGTGTTGCAAGCCAATAAAGGATCTCAATGTCAAGACTTCAAGAGTACAATATGCTTTTGAAATTAGTTTTGCGTGACCAGAATTCCAAATGGTTGAAAATTCAGACCAAGATAACGTTTGGGTTAAATGTTTTAGCCAACCTCCAGTCTTAGGTTTTCTGCTGATATTGCAGAGCCCTGTAATTTAGACAATATGAAGATTCCAGCACATTTTCAGGTTGTGGATAAAACTGCCACTGCTGTTCTGATGCTGGGTTCATGTCATATTAGAGGATGCAAAAAAGTACGGAATAACGTTTGTCTTTTTTTTTACTGATTTGAACACATTAAATAATTGTTTTTTTTATTACTTTAAAATGTAATAATTATTATTTAATGATTTTTCCTATAGTAAACATCAGATGTGACATATCATAGCTGTGTCACAGCTCCTACTGGTATTTACTGCAACCGTGACAAATTTACTATAAAATTCTGAAATGGCGCAGTCAGCATAAAGCTCAGTTCAGACCAAAGATTCGCAACGAGACGAGTTGAAACTTGCAACTACTTGCAACACGCCGGTCTGCAACACTCTGAAACCTGCCAGTTTACACTAAAGCAACTAGACAAGACGGCGTATCGTTTCCATAGCAACAACTCTTTGTACTACCGTTGTAACTGCTGGCTTTTCAGGCGGTTTTTGCAGCTGAATATAATTTGTAGCGTCTTAAAATATGAATGACGATAGTGATAGTGAGTTACTTGCTACAGTTGCATTTTTAGTATTGATGAAATGGCAAAAACATTTTTTTTTTAAACAAGAGGGAATTTGGAGCCGTCGGTGATTTGACAAGCTGAGTCGCACATGACGCCATCAGCCAGCTTGAGTCGAGCTGAGACGGACCAGTTGACACCGCTGCAACTTTTCCCTGCGACGTTCTAAAACGGTTTCGTCTCATCGCGCATCTTTGGTCTGAACTGGCCTTAAGACTCAAATCTCTCTCTGACTCTGATGTCATCCACCTGCCTGTCAGGTGTTACATTTGCGCCTCCCCCTCAGGTTGTAAATACTAGGCGTTGCAGCCAATGACAGACAGTTTTATAGGTCACACAGCATCACCAGCCAATGACTGATGAGTTCTTACAAGATGGCACAAACCATGTGTATCATTGTTCTCTGTGTCTGTGAGCCTGTTAGAAAAGCAACATGAATTCTTAGCTGTTCATATCGTTAGCTAATCTATTACCTAGAGACTGCATGTATATTCACTTTATATGACCTACACTTGTCTTTTTTAATAATGCAGCACGCTTGATTCTTGAGTAAATAGAGAATGCAATGAAAGACAAATAACATGAGTACACAGTAAAGAAATGTGTCTCCTTGTATTGCAACTTGAAAAGAAAGGAAAGGTTTGTACTCTGTTATTTTGTTTCTCTGAGAAAAGCTGACCATCAACAGCTGATCTGAACCAGGTTGCTGTAGAAGCATGTAGCTCTCTCCCTTTATAGACCACACTTGAGAATTTCTTCTGTACGTGCATTTTGAAGCTAGTGAAAAACAAAAGCAAACGTTAAATGAGTAAAAATTAGATCCAAGGTTTCAGGATTTTTGTTTTTTATGATCAATGTAGCTTGTAAAATGAGACATTATAACTGCCTCCTGTTTTTCATAGAATTCACAAATAAATGTTTGTTGGAATGTAGCATGGTTTGTTTTCTTATCATTTTGTACATATTGAACTTAGGTAAAAAAAAAACACCAAGCATGACTAGGGGGGCTAGGGATGCTCTAAAACTCACCACTTCTGTTGTGTGAGACAAATTTCATGAAAGTTTTGATCTGATATTGGCTTTGGGCTTGGGTGTGGCAATATGGCTTGATGGCGCCCCCTACAAAATTTCAACAAAGTAGCCCTCACGGCACATTTCACCTAGATGTACAAATTTTTGTAGGTACATTTTACATGTCCAGACTTACAAAAAAGCCTCTTGGTGCCATGTCGTACACCTAATAGGAAGTCGGCCATTTTGAATTTTGTGTGCAATTTTAGTGCTTTTTTTTTTTCAATTTACGCCCTACTTTTACCAACTCCTCCTAGCACTTTTACAGGATCCACCTCAAATCTGGACATATATATATATATATATACAGTCAAGCCCAAAATTATTCATACCTCTGGCAAATTTTGACTTAAAGACTTAAAATAGCCAATAAAGGCTTTTCTATTGATTATTGAGAAAGGTATGAATAATTTTGGACATGCCACTTTTTGTTCAAATGTAAATAAAAGCTGAGAAATATTTTTTTCCACAATGATGCCTCTTGTACATCGTCTTATAATCTTCTGGGAGACGTCTGTGTCATTTCCAATCAAGAAAAAACTTGCTGGTTGAATAAAAGTAACTTTAAGTCAAAATTTGCTAGAGGTATGAATAATTTTGGGCTTGACTGTATATATATATATATATATCGTATATAAAACAACTTCATAATGATAAATTGCGAAGCCTTTGAGTTTTCGTGAGCTACTGCTGTCCTACCAGCACCCCCAACGTGCGGGAAGGTGTGAGGGCCTGTTCATCGCTGCTTGCAGTGCGAGGTCCCTTAAAATAAAGCAACTTGGAGCCATACCCTAAATTCAACAGAAAGTCAGCCATTTTTGATATTTCGTTGGACAGCGTGTCAGCAATTTTGCGCTTTTCGCTGTAAAATAGGAAGTTGTTGTAACTCTAATGTACTTTGACCAATCTTCACCAAATGTTCCATGTTTCACAAGAGTCCCAGCCTAAAGGCATCTACATGGCAATATTCAGTCATAGCGCCACCTACTGTTAACAGGAAATGACACGTTTAATACTTTGACATACTGCTCTTAGTGGGTTGACCAGAACCACCTCAAATTTGGGCAGAAAAGCCTCAAGACCTTGATGATGCTTTACAGTGAAGATTGTGAGTTTCACTAAAGGGCGTCGCAGCGAATTTCGACGTTTCATTGTGAGAAAAGAAACTGTTGTAACTCGACTCCATATGGTCAGATCTTTTCCAGATTTCACACACTTGATAGTGTCCTGGCCTGAAGACAGCTAGATGCCAATTTTGAGTCATAGTCATAGTGCCTCCTACTGGGAACATGAAATTACAATTCATGTTTCTGTTCAATTCATGACCTAAAGTTGGCCATATTGAATTTAATGTGAACTTTGAATGAAATTCATACTTGCCATACTAGAACTCCTCCTAGCAAATCATGTGCATGTGCATATTGACTATGTATGTATGTGAAGTAGTTAACAATATATAAAGTTTGTCAACATGTTACTGTGTCCTTTATCTTTGATAATGTCAGTATAGATGTTCCGAGTCATTTTTGTCATTACAAAACAGCTAGTGATCAGGTGTGAGCCTGTGATATGCAGGTTTCTTTAGCGAAATGAAGATAATAAACTTACAGAAGTGGTCAAAGAAGTCTATAATATAAAATGTATTATATCAGATGAGTAATTTATGATGATTAGAAGGTAATGCTGTGATGGTTTATAATTAATTTTAATTTAAATAGATGTGTGACTTTTTCACTTTGATCTGAAGAAGATTATGGTTGAAACATATCAGTGATATCCACATGAGATAGTGGGGTTTTTTTTGTTTGTTTTGTGTGTGTGTGTGTGTGCGCATAATTTCGTCTGTATTTTTTTGTTTCTTTTCATCAGGTTACTAATTATGTGTTGACAAAGAAAATTAAATTAAAGAATACATTCCCATTTGACATTTGATACAACCGCAACCTTTCCCAGCCTGGCTCAAATCCACAAGCGATGGAATCGCCAGCTAACACAGCAGCACGCCAAGGAATTCTTCTCCTCATGAGCTGGTAACTAACTGGGCATATACAGTTAGCATAGCAACGGTACACAGCTAAGCACAGGACTGTTCAACTTTATTAATGTACTGTAACTTTACATGTATTGATTTTTGTTTATTCACTGAGCTGTATTGTTGTGATCTGTTTCATCGTTAGGTTATTGGATAGCCAGACCGCTAAGTTGATGTTCATTAATCTTTACACGTGTACTCATAGAACTTGTTAGATCCATAACTACTATGTCTCTTTTGTTTCTGGCCTAACACCTGTGTTCTTGCCCGTGCGGAACACACAGGCAGAACAAAGAAACACATTCTTTCTGGCATGCACTGACATGCACACGCACACACATTGTTTTTGGTTTGTTTTTAGTTAAGTACATTTAGTTTGATTACTTGTGTGTTTTATATTTATTATCATTTGTTAAATAAATACTTGTGAATATACATTCTGGTCTATTTAATGTTATACAAGAGTGAACTTTGCCAACTTCTACTATTCAGAACTCCAAAACCCTTCAACCTTTACTAGTTATTGATATGGTTATTTTGTTTGTAGTCATTAATTATTAATCAAAATTCCAAATTGATAAGTTAGTATATTTGGTTTATGAGACTTATAGATTTATAAATTGGCTATCATTTTCCCTTTTTTAAGGGTGGTGCCCCGAGGTGAATTTAATAAAAGTTAAATTCCATTATTTAATGTAAACATTGTTTCACTTCAGGCTATCAGAAATAGTGTAATCACTCCACTTGATCTTTTTGTACCAATTAATGTGTTAACACTATATAATTATGGTGCCTTTTTGAGATTATTAATTATTGTTACATATTTTGGTATCCATTAAGCCATATAATCTCTACAATGGTGCACCATTAGAGGAGTACTACTGTTGGCAATTATTCATAATTGTGCAATATTAATTCCAGCATAAGTTGTTGTTGTTTTTTTGACACTTTCTTTTTATTGCATTTTCTCATTCACATAACACATTCAACATCAACAACAACAAGAAAATAAAGATTAAAGGGGAAAAAAGAGAAATAAATAAAATAACATCACTGTTGGGGTTTGCATACCTTATACTTAAAGTCACAATCATATCTTTTCATCTATCCACTTACATTTTCACCATTGGTGTCATTTCTTTGGGATCTATACATTGTTCAATTTTAACATTTTTGTTGGAACTGGGCTTCTTGTATTCTTAAAATATGTGTCAGTTTCTCCATTACAAATATTTCTTCTATTACATCCAGCCACTGTCTTTGTGTAGGGGGGACCTTTCCATACCATTTTCTAGTAATTGCTTTCTTGTTAGCAGCCAGTAAAACCATAACCATATGGTTAACCAAATACACTGATCAGCCATAACATTATGACCACTGACAGGTGAAGTGAAGAACATTGAATATCTCGTTACAATGGCACCTGTCAGGGAGTGGCATATATTAGGCAGCAAGTGAACATTTTGTCCTCGAAGGTGATGTGTTGGAAGCAGGAAAAATGGGCAAGCGTAAGGATGTGAGCGACTTTCATAAGGGCCAAATTGTGATGGCTAGACGACTGGGTCATAGCATCTCCAAAACTGCAGCTCTTGTGGGGTGTTCCCGGTCTGCAGTGGTCAGTACCTACCAAAAGTGGTCCAAGGAAGGAAAACCGGTGAACTGGCAACAGGGTCATGAGCGGCCAAGGCTCACTGATGCGTGTGGGGAGCGAAGGCTGGCCCGTGTGGTCCAGTCCAACAGAAGAGCTACTGTAGCTTAAATTGCTGAAAAAGTTAATGCTAGGTCTGATAGAAAGGTGTCAGAACACACAGTGCATCGCAGTTTGTTGCGTATGGGGCTGTGTAGTCGCAGACCGGTCAGGGTGCCCATGCTGACCCCTATCCACCGCTGAAAGCGCCTACACTGGGCACATGAGCATCAGAACTGGACTACGGAGCAATGGAAGAAGGTGGCCTGGTCTGATGAATCATGTTTTCTTTTACATCATGTGGATGGCCGGGTGCGTGTGCGTTGCTTACCTGGGGAAGACATGGCACCAGGATGCACTATGGGAAGAAGGCAAGCCAGCAGGGGCAGTGTGATGCTTTGGGCAATGTTCTGCTGGGAAACCTTGGGTCCTGCCATTCATGTGGATGCTTTGACACGTACCACCTACCTAAACATTGTTGCAAACCAAGTACACCCTGTAATGTTACATGTATTCTTTCTGTTCAGGTGTTTATAGCTCCCACTATAGACCATTGAGTATATGTTGACTATTTCTGTTAATTTAGGTGTCTGCATTTTCATTGGTTGTTTAATGTCACATTTTTAGTCACATGTTCAGACTTGCTTCCTGTAAACAAGCTAGGGAACATCATGATTTCAGATGTCATTTAATCTTGCTCTCCCTGTGTGATCCTTGGAGAAGACGTTTTTCTAAATAGACAGAATAGCTTGTCGCCCCTCGATTAGAGCACATGCATTTACCAACCACAGACTCTATACAGTAACCACCGAGGGGCGACGCTACAATGGTGTTGTGTGGAAGCCCGTTCCCCCGTCAAAATGTGTTTCCCTCCTGTTAGAATTGTGTTTCCCGTAGCATTGCCCCTCGGTGGTTAGGGGTAGGTTCAGCCGGCATCCGCTTTTTGCCTGGACTGGCTGTTTTCCCAGCAGAACAACTCTACCACCTAGCAGTAGCTTATTTAAACCATATATTTACATTTATAGGTTACTGTATAGAGTCTGTGGTTGGTAAATGCTTGTGCTCTAATCGAGGGGCAACAAGCTTTTCTGTCTATTAAAAAAACGTCTTTCCCACTTTGAAATTAAACATGACTACGCCGAAAGCCCAGATGTCCCAGTTTTCCACCAGCACTTAAACGCATCATGCATTTACGAATCTGTGGAGCTGGGACCAGCGTTAAAATAGTCTCAAAATCCCGAAAGCGAAAGTAACCTGATCCGTGCGTAACACAAGACATTTGTATGTGCAGGAAGCTTTTTGAAAGCGAAAAGGAGAAGCTGAAGTTAAAAGTCTGTAAGTAAAATATTTTCAAATCGTTTTTTTTTTTCAGTTACAAATCTTGTTTTTCAGTTACAGATTTTTTTTTCAGTTACAAATCTTGTTTTTCAGTTACAAATCATGGAATACACATTTACAAATAATATTGAGACTATTTTAACTCCATATGATACCCTTACGTGTCCAATATTTAAATCTCATGTCGTAAGTGGCCTGTTTGAATTTAGGATCAAAGGCCACCCAACTCAGGGCTCTAATTTCAATTCCAGTGTATGTGTAGCAAATGGATCGATTGTATTTTTCATTTTCCCAAATAGTTTCCTATCCCCCCTTAAGCTCTGTATTTGATACCCTTGGATGCACGTTTCCATATCTTTCCATTTAATTTGGGTTACACCAACATACAAGAGGCCTGAGTTGTGCTGCATAGAAATACTCCCTGATATTTGGTAGTGCCATGCCCCCCTTGTCTTTGGTAAGTTGGAGAGTCACATATCTGATTCTAGCCTTCTTTCCTCCCCCAAATAAACCTTGATATCATTTTGTCCTAAGCAATGAATTGAGTTTGCAGTACCATCACCGGAAGCCTTTGAAACAGGTAAAGTAACCTTAGTATTATGTTCATTTGGACTATTTCTATTTTAGCGCTAAAGTCCAGTGGCAGAGTGGACCATCTCTCCATATCTTTAAGGATTTCTTGATTAATAGGATTGTAATTTCCTATACAGAGTTTTGACATTTCCTTGGTAATAGTAACCCCCAGATACCTAATTGATTTTGAATCCCACTTGAGGTTGTACATTTTTTTTTAAATTTTCTGAGAGGGAGAATAGGTCAGGGACAGAACCTGTGTTTTCAAACCATTGAGTTTATATCCTGAGAGTTGACCATAATATTCCAGTAGACTCCAGGAGAAGAGTTCTACACTGTAAGTCAGAGAGGTCACAGCTTAATGTATCACACACATAAAATGTATCAAACAGTACAAGATGAGTCAGCATAGTGAAGGAGGTGACGGCTGGAGGAACAATGAACACTAAAAGTACCAAGTGTACCCTGTTTTAAAAAAAACGAGTCAGTCAGATACTATTATTTACTGATCTGAAACATTGGGCCTATGGGAATTGGAAGAGACTCTAGAATATGACGCAGTTATGCGAAGTCAGGTACTATTATTTATTAATCTGAAACATTGGACCTATGGGAATTGGGAGAGAATCTAGAATATGACACAATTAGTTATTGGATGAGGAGAATTTGCCAAAAAAGAAAGATAATAGTATCTGGACCAAGATGTGAGAAAACAGCCTGTCCACCAAGTCAAGGTCACCAGGTGGCGCCATGTATTAGGAGGAGAAAAAGGAGTGGTAAGAGAACTGTAAAAAAGTGAAGACCTGTACACTGTATGATCAGTCACTCCATGGATGGACTCGTGTTTGCTGTAATTTGTTGATTCTGCAGTAAACTCTATTAACATCTGAACTCATCTCGACTCAGTTGTTTTTGATAAAGTTTATTAGTTAAGTACAAGTGTGGTGAAGATCTGAAGACCATCTGGCCCATCTTCGAGATTTTTATTCCACAATCTCTCTAGTTTAATCCTGTTGGTCAGATTTCCATTTATCTTAACTCTGGCAGTTGGTTCTTGATATGTTTTAATGCATGCAACTGACTCTTTGTTAAAACCAAATCTTTCTAGTACTTGATAGAGGAATTTCCATTTGACACTACCAAAATCCTTTTCTGCATCTAGGCTTACTGGAATTGCACGTGAGCCCCTCTTTTGTACTTCTATAGTATGTTGAGTTCTGAGAAATACACATTATCACAGAAATAGTTACTTTTTCTATTAGTACTTCACAGATGCTTGCGTTCAGTGTCAAGAGTCACCATTGAGCTCCTCTCGCTGAGACAAGCACAGTATGACCAAAACGGCCTGTTGCGGTGTCAGGAGCCACTTTTAAGCTCCTCTCGCTGAGAAAAGCACAATATGACCAAAACGGCCTGTTGCGGTGTCAGGAGCCACTTTTAAGCTCCTCTCGCTGAGAAAAGCACAGTATGACCAAAACAGCCCGTTTGCCCTGTTACTTGTTCACGGCTGCTTTCCTCAGCGGACGGAGCGACTTTTGAGCTCCTCTGGCTGAGAAATACACATTATCACAGAAATAGCTACTTTTTGTGTTAGTACTTCACAGATGCTTGCTTTCAATTTCAAGAGTCACCATTGAGCTCCTCTCGCTGAGACAAGCACAGTATGACCAAAACGGCCTGTTGCGGTGTCAGGAGCCATTTTAAAACTCCTCTCGCTGAGAAAAGCACAGTATGACCAAACAGCCAGTTTGCCCTGTTACTTGTTCACGGCTGCTTTCCTCAGCGGACGGAGTGACTTTTGAGCTCCTCTCGCTGAGAAATACACATTATCACAGAAATAGCTACTTTTTCTGTTAGTACTTCACAGATGCTTGCTTTCAATGTCAAGAGTCACCATTGAGCTCCTCTCGCTGAGACAAGCACAGTATGACTAAAACGGCCTGTTGGCGGTGTCAGGAGCCATTTTCTTGCTCCTCTCGCTGAGAAAAGCACAGTATGACCAAAAACAGCCCTTTGTCTCTGTGCCATTTGTTCACGGTTGCTTTCTCAGCGGACGAGCGCATTCTTTGAGCTCCTCTCGCTGAGAATACACATTATCACAGAAATAGCTACTTTTTCTGTTAGTACTTCACAGATGTTGCTTTCAATGTCAAGAGTCATCTTTGAGCTCCTCTCGCTGGAGACTAGCACAGTATGACCAAAACGCCTGTTGCGTGTCAATAGAGCCATTTTGCTTTCCTCTCTCGCTGAGAAAAGTAATAATAGTGGCGACCAAAACAGCCCGCTTGTCTCTGTTACTTGTTCACGGTTGCTTTCCCTCAGCGATCGAGTGACTTTGAGCCCTCTCTCGCTGAGAAATACACATTATCACAGAAATAGCTACTTTTTCTGTTAGTACTTCACAGATGCTTGCTTTCAATGTCAAGAGTCACCATTGAGCTCCTCTCGCTGAGACAAGCACAGTATGACCAAAACGGCCTGTTGCGGTGTCAGGAGCCATTTTGAAGCTCCTCTCGCTGAGAAAAGCACAGTATGACCAAAACAGCCCGTTTGCCCTGTTACTTGTTCACGGCTGCTTTCCTCAGCGGACGGAGTGACTTTTGAGCTCCTCTGGCTGAGAAATACACATTATCACAGAAATAGCTACTTTTTGTGTTAGTACTTCACAGATGCTTGCTTTCAATGTCAAGAGTCACCATTGAGCTCCTCTCGCTGAGACAAGCACAGTATGACCAAAACGGCCTGTTGCGGTGTCAGGAGCCACTTTTAAGCTCCTCTCGCTGAGAAAAGCACAGTATGACCAAAATAGCCCGTTTGCCCTGTTACTTGTTCACGGCTGCCTTCCTCTCAGCGGATGGAGTGACTTTTGAGCTCCTCCCGCTGAGAAATACACATTATCACAGAAATAGCTACTTTTTCTGTTAGTACTTCACAGATGCTTGCTTTCAATTGAAGAGTCACCATTGAGCTCCTCTCGCTGAGACAAGCACAGTATGACCAAAACGGCCTGTTGCGGTGTCAGGAGCCACTTTTAAGCTCCTCTCGCTGAGAAAAGCACAGTATGACCAAAACAGCCCTTTGCCCTGTTACTTGTTCACGGCTGCTTTCCTCAGCGGACGGAGTGACTTTTGAGCTCCTCTCGCTGAGAAATACACATTATCACAGAAATAGCTACTTTTTGTGTTAGTACTTCACAGATGCTTGCTTTCAATTTCAAGAGTCACCATTGAGCTCCTCTCGCTGAGACAAGCACAGTATGACCAAAACGGCCTGTTGCGGTGTCAGGAGCCACTTTTAAGCTCCTCTCGCTGAGAAAAGCACAGTATGACCAAAACAGCCCGTTTGCCCTGTTACTTGTTCACGGCTGCTTTCCTCAGCTGACGGAGTGACTTTTGAGCTCCTCTCGCTGAGAAATACACATTATCACAGAAATAGCTACTTTTTCTGTTAGTACTTCACAGATGCTTGCTTTCAATGTCAAGAGTCACCATTGAGCTCCTCTCGCTGAGACAAGCACAGTATGACCAAAACTGCCTGTTGCGGTGTCAGGAGCCACTTTTAAGCTCCTCTCGCTGAGAAAAGCACAGTATGACCAAAACAGCCCGTTTGCCCTGTTACTTGTTCACGGCTGCTTTCCTCAGCGGACGGAGTGACTTTTGAGCTCCTCTCGCTGAGAAATACACATTATCACAGAAATAGCTACTTTTTCTGTTAGTACTTCACAGATGCTTGCTTTCAATGTCAAGAGTCACCATTGAGCTCCTCTCGCTGAGACAAGCACAGTATGACCAAAACGGCCTGTTGCGGTGTCAGGAGCCACTTTTAAGCTCCTCTCGCTGAGAAAAGCACAGTATGACCAAAACAGCCCGTTTGCCCTGTTACTTGTTCACGGCTGCCTTCCTCTCAGCGGACGGAGTGACTTTTGAGCTCCTCTCGCTGAGAAATACACATTATCACAGAAATAGCTACTTTTTCTGTTAGTACTTCACAGATGCTTGCTTTCAATGTCAAGAGTCACCATTGAGCTCCTCTCGCTGAGACAAGCACAGTATGACCAAAACGGCCTGTTGCGGTGTCAGGAGCCACTTTTAAGCTCCTCTCGCTGAGAAAAGCACAGTATGACCAAAACAGCCCGTTTGCCCTGTTACTTGTTCACGGCTGCTTTCCTCAGCGGACGGAGTGACTTTTGAGCTCCTCTCGCTGAGAAATACACATTATCACAGAAATAGCTACTTTTTGTGTTAGTACTTCACAGATGCTTGCTTTCAATTTCAAGAGTCACCATTGAGCTCCTCTCGCTGAGACAAGCACAGTATGACTAAAACGGCCTGTTGCGGTGTCAGGAGCCACTTTTAAGCTCCTCTCGCTGAGAAAAGCACAGTATGACCAAAACAGCCCGTTTGCCCTGTTACTTGTTCACGGCTGCTTTCCTCAGCGGACGGAGTGACTTTTGAGCTCCTCTCGCTGAGAAATACACATTATCACAGAAATAGCTACTTTTTCTGTTAGTACTTCACAGATGCTTGCTTTCAATGTCAAGAGTCACCATTGAGCTCCTCTCGCTGAGACAAGCACAGTATGACCAAAACGGCCTGTTGCGGTGTCAGGAGCCATTTTTAAGCTCCTCTCGCTGAGAAAAGCACAGTATGACCAAAACAGCCCGTTTGCCCTGTTACTTGTTCACGGCTGCTTTCCTCAGCGGACGGAGTGACTTTTGAGCTCCTCTCGCTGAGAAATACACATTATCACAGAAATAGCTACTTTTTCTGTTAGTACTTCACAGATGCTTGCTTTCAATGTCAAGAGTCACCATTGAGCTCCTCTCGCTGAGACAAGCACAGTATGACCAAAACGGCCTGTTGCGGTGTCAGGAGCCACTTTTAAGCTCCTCTCGCTGAGAAAAGCACAGTATGACCAAAACAGCCCGTTTGCCCTGTTACTTGTTCACGGCTGCTTTCCTCAGCGGACGGAGTGACTTTTGAGCTCCTCTGGCTGAGAAATACACATTATCACAGAAATAGCTACTTTTTGTGTTAGTACTTCACAGATGCTTGCTTTCAATTTCAAGAGTCACCATTGAGCTCCTCTCGCTGAGACAAGCACAGTATGACTAAAACGGCCTGTTGCGGTGTCAGGAGCCACTTTTAAGCTCCTCTCGCTGAGAAAAGCACAGTATGACCAAAACAGCCCGTTTGCCCTGTTACTTGTTCACGGCTGCCTTCCTCTCAGCGGACGGAGTGACTTTTGAGCTCCTCTCGCTGAGAAATACACATTATCACAGAAATAGCTACTTTTTCTGTTAGTACTTCACAGATGCTTGCTTTCAATGTCAAGAGTCACCATTGAGCTCCTCTCGCTGAGACAAGCACAGTATGACCAAAACGGCCTGTTGCGGTGTCAGGAGCCACTTTTAAGCTCCTCTCGCTGAGAAAAGCACAGTATGACCAAAACAGCCCGTTTGCCCTGTTACTTGTTCACGGCTGCTTTCCTCAGCGGACGGAGTGACTTTTGAGCTCCTCTCGCTGAGAAATACACATTATCACAGAAATAGCTACTTTTTCTGTTAGTACTTCACAGATGCTTGCTTTCAATGTCAAGAGTCACCATTGAGCTCCTCTCGCTGAGACAAGCACAGTATGACCAAAACGGCCTGTTGCGGTGTCAGGAGCCACTTTTAAGCTCCTCTCGCTGAGAAAAGCACAGTATGACCAAAACAGCCCGTTTGCCCTGTTACTTGTTCACGGCTGCTTTCCTCAGCGGACGGAGTGACTTTTGAGCTCCTCTCGCTGAGAAATACACATTATCACAGAAATAGCTACTTTTTCTGTTAGTACTTCACAGATGCTTGCTTTCAATGTCAAGAGTCACCATTGAGCTCCTCTCGCTGAGACAAGCACAGTATGACCAAAACGGCCTGTTGCGGTGTCAGGAGCCACTTTTAAGCTCCTCTCGCTGAGAAAAGCACAGTATGACCAAAACAGCCCGTTTGCCCTGTTACTTGTTCACGGCTGCTTTCCTCAGCGGACGGAGTGACTTTTGAGCTCCTCTCGCTGAGAAATACACATTATCACAGAAATAGCTACTTTTTGTGTTAGTACTTCACAGATGCTTGCTTTCAATTTCAAGAGTCACCATTGAGCTCCTCTCGCTGAGACAAGCACAGTATGACTAAAACGGCCTGTTGCGGTGTCAGGAGCCACTTTTAAGCTCCTCTCGCTGAGAAAAGCACAGTATGACCAAAACAGCCCGTTTGCCCTGTTACTTGTTCACGGCTGCTTTCCTCAGCGGACGGAGTGACTTTTGAGCTCCTCTCGCTGAGAAATACACATTATCACAGAAATAGCTACTTTTTCTGTTAGTACTTCACAGATGCTTGCTTTCAATGTCAAGAGTCACCATTGAGCTCCTCTCGCTGAGACAAGCACAGTATGACCAAAACGGCCTGTTGCGGTGTCAGGAGCCACTTTTAAGCTCCTCTCGCTGAGAAAAGCACAGTATGACCAAAACAGCCCGTTTGCCCTGTTACTTGTTCACGGCTGCTTTCCTCAGCGGACGGAGTGACTTTTGAGCTCCTCTCGCTGAGAAATACACATTATCACAGAAATAGCTACTTTTTGTGTTAGTACTTCACAGATGCTTGCTTTCAATTTCAAGAGTCACCATTGAGCTCCTCTCGCTGAGACAAGCACAGTATGACCAAAACGGCCTGTTGCGGTGTCAGGAGCCACTTTTAAGCTCCTCTCGCTGAGAAAAGCACAGTATGACCAAAACAGCCCGTTTGCCCTGTTACTTGTTCACGGCTGCTTTCCTCAGCGGACGGAGTGACTTTTGAGCTCCTCTCGCTGAGAAATACACATTATCACAGAAATAGCTACTTTTTGTGTTAGTACTTCACAGATGCTTGCTTTCAATTTCAAGAGTCACCATTGAGCTCCTCTCGCTGAGACAAGCACAGTATGACCAAAACGGCCTGTTGCGGTGTCAGGAGCCACTTTTAAGCTCCTCTCGCTGAGAAAAGCACAGTATGACCAAAACAGCCCGTTTGCCCTGTTACTTGTTCACGGCTGCTTTCCTCAGCGGACGGAGTGACTTTTGAGCTCCTCTCGCTGAGAAATACACATTATCACAGAAATAGCTACTTTTTCTGTTAGTACTTCACAGATGCTTGCTTTCAATGTCAAGAGTCACCATTGAGCTCCTCTCGCTGAGACAAGCACAGTATGACCAAAACGGCCTGTTGCGGTGTCAGGAGCCACTTTTAAGCTCCTCTCGCTGAGAAAAGCACAGTATGACCAAAACAGCCCGTTTGCCCTGTTACTTGTTCACGGCTGCTTTCCTCAGCGGACGGAGTGACTTTTGAGCTCCTCTGGCTGAGAAATACACATTATCACAGAAATAGCTACTTTTTGTGTTAGTACTTCACAGATGCTTGCTTTCAATTTCAAGAGTCACCATTGAGCTCCTCTCGCTGAGACAAGCACAGTATGACCAAAACGGCCTGTTGCGGTGTCAGGAGCCACTTTTAAGCTCCTCTCGCTGAGAAAAGCACAGTATGACCAAAACAGCCCGTTTGCCCTGTTACTTGTTCACGGCTGCTTTCCTCAGCGGACGGAGTGACTTTTGAGCTCCTCTCGCTGAGAAATACACATTATCACAGAAATAGCTACTTTTTCTGTTAGTACTTCACAGATGCTTGCTTTCAATGTCAAGAGTCACCATTGAGCTCCTCTCGCTGAGACAAGCACAGTATGACCAAAACGGCCTGTTGCGGTGTCAGGAGCCACTTTTAAGCTCCTCTCGCTGAGAAAAGCACAGTATGACCAAAACAGCCCGTTTGCCCTGTTACTTGTTCACGGCTGCTTTCCTCAGCGGACGGAGTGACTTTTGAGCTCCTCTCGCTGAGAAATACACATTATCACAGAAATAGCTACTTTTTCTGTTAGTACTTCACAGATGCTTGCTTTCAATGTCAAGAGTCACCATTGAGCTCCTCTCGCTGAGACAAGCACAGTATGACCAAAACGGCCTGTTGCGGTGTCAGGAGCCACTTTTAAGCTCCTCTCGCTGAGAAAAGCACAGTATGACCAAAACAGCCCGTTTGCCCTGTTACTTGTTCACGGCTGCTTTCCTCAGCGGACGGAGTGACTTTTGAGCTCCTCTCGCTGAGAAATACACATTATCACAGAAATAGCTACTTTTTGTGTTAGTACTTCACAGATGCTTGCTTTCAATTTCAAGAGTCACCATTGAGCTCCTCTCGCTGAGACAAGCACAGTATGACCAAAACGGCCTGTTGCGGTGTCAGGAGCCACTTTTAAGCTCCTCTCGCTGAGAAAAGCACAGTATGACCAAAACAGCCCGTTTGCCCTGTTACTTGTTCACGGCTGCTTTCCTCAGCGGACGGAGTGACTTTTGAGCTCCTCTCGCTGAGAAATACACATTATCACAGAAATAGCTACTTTTTCTGTTAGTACTTCACAGATGCTTGCTTTCAATGTCAAGAGTCACCATTGAGCTCCTCTCGCTGAGACAAGCACAGTATGACCAAAACGGCCTGTTGCGGTGTCAGGAGCCACTTTTAAGCTCCTCTCGCTGAGAAAAGCACAGTATGACCAAAACAGCCCGTTTGCCCTGTTACTTGTTCACGGCTGCTTTCCCTCAGCGGACGGAGTGACTTTTGAGCTCCTCTCGCTGAGAAATACACATTATCACAGAAATAGCTACTTTTTCTGTTAGTACTTCACAGATGCTTGCTTTCAATGTCAAGAGTCACCATTGAGCTCCTCTCGCTGAGACAAGCACAGTATGACCAAAACGGCCTGTTGCGGTGTCAGGAGCCACTTTTAAGCTCCTCTCGCTGAGAAAAGCACAGTATGACCAAAACAGCCCGTTTGCCCTGTTACTTGTTCACGGCTGCTTTCCTCAGCGGACGGAGTGACTTTTGAGCTCCTCTGGCTGAGAAATACACATTATCACAGAAATAGCTACTTTTTGTGTTAGTACTTCACAGATGCTTGCTTTCAATGTCAAGAGTCACCATTGAGCTCCTCTCGCTGAGACAAGCACAGTATGACCAAAACGGCCTGTTGCGGTGTCAGGAGCCACTTTTAAGCTCCTCTCGCTGAGAAAAGCACAGTATGACCAAAACAGCCCGTTTGCCCTGTTACTTGTTCACGGCTGCTTTCCTCAGCGGACGGAGTGACTTTTGAGCTCCTCTCGCTGAGAAATACACATTATCACAGAAATAGCTACTTTTTCTGTTAGTACTTCACAGATGCTTGCTTTCAATGTCAAGAGTCACCATTGAGCTCCTCTCGCTGAGACAAGCACAGTATGACCAAAACGGCCTGTTGCGGTGTCAGGAGCCACTTTTAAGCTCCTCTCGCTGAGAAAAGCACAGTATGACCAAAACAGCCCGTTTGCCCTGTTACTTGTTCACGGCTGCTTTCCTCAGCGGACGGAGTGACTTTTGAGCTCCTCTCGCTGAGAAATACACATTATCACAGAAATAGCTACTTTTTCTGTTAGTACTTCACAGATGCTTGCTTTCAATGTCAAGAGTCACCATTGAGCTCCTCTCGCTGAGACAAGCACAGTATGACCAAAACGGCCTGTTGCGGTGTCAGGAGCCACTTTTAAGCTCCTCTCGCTGAGAAAAGCACAGTATGACCAAAACAGCCCGTTTGCCCTGTTACTTGTTCACGGCTGCTTTCCTCAGCGGACGGAGTGACTTTTGAGCTCCTCTCGCTGAGAAATACACATTATCACAGAAATAGCTACTTTTTCTGTTAGTACTTCACAGATGCTTGCTTTCAATGTCAAGAGTCACCATTGAGCTCCTCTCGCTGAGACAAGCACAGTATGACCAAAACGGCCTGTTGCGGTGTCAGGAGCCACTTTTAAGCTCCTCTCGCTGAGAAAAGCACAGTATGACCAAAACAGCCCGTTTGCCCTGTTACTTGTTCACGGCTGCTTTCCTCAGCGGACGGAGTGACTTTTGAGCTCCTCTCGCTGAGAAATACACATTATCACAGAAATAGCTACTTTTTCTGTTAGTACTTCACAGATGCTTGCTTTCAATGTCAAGAGTCACCATTGAGCTCCTCTCGCTGAGACAAGCACAGTATGACCAAAACGGCCTGTTGCGGTGTCAGGAGCCACTTTTAAGCTCCTCTCGCTGAGAAAAGCACAGTATGACCAAAACAGCCCGTTTGCCCTGTTACTTGTTCACGGCTGCTTTCCTCAGCGGACGGAGTGACTTTTGAGCTCCTCTCGCTGAGAAATACACATTATCACAGAAATAGCTACTTTTTCTGTTAGTACTTCACAGATGCTTGCTTTCAATGTCAAGAGTCACCATTGAGCTCCTCTCGCTGAGACAAGCACAGTATGACCAAAACGGCCTGTTGCGGTGTCAGGAGCCACTTTTAAGCTCCTCTCGCTGAGAAAAGCACAGTATGACCAAAACAGCCCGTTTGCCCTGTTACTTGTTCACGGCTGCTTTCCTCAGCGGACGGAGTGACTTTTGAGCTCCTCTCGCTGAGAAATACACATTATCACAGAAATAGCTACTTTTTCTGTTAGTACTTCACAGATGCTTGCTTTCAATGTCAAGAGTCACCATTGAGCTCCTCTCGCTGAGACAAGCACAGTATGACCAAAACGGCCTGTTGCGGTGTCAGGAGCCACTTTTAAGCTCCTCTCGCTGAGAAAAGCACAGTATGACCAAAACAGCCCGTTTGCCCTGTTACTTGTTCACGGCTGCTTTCCTCAGCGGACGGAGTGACGTTTGAGCTCCTCTCGCTGAGAAATACACATTATCACAGAAATGGCTACTTTTTGTGTTAGTACTTCACAGATGCTTGCTTTCAATTTCAAGAGTCACCATTGAGCTCCTCTCGCTGAGACAAGCACAGTATGACTAAAACGGCCTGTTGCGGTGTCAGGAGCCACTTTTAAGCTCCTCTCGCTGAGAAAAGCACAGTATGACCAAAACAGCCCGTTTGCCCTGTTACTTGTTCACGGCTGCTTTCCTCAGCGGACGGAGTGACTTTTGAGCTCCTCTCGCTGAGAAATACACATTATCACAGAAATAGCTACTTTTTCTGTTAGTACTTCACAGATGCTTGCTTTCAATGTCAAGAGTCACCATTGAGCTCCTCTCGCTGAGACAAGCACAGTATGACTAAAACGGCCTGTTGCGGTGTCAGGAGCCACTTTTAAGCTCCTCTCGCTGAGAAAAGCACAGTATGACCAAAACAGCCCGTTTGCCCTGTTACTTGTTCACGGCTGCTTTCCTCAGCGGACGGAGTGACTTTTGAGCTCCTCTCGCTGAGAAATACACATTATCACAGAAATAGCTACTTTTTCTGTTAGTACTTCACAGATGCTTGCTTTCAATGTCAAGAGTCACCATTGAGCTCCTCTCGCTGAGACAAGCACAGTATGACCAAAACGGCCTGTTGCGGTGTCAGGAGCCACTTTTAAGCTCCTCTCGCTGAGAAAAGCACAGTATGACCAAAACAGCCCGTTTGCCCTGTTACTTGTTCACGGCTGCTTTCCTCAGCGGACGGAGTGACTTTTGAGCTCCTCTGGCTGAGAAATACACATTATCACAGAAATAGCTACTTTTTGTGTTAGTACTTCACAGATGCTTGCTTTCAATTTCAAGAGTCACCATTGAGCTCCTCTCGCTGAGACAAGCACAGTATGACCAAAACGGCCTGTTGCGGTGTCAGGAGCCACTTTTAAGCTCCTCTCGCTGAGAAAAGCACAGTATGACCAAAACAGCCGTTTGCCCTGTTACTTGTTCACGGCTGCCTTCCTCTCAGCGGACGGAGTGACTTTTGAGCTCCTCTCGCTGAGAAATACACATTATCACAGAAATAGCTACTTTTTCTGTTAGTACTTCACAGATGCTTGCTTTCAATGTCAAGAGTCACCATTGAGCTCCTCTCGCTGAGACAAGCACAGTATGACCAAAACGGCCTGTTGCGGTGTCAGGAGCCATTTTTAAGCTCCTCTCGCTGAGAAAAGCACAGTATGACCAAAACAGCCCGTTTGCCCTGTTACTTGTTCACGGCTGCTTTCCTCAGCGGACGGAGTGACTTTTGAGCTCCTCTGGCTGAGAAATACACATTATCACAGAAATAGCTACTTTTTGTGTTAGTACTTCACAGATGCTTGCTTTCAATTTCAAGAGTCACCATTGAGCTCCTCTCGCTGAGACAAGCACAGTATGACTAAAACGGCCTGTTGCGGTGTCAGGAGCCACTTTTAAGCTCCTCTCGCTGAGAAAAGCACAGTATGACCAAAACAGCCCGTTTGCCCTGTTACTTGTTCACGGCTGCTTTCCTCAGCGGACGGAGTGACTTTTGAGCTCCTCTGGCTGAGAAATACACATTATCACAGAAATAGCTACTTTTTGTGTTAGTACTTCACAGATGCTTGCTTTCAATTTCAAGAGTCACCATTGAGCTCCTCTCGCTGAGACAAGCACAGTATGACCAAAACGGCCTGTTGCGGTGTCAGGAGCCACTTTTAAGCTCCTCTCGCTGAGAAAAGCACAGTATGACTAAAACGGCCTGTTGCGGTGTCAGGAGCCACTTTTAAGCTCCTCTCGCTGAGAAAAGCACAGTATGACCAAAACAGCCCGTTTGCCCTGTTACTTGTTCACGGCTGCTTTCCTCAGCGGACGGAGTGACTTTTGAGCTCCTCTCGCTGAGAAATACACATTATCACAGAAATAGCTACTTTTTGTGTTAGTACTTCACAGATGCTTGCTTTCAATTTCAAGAGTCACCATTGAGCTCCTCTCGCTGAGACAAGCACAGTATGACTAAAACGGCCTGTTGCGGTGTCAGGAGCCACTTTTAAGCTCCTCTCGCTGAGAAAAGCACAGTATGACCAAAACAGCCCGTTTGCCCTGTTACTTGTTCACTGCTGCTTTCCTCAGCGGACGGAGTGACTTTTGAGCTCCTCTGGCTGAGAAATACACATTATCACAGAAATAGCTACTTTTTGTGTTAGTACTTCACAGATGCTGGCTTTCAATTTCAAGAGTCACCATTGAGCTCCTCTCGCTGAGACAAGCACAGTAGGACTAAAACGGCCTGTTGCGGTGTCAGGAGCCACTTTTAAGCTCCTCTTGCTGAGAAAAGCACAGTATGACTAAAACGGCCCGCTTGGTTCTGTTACTTGTTCACGGCTGCTTTCCTCAGCGGACGGAGTGACTTTTGAGCTCCTCTGGCTGAGAAATACACATTATCACAGAAATAGCTACTTTTTGTGTTAGTACTTCACAGATGCTTGCTTTCAATTTCAAGAGTCACCATTGAGCTCCTCTCGCCGAGACAAGCACAGTATGACCAAAACGGCCTGTTGCGGTGTCAGGAGCCACTTTTAAGCTCCTCTCGCTGAGAAAAGCACAGTATGACTAAAACGGCCTGTTGCGGTGTCAGGAGCCACTTTTAAGCTCCTCTCGCTGAGAAAAGCACAGCATGACTAAAACGGCCTGTTGCGGTGTCAGGAGCCACTTTTAAGCTCCTCTCGCTGAGAAAAGCACAGTATGACCAAAACAGCCCGTTTGCCCTGTTACTTGTTCACGGCTGCCTTCCTCTCAGCGGACGGAGTGACTTTTGAGCTCCTCTCGATGAGAAATACACATTATTACAGAAATAGCTACTTTTTCTGTTAGTACTTCACAGATGCTTGCTTTCAATGTCAAGAGTCACCATTGAGCTCCTCTCGCTGAGACAAGCACAGTATGACCAAAACGGCCTGTTGCGGTGTCAGGAGCCACCTTTAAGCTCCTCTCGCTGAGAAAAGCACAGTATGACCAAAACAGCCCGTTTGCCCTGTTACTTGTTCACGGCTGCTTTCCTCAGCGGACGGAGTGACTTTGAGCTCCTCTGGCTGAGAAATACACATTATCACAGAAATAGCTACTTTTTGTGTTAGTACTTCACAGATGCTTGCTTTCAATTTCAAGAGTCACCATTGAGCTCCTCTCATGAGACAAGCACAGTATGACTAAAACGGCCTGTTGTGGTGTCAGGAGCCACTTTTAAGCTCCTCTCGCTGAGAACAGCACAGTATGACTAAAACGGCCTGTTGCGGTGTCAGGAGCCACTTTTAAGCTCCTCTCGCTGAGAAAAGCACAGTATGACTCAAACGGCCTGTTGCGGTGTCAGGAGCCACTTTTAAGCTCCTCTCGCTGAGAAAAGCACAGTATGACCAAAACAGCCCGTTTGCCCTGTTACTTGTTCACGGCCGCCTTCCTCTCAGCGGACGGAGTGACTTTTGAGCTCCTCTCGCTGAGAAATACACATTATCACAGAAATAGCTACTTTTTGTGTTAGTACTTCACAGATGCTTGCTTTCAATTTCAAGAGTCACCATTGAGCTCCTCTCGCTGAGACAAGTACAGTATGACTAAAACGGCCTGTTGCGGTGTCAGGAGCCACTTTTAAGCTCCTCTCGCTGAGAAAGCACAGTATGACCAAAACAGCCCGTTTGCCCTGTTACTTGTTCACGGCTGCTTTCCTCAGCGGACGGAGTGACTTTTGAGCTCCTCTGGCTGAGAAATACACATCACAGAAATAGCTACTTTTTGTGTTAGTACTTCACAGATGCTTGCTTTCAATTTCAAGAGTCACCATTGAGCTCCTCTCGCTGAGACAAGCACAGTATGACTAAAACGGCCTGTTGCGGTGTCAGGAGCCACTTTTAAGCTCCTCTCGCTGAGAAAAGCACAGCATGACCAAAACAGCCCGTTTGCCCTGTTACTTGTTCACGGCTGCTTTCCTCAGCGGGACGGAGTGACTTTTGAGCTCCTCTGGCTGAGAAATACACATTATCACAGAAATAGCTACTTTTTGTGTTAGTACTTCACAGATGCTTGCTTTGAATTTCAAGAGTCACCATTGAGCTCCTCTCGCTGAGACAAGCACAGTATGACCAAAACGGCCTGTTGCGGTGTCAGGAGCCACTTTTAAGCTCCTCTCGCTGAGAAAAGCACAGTATGACCAAACAGCCCGTTTGCCCTGTTACTTGTTCACGGCTGCTTTCCTCAGCGGACGGAGTGACTTTTGAGCTCCTCTGGCTGAGAAATACACATTGTCACAGAAATAGCTACTTTTTGTGTTAGTACTTCACAGATGCTTGCTTTCAATTTCAAGAGTCACCATTGAGCTCCTCTCGCTGAGACAAGCACAGTATGACTAAAACGGCCTGTTGCGGTGTCAGGAGCCACTTTTAAGCCCCTCTCGCTGAGAAAAGCACAGTATGACTAAAACGGCCTGTTGCGGTGTCAGGAGCCACTTTTAAGCTCCTCTCGCTGAGAAAAGCACAGTATGACTAAAACGGCCTGTTGCGGTGTCAGGAGCCACTTTTAAGCTCCTCTCGCTTAGAAAAGCACAGTATGACTAAAACGGCCTGTTGAGGTGTCAGGAGCCACTTTTAAGCTCCTCTCGCTGAGAAAAGCACAGCATGACTAAAACGGCCTGTTGCGGTGTCAGAAGCCACTTTTAAGCTCCTCTCGCTGAGAAAAGCACAGTATGACCAAAACAGCCCGTTTGCCCTGTTACTTGTTCACGGCTGCCTTCCTCTCAGCGGACGGAGTGACTTTTGAGCTCCTCTCGCTGAGAAATACACATTATCACAGAAATAGCTACTTTTTGTGTTAGTACTTGTGGGGAATAAAATTAGATAGAATTAATGAACACTGGACACTAACTGTATGACAATAATTAAGTTAACAAAGATCACTGGAAGTATAATACCAAGTGTAATTGTATAACGTAGTATTAATGATCACCTAGTATTAAAGAGCACCAGCATGTTATAAACAGATGAAGAGACATCGAGCATGATTAGCTGCAGAATAGATGCATTAGTTATCACATGCCTGCATGAGCACGAGTACGAATGACCTAAGGGAAAACCCCTATGAAAAGGTCCAATGTAAGGATAGGCGGTAATAAAACTAAAAGACTTGAGGAAAACATCAGATGACTGTTAAACTATGAATAAAGCATATGTGATAAACTAAAGGACATGAGAAAAACATCATATGACTGTTAAACTATGAATAAAGCATGTAGAAAACAGCAGATGTTTAAACCCACCCTTAGGGGAAATGGAAGATACCAAGGAGGACACTGAAAGCACATGTTTTTAAAAAATAGACTCAACATTGTGGTCAGACACCATTAACTATGGACCAAAGAGGATGAGCCCTTAGGACTTGGAAAGCACCTAGCAGATGACACGATTGTTTATTGTGAACCAAGTACATCAGATGACTTGAAGTGATGACCACTGGAGAAATGACACCATTGTTTCTCAAACACAGGAGAATGGATAAAAAAGAAAAATAATGGTGTCTAATCAAAGTGGCAATTCAAGGCCAGGAGGAGGTACTAAAGTTGTAAAACCACAGAAGGGGGGGGGGGGTTCCAGAAAGAGTATAAAAGGCAGGAGCTGTGCATTGAGAGATCAGTGCTTCCATGGAAGGACTCATGTTTGCTGTACTGCTTGCTTTTCTTGAACAGTAAACTTTGCTCACATCTGAACTCTTTTTGACTCAGTGTTTTATTGGTGACTGTTATTCTCTACAGTGTGGTGAAGATCCTGAAGACATCCGGCCCAGCTTCTTGATTTTTCCTCCACATTACATTAGCGAGCCAGCCAGGAGAGGCCGTGGGGCCTGGGGCTTGGACGAGGCCACTGCAGCTCTGACAACGGGGGCGCCCCATAATACCGGTAAGCAGAGCCATTTTTTAATTCTGCATACACTTGTTGTTTTGAGCACAGTGTGTCATCGCCCAGGTCACAGACGATGCGTTGCCTCTCCTCCAAAGATCCTAGATTTAAAGTAAGAGTTCTGATGTGAGTTGTGTGTTGACTGACTTAACTGACCGGACAGTGACTGTATGTTGCATTGGGAAAACTGGGATTAGCAGGATTTAGCACCAGCATGTTGATTGGGCCTAGTGGCATGTTAGCTTAGCATTAGTCATATTGAGGAAAAAGCTGATATTGATGTTTTGGGATATCAGGAGGAAGTAAGCATTCCAAATTAGTTAAGTAGCATAGCATATTAGGTTGTTAGCATTGTAAGGCAGGTTGAAAACAGCATCACTGGCACCTAGGGGGCAGGAAGTTGTACCATATTAGCCTGTTTTCAGAGCAGTAGCATGAGCTTAGCATTTTAGCATTAGAGGTAAAGCCTTAGGTAGCATCCCTGATACCCG